>OU898278.1:139020600-139415600 GCA_918026665.1 Diabrotica balteata
AGAGCAAAAAAGATGGTGTTGATGGTATATATATATGATATATATATATATATATATATATAAAGATAAAATAAAAAATAACATAAAAAAAATTCTATTTATAATTATTGATGAAAACTAAAGTTATTAAGTTACTAAAATTCTAAAATTTTTAATTTACCTGTCAACAATCCGGTACCAACAGCAACGGCAATAGTTATAGCCAACCCAAATAGTTGATATCCAGCTTGTTCTCCTGCATTGCGGCCAGTTGTTGCGTCTCTAGCAGGATATACACTATACAAGTCTGCACCATACAACTCCTCAGTTGCTATGCCTGCCATTAACACGCTAAAAAGACCAGATAATATACCTGGCATTCCGTGTAGGTTGTGAACTCCGCAAGTGTCCGGAATCCCCAAACGCTTCTCTATCAATGGCTATAAAATTTTAAAAAAATTAGCGGAACCTTAAGAATAATAAGAAAATAGTAATAATCTAAATGTTACGGTAGAATTGGGCAGGACACATTTTTTACAATAATTTTAAAGAGGTATGTAATTTTATATATTTTAAAGAGCGATGTAAAGAGGAATTACAATTTTTTACAATAATTTTAAAGAGCTATGTAATTTTATGTATTTTAAAGAGGGATGTAAAGAGGGATTACAATTTTTTACAATAATTTTAAAGAGGTATGTAAGTTTATGTATTTTAAAGAGGGATGTAAAGAGGTATTACAATTTTTTGCAATAACTTTAAAGGTGGGTTAAATGATGAATGTGGCTGCAAAAAAGTTAAATTCCTTTGCACATTAGCATGTACTAAATATCAGCGTCAGCCGTGCTGTCATGTTGAATCGTCATCAGACGAGGGTTCGTAAAATATCAGAGGCTGATGGATTGCTACTAGGACAATGTACTTGCACCTAGTAGAAAGTAGAAGGATGCAGTACTAATTTCCAATAGTACTGTTTTTGATTATTGAATATTATTCTATTCAATTCAAAGAGAAATAAAAAAAGAACAATGTCAAGAAATAGAGGAGTATCGGAGTCAAAATTATAACTTCAATGTTCATCGAAAGGTGAAAGAAATAGCTGAAAAGTTCCGAAGCCGCAGCAGCGTAAAAATAACAGATGATTAAGGCAATCTTGCCATAACCAAAGAAAATTAAAACAAGTATGGAAAGAATACGTGGAGAAACTTTTCCATGACCTTAGAACAATACAAGAGCCCATCATTGAAGAAAATTCAGGTCCCGAAACCCTACCAGAAAAAATAACGGCAGCCGTTAGACAAATGAAGGATGGAAAGGCACCGGGACTTGATGAAATTTCTGCAGAACTGCTGAAGATATTAGATGCAGAACTTATTTGTTCTGCATCTAATAATAAGTGAAACATTTAATGAACTATACAACAGGAAAGATACCATTAGAGTGGCTGAAATCGGAGTTCGTACCATTGCCCAAAAAACAGGAGCAAAAGTTTGTGAAGACTATAGAACCATAAGCCTAATGAGCCATCTGCTAAAGCTGTTTTTAAAAGTAATCCACAAAAGAATTTACCGGAAATACGAGGAATTAATTGCGCCCAATCAGTTTGGATTTTGTGAACGCTGTTGGTATGAGGTAAGCTTTACTTAGCGTGCAGGTATTGTTTCAGAAATGTAGAGATGTCAGCTGTAATGTTTTTGCATGCCTGATTGACTAAAAGAAGGCTTTCGATAGAGTCAGGCATGAACAAATGATGGAAGTGCTGAAGAGGACAGGAATTGACGAAAGAGACTTGAAAATAATAGCTAACCTGTATTGGAATCAATCAGCGGTGCCCCAAATAAATAACGAATATACAGATCAGATCAAAATCTTGAGGGGAGTGAGATAGGGGTTCATAATTTGACCACCGATATTCAATCTGTACTCGAAACACATTTTTAAAGATATTGGTGAAGGCATCTCAATAAATGGAGTCAAGCTCAATAACCTGCGGTATGCAGATGACACAATAGTGTTTTCTAATACCATAGAAGGGCTGCAAAACTTAATGAACAAAATAAAGGAAACAAGTAGAACATATGGACTGGATGTAAACACCAGCAAAGCCAAGCTAATGATCATCAGCAAGGAAAACATAACTGAAGCAAATCTGTATGTGAACCAAATGAGAACTGAACGTGTCTCACAGTACAACTACTTGGAAACTATAATTAACAAGTCGTGGTACAATACCCAAGAGATTAAATGTCACATCGGAAAGGCAAAAAGCGCATTCTTGACTATGAGTTCTGTGTTCAAGAGCCATGACCTCACCCTAGAAACAAAAATAAGACTTAGTTAAATGTTACGTATACTCAGTGCTTCTGTACGGAGTAGAAACGTGGACATTAAAGGCGAAACCTCTATCAAAACTTCAGGCTTTTATGTTGTGGTTATACAGCTCATCCGTATATGGACAGACAAAGTCACCAATGAAGAGGTACTGCGGAGGATTTGGTCAACATCGTGAATGGCCATAAGCTGCAGTACTTGGGACATATAATAAGAAATCAAGGCAGATACGAGCTACTCCAATGTATTTTGCAACGTAAAATTGAAGGAAAAAGGGCCCCAGGATGAAGAAGAATATCCTGGCTTGCTAACCTGAGAGCATGGTATAGAAAGACCTTAACACAGCTAATCCATATAGCAACCAACAGAGTTATCATAGCCAGAATGATCGTTAACGTTCGGAAGGAACAGGCATCCCAAAAAGAAGAAACATAGTCACAATGAATAGTGGAATAGGCCTACCTATTAGTATAAAATTTAGTAAAGTAAGTGGATCAGTAAAAAGAATTGACAATAAGGCTGTCAAAAAAATTGGACGTTTCTATATACTTACTGATAAACGACTATATCCATAAACGGAAATCACTCCGGCAAGTATGCCTATGGCTACAGCTCCTAAAGGCTGAATCATGAGATTCGCTGCAGCTCCCACTGCGACACCACCCGCTAGAGTTGAATTTTGAACATGAACCATGTCGAACTTTTTCTCATGCGTTAGTAACATGGAAGCTGCAAAAGCTGTGATCGTGCAAGCAGCTAGAGAAAGATACGTATTGACGATAGCCATGCTCTTTTGGCTACCTTCTAATTCTATGGCGTTAAAACTAGGCCAATAAATATACAGGAACACAGTACCTGTAACAATTACAAAATAAATATTTAATTTCATTACATTAAACTTTAAAATGTATAGTCTCTAGAAGTATCGGAAAAAGAAAGCAGAATTATAATTTTACTATATTTATTTCTACAACTTGAAATATAAAATTTCAACAAATAATTTATCTTCTTTACTTATACAACCTCTATTTAAATCTAAACATTTAACTAAACGTCCAGGTATACCCGAAACTAGGTCAAGGTAATATTTTTCGGTAATGGTGTTCCAGGCTTGTAAAACTGACCGAATCAAACCTTCTTTATCTCGTGGCGCTGGTCATTCCACTTCAATCTTCATCAGTCCCCATATGTTTTAATGGACTAAGATTGGAGATGCTGCTGGCCACGGAATTGTTGGCAATTCGTCTTCTTGCATCCAAGCTTGAGTATAAGCAGAAGTATCGCACCTTGCATTATCTTGCTGAAAACGCCACCTGTCTGGATATAAAACATGAGCCGTTTCAAGAAGAAAATCATTTCTGCTCCTCCTCAGTCCTAATTCCTTTTGGGATGTGGTGACACCATCAGACCTTTACAGTTTTTTTACGATTTACCTTCATCCTTCTCTGTCCTAGGCTAGTTGTTCGGCTTCATGTAACCCTTGGTTAATCAATATTTTTATTTGATCTACCCAACGGCTTGGAGAACTTCCCCTAGGTCTCTTTCCTTCAACTCTATCCTCGACTATCAGTTTTTCTATCGTACCTGTTCTTCGAGCAATGTGTCCAAAATACTGCAAATATCTCTGTTGTATTTGTTTAAGCAATCTATCCTTTACTTTAAGTTGTTCTAATATCGATACGTTAGTGCGATGATCAATCCAGGATATTCTCAACATGCGGCGGTATACCATCATTTTAAAAGCGTCCACTTTATTTTTATCCGCTTTCTTTAAGATCCACGTTTCGGATACATATGTGGCTATGGGAAAAATGAGCGCCCTTACCAGCCCTAGTTTTGTGTGTATTGTTATGCTAGAATTTTTCCAAAGGCTAGTTTCATCAAACGTACAATAGTCAACCTTCTACGTATCTCTCTCTCTCTCACACTCCTCCGTTATTTGTTATTAGGGACCCCAGGTATATGAAATTATTTACTACTTCGAAGCCCCCAATTTCTTTAATGTGTTCAAGATTATTCCGAGCTCTGTCTACTATCTTAATCTTTATATTACTCTTATTTAGCTTTAGTCCATATGTTTTTTTCCTCCAGACATCTCATTATGTCTTCCATTTTACAGGAGAGAGAATGATTCTCTCAATCTTCATTCTCTCTCCTGTTGCCGATAAGAATGTAGAGCGTAGAATAATTTTTAAATAATTTTAAACTGTTTGTCCTTGTTTTAGTGTAGTGTTATGTACAATTTATGTTCAGTTTCATGTTTATTACATTCTGCTTGCTGGATAGCCCAAATTTGACGAAATGCCCCTGATGATGCTGTAGAAAGCGAAAGTACTTGGGCAAGATTTGATTATTCAAATTGTGCTCGATATTTACCTTTATTTTTTCAAAGATTATTAAAATTATCTTCTCGAAAACGTTGACAAAAATCTATTCTTCGTTGTCTTTGCAGAGGTGTTATTATAGTGATTTTTTTTTGGATTCCTTGATATGTAGCCTTGCTTCTTCAGTGAGATGCGGACAGTTTCTGAGCACACTTTTATTGTTCGTTGATTTCAATATCTGTTTGCTAATTTTCGAAACCCTAAGAGTATCTTGAGTAAATTGTTTCCGCGTATCTTACGCGGTCTACCCGAAACTGGTCGATGTCTCATATCTATGCCATTTTTTATCCTCTTTATTGTCTCATTCTCTGCACTTTTTCCGAGTTCAGTTAACTGCACAAATTTTTTAACATTTCGGACACCCTTTCTATATAAATATTTCACAATTTTTTTTTTCTACTTCGACATTATTTCACAATATAAGTCGTTACAAACAACAATATTTCACAGATGGTGTTGTCATGCGATTTTATCCATAACCTACTATCGGCACAACCTACTTGATGCATTACTTTTGTCTTAAAATGTTAGAAAAAGGAAATCTATTAATTAGCAAAAATATAAAATTCTGGATACTTTTTAGACAGACTATAATATAAAAACATAATTTAATAAAGCACAATCACAAATTTTAATTTTAGAGAACAAAAAAAACCATTAAGCCTTAATATATTGATTGTTTATGAGCCACCACACAATATTGACTGCTCTTTTTGGAGTTGATTTAAGTTTGCGAATGCATATACACAGTTAATTGTATCTCAAAATAAATCCAATCAGTATATCGTAATACTCAACGAAACAAACGGGACAAAATCAAAACTAGTTGCATAAGTTTCTAAGCTTTCTATGCAGTTTGTTTGTCTTCTATTTTAGTTCCCTTAACTAGATTCAATCACTCTATGCTCAAATAGTAACTAAGCACGTCGAATACGTAAGGTTGGTACACAAATAAAAAAATTTGAAAAAACTCGTGATTTGCAACTAAAATGTCACGTGGGCTTTATTGAAACATTTCTGTGAAACACAATAAAACTAAAGTACATCTTTTCGCAATATATAAATTAAAATTCCACGAAGAAACTAAGTTCCTGTAGCTGGCTGTATACCATATATCACAAAAAATTTTGTTAAAAATCCTTTATAAAAGGTATATAAAAATGCCTCAAACGGGCTATCACAAACACATTGCAAAACGTTTTCGGATTAAACAATCCATCATCAGTGCAAACGGTTGTACATGCTAGTAGCCACCAAAATATATGGGTAAAAACCCTTTAAATGTTATAAATTTGAAATTGTTTTACAATATTAGTATTTCTAATTTGTGATGGTTAAGTTACCGTTGGATAGGTAACATGGCGGCGTATGACTCTACATGAGTAAAATGGTCCTGACTAATCCGAAAACGTTTTGCAATGTGTTTGTGATAGCCCGTTTGAGGCATTTTTATATACCTTTTATAAAGGATTTTAACAAAATTTTTTATATAAATTAAGTTTTTCTCATATTTTTTTTTGTAATAACTTTTCGTTTTAGATAAATGTTATTTTGCAGTATATGGTTACTATTTGATAACCAAAACTTTAGAATTATGTTCTTTATTATTAAGCAAAGATATTGTTCTTTATTGCTTGCTATTATTGAGCAACGAAATCGAATAATTACAGTATCATTACCATGTTTTTATTGCCATGCAAAAGTCGCAAAAAGGGCTCGGTTTAACTCGAACGCACAGGTAGTGTTAGGAAATGTTATTCAGTTCAAAGTCCCTTTGACACTGAACAAAGACCTTTTTTTATCAGAAAATTAACAGAATATAATTTAACTGGTAACATATTCCAATAAGAAATGTAAAATTTGATGTTTTCAATTATTCTCTTCTTCTCTTTTTTACAGTATTGATAGTGCCTGGTAGACCATTTTATTGTAGTCAACCACCCACTGTCTAATAGATTGTTTAGTCCATTTCTTTCATTCACACTTTATGTTCACTTCATTTGCTCTCAAACTTACAACCTTATTATTACAGACGGGTGTGAGTGTGAGATCTGGATTATGCAATCTAATTAAATCAAAATATTCTATATGTCATATTTCATAAGCTGATTTTATATAGTAGTTTTAGTTGGAGCTTTGGTCAATGTCAGCTTACTTACACAGAATTTAATATGTGCAGATCACATATCCATGACTGTGACTACCCATGAAAGCTGTCATATGTCACATGTCACCTTAGCATTTCCGTTAAATACCATTCTCTCTCCTGTTACTGACAAAGAATGTAGAGCGTAGAACCATTTTAATTAATTTTAAACTGTTTGTCCTTGTTTTAGTGTAGTGTTTTGTACAATTTTGTTAAAATTCATGTTTGTCACATTCTACGCTTGCTGGATAGCCCAAATTTGACGAAGTAAGTCTAAAACGTTAATCACAAAAAACTTTTATAATCCATTAACTTCGAGTTTTCATCGAAGTTAATTAATTTCCTTCATTAAAAAAAAAACGTTTTTCGGCTTATTTCAGATGCTCCTGAAGATGCTGTATTAAGCAAATCTTATAAGCCAAGCGAAAGTACTTGGGCAAGATTTAATTGTTAAAATTGTGCTCGATATTTGCCTTTCATTTTCAAAGTTCATTTATTCGAGCATTCAACCTTATATCAATACATATTATGTTAATATTTAGCAATACATATGCTAATATACAATACGTATACAACTATTATTTCTGAGATATTGGAGCACTATTTAAAAGAGGGAATTTCATGTAAATGAAAGAAAACTAGCGAAAATTGCAAAAAAGATAAATGGCTAGGGGAAAAGGAATCTATCTTACTTCGGTAAAACTACTTGTAGGCAAAAGAAATGAAAAATGTTGCCACTTTGGCATCAGATGTAGCAATATTCAGAAATCCAAAACATGCCTTACGTTGGGCGCCATTTTGTAACTATAATTTTGCCTACCACATTGAGATCAATATTCTTCTTTGGGTGCCGTCTTCAATGAAGGTTGGCGATAACCTTAGCTAAATCATTTCTGTCCCTGGCTTTTCTTATTAAAGATTGAGAATCCAAACCAGTCCACTCACGAATGTTCTTCAATCAGGACGCCTGCCGTCTACCAGGCGATCAATATAGGGGGTTGAAAATTGGGGACAGATGTTACTGAAGTGGAGATAGGGTAAGCAAAACAAACCGGAACTTTTGCGAACGGCTTCTTTGGTTTCTTCTTCTTCTTCGTCTAGCCATTCACGTCCACATCTGAACATAAGCCTCTTCAAGTCTTCCTTTCCATTGTTTTTTATTGTACGCTACTTGTAGCCAATTTTTCCCGGTAGTCCTTTTCAGATCATCTGTCCATCTCATAGGAGGTCTGCCTCTGGGTCTTTTGTGTTGGTATGGTCTCCAGGTTAAAATTGATCTGTGCCATTTGTTTAGATCGCTCCTAGCTACATGTCCAGCGTATTCCCATTTCAGCTTTAATGCTTTTTGCACCACATCGGTGACTTTGGTTTTCTGTCTTATCCATGTGTTTGTTTTCTTGTCCTTAAGTGATATACCTAGCAGTGCTCTTTCCATCGCGTGCTGAGTGACTCTAAGTATATTCATATTCTTTTTTGTGATTGTCCATGTTTGTGCCGCATAAGTTAATATCGGAATAATGCATGCATCAAAAACTTTAGATCTAAGATGTAATTGAATTTGTTGATTTCTGAGTATATAGTTCAGTTTACCGAATGCTGCCCAAGCTAACTTTCTTCTTCTTTTTATTTCTTCAGTCTGAATTTCCCTATTTAGGATTATTTTTTGTCCCAAGTATATATATTCTTCAACTTTTTCTATAACTTTATCGTTTATTATTGTCACGGTGTCTTTGGAGTGCATGACTTTTGTTTTGTTTAAATTCATTTTCAGTCCTATTTTAGAAGATTCGGTATGAAGTTCTACAAGCATGGTTTGCATTTCTTGTAGGTCAGTAGCTATCAGGATTATGTCATCTGCAAATCGTAGATTACTGAGTTATCGGCCACTGATGTTTATTCCCTTATATTTCCAATGGAATTTGCATGGTTTGCATTTCTTGTAGGACAGTAGCTATCAGGATTATGTCATCTGCAAATCGTAGATTACTGAGGTATCGGCCATTGATGTTTATTCCCTTATATTTCCAATTTAAGTTTTTAAAAACGTCCTCCAAAACTAAAGTGAACAGTTTGGGTGATAAAGTATCTCCCTGTTTGACTCTCCTGTTTAATGGTACAGGGTTCGCGTGTTCATTTTCATTTAGGTAGTATGTAGCTGTAGCTTGGTTCATAGTTTCTTTTATTAAGTTAATATATCTGCTGTCTATTCTACAATTTTGCATTGCGTTTATTACGGCCGTGTGTTCTATGGTATCGAAAGCTTTTTCGTAGTCTACAAATGCAAGGAAAACTGGAAACTTGTATTCGTTACATTTTTCTATTAATATTTTTGTGGTTAACAGGTGATCGGAAGTTGAATAGCCTTTTCTAAAACCTGCCTGTTCATATGGTTGGTATTCGTCTAATTTCCTTGTTAGTCGAGTAGTTATGACTTTGGTGAGTATTTTAAACAGGTGTGACAGTAGGCTGATGGGTCTGTAGTTTTCCAATTTTCGACTATCGAAACCTACTTTGGTTTAGAGAAAAAAAAAATGTAAAATATCTTTTTAAAACGTACTATGCATAGAGATTAACCTTTTTTTTAAAGAAAAACAAAACAAGATCTAAATTTATGATTAGGTATGTACCAATTGTCAAAAAAAGTGTCTTATGTCAATACTAAATTTTAAAACTTTGAGAATAATTAATATGACTGCTAACCACTCTCTATCATTTATAATTTTACTTATTACAATTTCTTAACTTGTCATGAAAGCAATTATTGATGGGAAATATCTATTTTTGTTGAACTTAAAAAATTCAACAAAAAAATTACCTGAATGTAACGAAATGTTATTTTTTTCTTTAAAAGTTATGGAGAACTGGACTCAAATTCACTGCAATACAAACAACTGCATCGCTCTGCAAAAATAGTCTGGAATGACCTAAGACAAACAAAGTGAGGGTGGAAGCGGGGCACTGGGATCAATTAAACTCGGCTTTTAGAACACTCAAGCCTTTGCCTGAAACCATGTGGATAATGTGGAAGTTTTTTAAAACGCCGTTCTTCAAATCACTTAGGTGAGAGACGACACGGAAAACAAACAGTGATTACTCTTACAAAAATTGGCACATTACATTCTAGTATACTATTCTAGTGTACTATTCTAGTATAGTAGTACTTTTCTACCAACAAATTTGGTGGTTTCTTCAAATGACCCACGCTGCGTGTTCTCTCTTCAAAAACTCTTCCAAACCTAACTTGAATTCACATTTAATTGTTACAACACCACACATTTTCCCATAACAAAAGACGAAAAACGAAAAAACATTACGAATTAGAAGAAAATTTCGGACTAACACAGAAACCAACTGCCTTTGACAGCGACCTCACTGGAAGTGACGATCTTTAAAAATCATTCGCCCAACTCGGTATAAACAAAGTATATAAACGGGAATATTTTGTTTATTTGACGCGCAGAATATCCTAAAGCGGCTCTAGATCAAAGAAATACTGAAGAAATACGCATCTGTGTCTATGATATATAAACAAACTTTAAAAATGTGTTTATTATCAAGTCCAGCGATAAAAAATAAATATTGAAAATATATATGAATTCGGTGTTTTAATACATACAAGGTGATTTGAAATGCTACAAGTTTTTGGGGCCAACGTTCGTCAGGCATACTCAATAGGTGCCCAAATCATTTTAAACCTCTTCTTTCATCAGTTTAAACCTCATTTAATATTTAAATTATAATGCCAAAAGATTATCTTTTGAATAAAGGCAGTTTCATGTCAATTTAAAAAATCATCTTTGTTTTATTCCATTTTTAAGTTCTATACCTTAAAAAACACCCTTTATATAAAGTTGGAAACATGGGCTATGTATATAAACATGGACTCTCGGAATTACAGGTATGAGGCGTATAGAAGCCTTTAAGATGTGGGTTTTTCGAAGGATGCTTAAGATCTCTTGGACAGAGCACGTGAACAACAACGAGGTGCTAAGAAGAATGGGTACTAAGAGAGAAATCCTAAATTGTAAAAAACTAAAAAACGAGTTATCTAGGACATATTTACAGAGGAGAAAAATACAACTTCCTACGACTTATAATAGAAGGAAAAGTGTAAGAAAGAAAAGATCCAGGAAGAAGAAAATGCTCCTGGTTGAAGAATGTAAGAGACTGGACAGGCATGGACACACATTCGATACTGAGAACAGCTCAAGATAGAGAGTAATTTGCTGTAGTTATAGCCAACCTTCAGTAATGGAGAAGGTACCTTAAGAAGAAGAAGAAGATATAAAGTAGATATAAAAAACATCACAAATATTAAACTGAAGGTTAAAATTGTCATACACTTCTTGATTTTTATTTAATATGTATCAAATTTTAGTATAGCTATTTGTATAAAACGTGGTAGTCTACGTTGTAATATGGTCTACTATGATGCTTTAAATATGGGCTAGCCACCATTTGTATTACTTTGGTATAGAGCTTCTTTTTTTTTTCAGAATTACCCCGAAAAATATTGGAAGATCAAACGAACGTAAATACTGAGCAATCCTACCTGAAAAAGCTACCAAAGCAATGGAAGATAAGATTATTCTTCTTCTTTAAGTTCCATCTTCTATCGAAGGTTGGAAATCATCATGGCTATGCGGACTCTGTTGACTGCCGCTCTAAAAAGTTCTGCACTACTGCATTCAAACCATTCCCTCAAGTTCTTAAGCCAGGATATTCTTCGTCTTCCCACATTTCGCTTTCCTCGGATTTTGTCCTGCATAATAAGTTGTAATAATGCGTATTTTTGCCCTCTCATCACATGTCCCAAGTACTTAAGTTTTCGTCTTTTAATGGTTAATATTATTTCCGCTTCATTTCCTATCCTTCTAGTTACTTCCATGTTTGACATTCTTTGAATCCATGATATTCGTAGGATTCTTCTGTAACACCAAAATTCAAAGGCGGCCAACTTATTCAGATGAACTTTTTTTAGTGTCCAAGCTTCCAGACCATAAAGAAGAGTAGAGAACACGTAACATCGAAGCATTCTCAGGTGTAGTTCTAACCTTATATCCCGACAACAAAGAAACTTTTTAAGTTTAATAAATGATGTACGTTCTATTTCAATACGTGTCTTAATTTCTTTGGTTTGGTCTACATCTGATGTTCCTAAGTATTTATAGTTATTAACACTCTCAATTGCAGTATCTTCAATAGTCAATTGGATATTTGCATGTGCAGATTTAGTCATGATTTTTTAGAGTTTTCTTTAAATTTATTTTCAGTCCGTACTCATGACAGCGTTCATTAAGGCGTTGCATTACGTTCTGTAAATCATTGTTGTTATCCGTAATTATTACTGTATCGTCTGCAAAACGTAAGTTATTTAAAACTTCTCCATTGATAGATATACCTTCTATTGAGTCTAAGAGCGCTTGTTGAAATACCGCTTCACTGTAGACATTGAAAAGTAGTGGGGACAGCACGCAACCCTGGCGGACTCCTCTCTGTATTTTGATATTTTCGGTGTACTGGCTGTTAACTCTTACCTTGGAAGTTTGATTCCAATATAAATTAGATATAATTTTCAGATCACGACTGTCAATATTTTTGCTTTTTAATATATCTACAAGCTTTTTATGTTGAACTTTATCAAATGCCTTTTCAAAGTCTACAAAACATAAGTACATATCCTGATTCATGTCCATGCATCTCTGAGCCAGCACATTCAAGCCGAACAAAGCATCTCTTGTACTCATACCATTTCTAAAGCCAAATTGTGTGTCACTAATCTCATATTCAAGAGTTTTAACAATTCTGCTGTGAACTATTTTCAAAAATGTTTTAAGTGCGTGACTCATTAAAGCTATTGTTCTGTGGTCTGAGCAAGTTGTTGAACTTGATTTTTTGGGAATTGCTACAAAGGGTGATTGCAGCCATTGTCTGGGGATTGTGGCAGTCTGATATATTAGATTAAAGAGTTCAACCATTACATCAATAACATCTTCATCGATAAGTTTTAATAATTCGATGGGCACCTCATCTGGTCCAGTGGCTTTACCCTCTTTTGTGTTGTTGATGGCATAGATGACTTCTTCTCTTAATACTGGTGGTCCAGTATCCTCGGTGATTTCTAATGACAGTTCTTTTCTTTCATCATTAAATAGTTGTTGAATGTAATTGGTCCAATGACATAATCTCTCCTTCATATCAGTAATAATATCCCCTTTATCATTTTTAAGGATATTAGTTTTTGTACGCTTTCTAGAACCTGTCATTTCTTTGATTTTTTTGTGTAAATTAAAGCTATCGTACTTTTTATCCAGATCTTCTATTTCCTTGCATCTATCGGAGAGCCATCTCTCTTTTGCCTCTCCAATTTTCTTTCTGATGTTTCTCCTGAATTTCTTTGTATTTATTCAGGTCTTTTGCTTTATGTTTTCTTCATTCTTCCATGAGTTCAAGAATTTCTACTGTCATCCAAGGTTTTGTTTTTTCTTTAAGTGGTTTGAGGGTTTCTTTTCCAACTGACACAAGGGCATGTTGAATTTTTTTGTTGATAAGATTATAGGTACACTAAAAACCGCAAGAAACTTTAGTGTCTAGAGACCTATGGTTCATATATATATATATATATATATATATATATATATATATATATATATATATATATATATAATCGGTTTAAAACGTCCTCCGACGTCTTCCGATGCCCAATCTCCATGCATCTCTATCTTCCCAAAGATCTTCGTCTAAACCTCTCTCTCGGATCTCTCTGTCTATTCCTTCTCTCCAGCTCTTTCTGGGTCGGCCTCTTTTTCTCTTTCCATGTGGTGACCAATCTATAATCTGTTTGGGCAGACGATGTTCTGGCATTATCTGCACATGTCCATACCACTTTAGTTGTTGTACTCTTATATCTTCGACAACCGTATGTGTGACTCCCATAACCTCTCGTATACGTTCGTTATTAATTCTTTCGAGTTTTGATTTTCCTGCGGCCCGTCTCCAGTAGTCCATCTCCGTGGCTTGTAGTGTTCTTTCAGTAGTTGCCTTTAACTGCCACACGTCACTTCCATACATTACTATGCTCTTTATAATAGTGTTGTATATTCGATGTTTATTTTTTTTTGAATATATATTGATCCCAGATAATACTATTTAGTTGAGATATGGCCCTTCTACCCTGAGTGTTTCGTTTTTTTATAGCCTGATCTGATTTGCCGTCGTCTGTGATTTCTACTCCTAAATAGGAATATTTATTGTTGTACTTAATGTGTTGTCCGTCGTTTAAAACTAGATTTTGTTCTTTACCACCGATGTTCATGTGCATTGTTTTATCTATGTTGACTTCTAATCCCCATTTTTTGTATTCTTCGATTAATTTTCGAGTCATGTATTCTAGGTCGTCATATTCGTTAGCAATCACAATTTGATCATCAGCAAAACATAGAGTGTACAGGTTGTTATTGTTTAATTGTATACCCATGCCGCTGCATTTCCGCTTCCAGAGTTTTAATGCTTGTTCCAGATATATTTTGAAAAGTGTCGGCGCTAAGCAGCATCCCTGCTTCAGTCCTTTGTCTACTACAAAACCTTTGGAAACATTCGTTCCTATTTTAACTTTGGCGTTGGCGTTCTCATATAGTTTTTCCACTACTGTTATGAGATTTGAGTTGATGTTCGTTTGTCTGAGAGTGTTCCATAACCTATTTTGAGGGATGCTATCGTAGGCCTTTTTTAGATCAACGAACAAAAAGTGGACTTCTTGATCTACAGCAACCTTTTTTTTTATAAGTTGGGTGATACAAAAAAGGTGGTCTATGGTCGATCTACCAGCTCTAAAACCCGCCTGTTCTTCTGCCTCCATATCAGTGTATTCTCTTTCTATTCTATTTTTGATCATTTTCCCATAGATTTTACTAATGGCACTAGTAACTGCTATTCCACGGTAATTGTCGCAATTTTGTTTGTTTCCCTTTTTATGTAAAGTTGAAATGGTTGAGGTTTTAAATTCGGCTGGAACCTCTACTTTGTTTATGCAGTTTTGAAAGAGTATTATATAAGAATATATAAGAACATTATTTTGAAAGAGTATATTTTATCAGTTCTGAGGGTATATTGCCAGGTCCGGGTGCTTTTTTGTTTTTGAGTGAAATACAGATATCCCTTACTTCCTTTTTCGTGATTCTTATAGGAGATTCTTCAACGCGTATGTTTTGGTTACTTTCTTTTATTTTGAATTCCATTCGGTCTTCTTGTAACAGTTTACTGAAGTACATGTCCCATGTTTCTAACGAAATTGGTGAGATTAAATCTTTTTTCTTGTCGTTGGTCCTAAGAGATTTAATAAGTTTCCAGCTTTCTGTACTTCTAGTTCCTCCTATGTACGTATTTAATTTTTGACAGTTTTGATCCCAGGATTCATTTTTTTCTGTCTTATCATTTGTCTCACCTTAGCATGATGGTTTTTGTAATCAGACCAATTTGTATCTGTTTTGCACTTAAATATTGTTTATACTTTTGTTTCTTTTGTTTTATCGCTGTGTCTATTTCTTCATCCCACCAGTATGGAGTATTTTTGTTTTTCTTTTCGTAATATCCAAGCGCTTCTTTTGCTGCAGAGTGAATACTTTCTTTAATGTAATTGTAGTGGTCTTCGATGTTATTGAAATTTATGTTTTCAAGTTTCTCGTTCAGTCTGTTTTGATACAATATTTTTACACTATCTTGATCTAGGCTGATAAGATTATATCTTACATCTTCTGCCATCTCTGAGCGAACTACTGGTTGTTCATTCTGGCTTCTTCTTGAAAACATTATTTTTGCTGTTTAGTAAAAGTGACTTTAGTTACAGATCAAGCAGAACTTGTAAACCTTTAAAAAGGCACTGTCTTTGCCCCAAAATTAGAAAATTTTTTGGGAAACTACGATCTTTAAATATATGCCAAATGTTACAAAACTCGTTCGAATATAATCTGGCTGAATCAAAATGAGCTAAACTATATTTTTCTGCAGTTAATAAGGCCGTTAGGTGTTAGCTAGATCAGTTCTTGGAACATCATAAAATATTGTGTCAAAGAAGATCCGCTGGAACGCGTTTAGAAAGAAAAACAGGCTAGAGAACAGGGAATACACAATAATATAGGTCAATTTAATAATTTTAATATTTGTTTTAATATCAAGTCTTTCAGACAGCTAAGGAAAACAAAATTGTAGTCCATATTTGTACCTTCTCCTTTATTATCATAAAAGATTCTAAAACTGGGGCGTCATAAACATATTTAAATAAAAATCCTTATTAGAATACAGACTCATAAAAATATTCAAAAAGTAATAAATATTTGAAAAAAATTTCTGGAAATAATCCTTATTAACACACAATACACGTGGCTTGCCAAATAAAAAAATGAATTAATAAAAAATATATTCCTGTCAAATCCACCAATTTCCTTACAAAAACCTTCAGATTTTTTTCAATTTCCGCTACATCAAAAATCCTGCGGGGAGGTTTTTCGTTAACGACATTTAAATGCGCGACAGAATATTCAGTGGCTGAAAATTTCAAAGTGGATGTGATTTTTCAAAAGCATTTGAGTATAATGACCGGAACCATGTCGAAGATGAAATCGGAATAAAATGAGGGTTAAGTTTACTCGATCTGTTTGTAAAACGATTTGAAATGTGTAATAGAATATGCAAATGGATTTTACGACTGAATATTTCACTGATGACGTGACCTTATCATTTCTCTATAGACAGTTTCTAGAGCTTGATTTTCAGGAAATATAATAGAATCAAGTCGAAGAAACAGTGCTATTTTTCTTTCCATAAAAAGTTTTACCCTTTTTGTGATATATTTTTTTTAAATATGTCAATAACGCCAATAGACGAGACAATATACTTGCTATATATTTTTTTATCTATATACTTTATAGGTTTATTTACTAATATCGTTTGTGTAGAACATAATTTATTTTAATAAAATATTTTAATAATAATAAACAGAATTTAATCATAAAATTTATTACAAATCAAGAATTTAACAAAAAAAAAGAATAAAAAATTCAAAAAATTTCAAAATCTGCCAATAAACCCCAATTCATTTGTTTAAATTTAAAATTTTCTTAAGAAAAATCGATATTTAGTAACAATACGTCGATAATGATTTGAACCTTAACACAGTTACGTCGAATACGTCGTCCCAGAATATTCCATGTATGCTCTATTGTATTTAAGTCTAGACTTCTTGGGCTCATGGTAATAAAAGACTTCCAATTTTATTCAAGTTATCCCGCGTTATTCTTGTAATGTGCGGACAAGACATATCTTGCATTAGACAAAAGTTTTCTTTAACAAATGGCACTAGGGACTAGCACACAGGGAAATGCCTGCCCACACCATTATACTTCTTCCACCAAATTAAATACTGGGAGTAAAATACCAGTGATGGTAATGTTCACTAGCTCTTCTCAAGTCGAAATAATCGTATCACTCAAGGTTGCCAAATGCGTTACTAACTTTACACCAATATTAGAAAAAGTGATGTTACTACAAGTAGAAGCCAACCTTATTAATATAAACATCATCTAAGTCTATGCTCCCACTACAGACAAAGAGGAGGAACAAGCAATTGAGTTCTATCAAAACATCAACAGTACCATACAGAAAATTCCTCGACAGGAAGTTCTCACTATTATGGGCGATTTTAATGCCAAGATTGGAGCCGGAGATAAGACACAGTACATTGGAGCACATGGACTTGGAGTCAGAAACAAGAGAGGAGACCTCCTAGAAAAATAAATTCGCAGAAGACTCAGAACTAGTTGTCACCAAGCACATTTTTCTAATTACCACCACGCAAGTTGTTCACGTAAAAATCCCCTCAAGATAGGCCCGGGAGAATTAAAAACCATAAATATATTGTTCTGAAGCTATTTTCTTGTGGCATTGTAAATTAATTACTATTTATAACTGGGGACAAGCCACAATTAAAGATAAAAATACGTTTATTGACGTTTCAATTACCAATTCGGAAATCGTTCTCAAAATACAAACAATAAATTAAACAATTTTTTTTTTAATAAAAACGAAAATCAGATCAAGCAAAATAAAAAAAAGCAAGGGAAAGATGCGAAGAAATTGAGATTCTGCAGTCAAAGTACGATAGTCACAATGTAAATAGGAAAGTGAAAGAACTCACAGGGGGACTAAACAAAAGAAAGAAGGAGAAGGAAAGAATGTGGAAAGAATATCTAGAAAAACTATTTGAAGACCAAAGAGATAACACCTTTGAGATAGAAGAAAAGGTAAATGATGAACCAAGAATATTACAGCATTAAGTTTATTCCTCAATAACACAGTTAAAAAATGGCAAAGCGGCAGGCCCTGATAATATACAAGCAGAACTACTCAAACTAATGGACAACGAATCAATAGCAATAATCGCAAAGATATTCAACAACATATACAACTCTGGAAAAATACCAACAGAATGTCTGAAATCTAAGTTTATTGCACTTCTAAAATACCAGGAGCCAAAAATTCGATGATTACCTAACTATTAGCCTCATAAGTCATCTCCTAAAATTGTTCCTAAAGATAATTCATCAGAGAATCTACAAGCTGTGTGAAAGTCAAATTTCCCCCAACCAGTTCTGGTTCACAAATGCTGTTGGTACTAAATAAGCTTTATTCTCAGTATAAGTCTTATTTCAGAGATGCAGACACGTCAACTGCGACGTATACGCATGTCTGATTGATTATGAGAAAGCCTTTGATCGAGTACAGCAGGTAAAGATGATGCAAATACTAAAAGAGGCAGGAATTAACAATCAAGCTCTGAAAATAGTTAGAAATCTTTACGATAATCAGACAGAAAATCTTAGAGTTGAAGGTGAACCCATTGACTATATGAAAATCATGCGTAAAGTGAGGCAAGGCTGTAATATGTCTCGTCTAATCTTCAATCTGTACTCAGACAGAATAATTATCTAAGCTTTGCACGAAACTAAAAAAGGTACTAAATGGTTACCGGCTAAACAACATCAGATATGCTGATGACACCATAGTATTTGCGGACCATTTTGAAGACCTACAAGTTCTTATGAACAAAATCACGTATTCCAATCTGGACAGGTGTGTCCAGGGAAATATTGTCAGAGAAAAAGTACAATCGCTACATGCAACTTACTCCAAAACGCTGTAAATCAACTTGGCGAATGGTCCAAAAAAACCGGATTAGCTCTTTCAGCGACTAAATCGAAATTAATACGATTTAGCAGAAGATCCTGCAGCCAAAGTCCAATAATCTTTACGATAATCAGACAGAAAATCTTAGAGTTGAAGGTAAACCCATTGACTATATGAAAATCATGCGTAAAGTGAGGCAAGGCTGTAATATGTCTCGTCTAATCTTCAATCTGTACTCAGACAGAATAATTATCTAAGCTTTGCACGAAACTAAAAAAGGTACTAAATGGTTACCGGCTAAACAACATCAGATATGCTGATGACACCATAGTATTTGCGGACCATTTTGAAGACCTACAAGTTCTTATGAACAAAATCACGTATTCCAATCTGTACAGGTGTGTCCAGGGAAATATTGTCAGGGAAAAAGTACAATCGCTACATGCAACTTACTCCAAAACGCTGTAAATCAACTTGGCGAATGGTCCAAAAAAACCGGATTAGCTCTTTCAGCGACTAAATCGAAATTAATACGATTTAGCAGAAGATCCTGCAGCCAAAGTCCAATTATCACCCTTAATGGAACTCCATTGCAACTAGTTATTCATCAAGAAATACTTGGTTTAACGTTTGAGAGTAGGCTAACTTTGAAACAGCATATTAGTGTATTAAAAGGCAATGCAATGAAGAGAATCAATATCATCAACGCACTATAAAAGTACACATGGGGTGCGGACGAAATCATCTTAATTAATATATATGTATATATATATATATATATATATATATATATATATATATATATATATATATATAAATATATATATAGAGCTTTAATCCGCCCAAAACTTGACTACGGCAGCTTCATATACATGTCTGCATCAAAATCTGATTTAAAGCTACTAAACTCTGCGCATAACACTTCTATTTGTCTTTGCTTAGGCGCTTTCAAATCTAATCCCATAGATAGCCTTTACTGTGAGGCTAATGAACCACCTCTCTGGATTCGACGAGAGTATCTTCTTCAATCTTACTTTGCTTCCGTATCCGCAAACGCATCCAATCCAGTTGACCATTTAATTCCTTCACCATCGCCTCGGGAGACCCCGCAAAAGATCCAATCAATAATAGACATCCAGAATTTAACACTAAGAAACACCATCGACCTTACTAAAACACATCCCTTCAGAATTCCATATACTCCGCCTTGGAATAGACCACTCCCACATTCAATTACTTCCCTATTAGAATACCTACAGTAAACATGAAACTTCAAGCCTACTCATACGGCAACACTTCAAAGAAATCATAAGTAAGAACCAATTCCAAACAATTCTGTATACAGATGCCTCCAAAAGCGAAGCAGGCGTTGGATGTGCCGTTACCACACATGATGAAGTAATAAAATCATCTTTTTTACTGAGTTTATGTAGCGTATACACTGGAGAACTTTATGCGATACTAGAGGCTTTTAAAAAACTAAAAACAGATAATAAATACCAAGAAATATGCACAGACTCCCTGTCATCACTACAATTGATTAAAAGTCTGTACTCTCAGCATCCCTTAGTTCAAGAAATCCATAGGACACACATTGCACTCGCTTTTTAAGGTGTAGATGTCACGATCATCTGGCTACCATCCCATGTCGGCATCCCCGGTAATGAAAAAGCAAACCAAGCAGCCAAGCAAGCTTCTTGTGTAAACAGTCAATCCTCAAAAGCTCAACATATTCAAATCGGTAATGACTTAAAGCAAATTTTCAAGCAACAACAGTATCATACCTTGCAAACCCACTGGAACACAATTAAGAGTGCATTACATGAGATCCGGCAGACTGTTGAAAAATTTTCAAAACTTCCAAAAATGTCTAGAAATGAAAAAGCTTTCATCCGAAGATTAAGAATAGGACATACCCGATTTACACATGAATATTTAATGAAATCCGAGTCTAAGCCCAATTGCCAAATCTGCTCAAGTGTATTAACTGTGAAACATAACCTGATCGAGTGTCCCCGGTACGCAAAACACAGAGTGCAACATAAACTTAAGCCAAATATCAAAGACGTTTTAAACTGGCCCGATCAAGTCTTTAACCTAATTGGTTTCTTGAAAGACATTCAGTTGTTCAACAGAATTATGACCCCTTGTTTTCCATGTACTTTACCTTTCACTTATATATAACTAAGTGATAAAACTATTGTATTATTTAGTCATAGGTTCTAAGCTTATAGATTAACTGTAGCAATTAGTAATATGTGCTTATTGTAATTATTGTACACAATATTGTTTGTGTCAATGGTCATTGCAGATGAGACATATTAATATAAATAAAAAAAAACAACTTTTTTTTAGGCAATACTTATATACCTATGAGCGAAAAAAGTCCATTTACTTGTAACTTATTTCAGTGAAATCTTTTTAAACACCTAATTTTTTTTATTTTTTAAAAAGAAGTCCGTGAGACTCCACATCACGCTTAATGTAACTGAAATTGCACCTTACCGGATACAGGTTAAGTTATATTTTGTGTGGTGAATACAGTCCTACTTTTTTTATATTTTGTCAAATATTTTTACTACATTGGCCCTCAATTAGAGTGTCAACACCCAATTATCTTTCTTGCTAAAGTTTCGTTCTTACTACAGTATTGTTATTTATTAGCCACAGCTTATACATAATTTGTAGTTGTTATTACCACTAAGGTCTTGTTATTATCGGACGCATTTATAAGATCATTTAAGAATAATTAGGGATCATAAATAGGGAGAAAATCAGTTTAGGGATTGACAAAAATCTCGTAGTAAGAAAAGTTTCTGTTTTTAATAAATAAATTTTTAAAGAGGATGCCTTGATATAAAACAGAATTACAAAAGACAGCTTTTAATTTTTATCTCTTTTTGAAAAGCACGAATTATACGTTTCATTTCTTTTTAAAAAACCAACGAAGTGAGCTTGTCTCTGTTTTGAACATTTTCGATTCCTTCCAGTAATTTCTGAACGTTTTACATTTCAATTATCTCGTTGGGCTGAATATACGCAATAAAAATAATTTTTTTGTATTTTGCTGTCATTAAATCGTTCTAAGTCTTCATTTTGGAGCAAGCGTTGAATAAAAAAGAATATTACATTTTGGCTGAAAAATGTACTTTTTTAGAAATTATCCAGTTGTCAGGTTATTTTTTCAACAGAAACGTTAATTTATACGTTATATAGGTTAATGATATTTTACAAAAATATAAATCACGATGTAATAAAAAAAAATATTTAAACGGAAAAAACAAGACAATAGACAGGACCGGGATGTTACATTAATGAATTATTTTAAAATCTATTTTTTAAAAATAAACTGCAAAAATCTGAATATGGAATCCAAAATAGAAACCATAGATTACAAATATTACATACTACTACTATCGGTTTACAGCGTCCTTTGACGTCTTCCGGCTCCTAACCGCCATTCTTCTCTATTAAACCATAGGCCTGGAGGGAATTCTCTTTCCTCTAGTTCTTTTTTAGTTCCCTCTCTCTAGCTTCTTCTCGGTCTTCCTCTTTTCCTTCTCCCTTATGGTGTTGTAGCGTTTACGCTACTGACTAGTCCAATTTAAACCCCTCAAGAAATTTTTATTACCCGCCTACGATCGATTTTAAATCGACATTTTTCCCGACACGCGCTGTTATCGCTTTGAAAGGAAGATCGATTTTATGCGGAAGCGGAACGATCAGTTTTGGTCAGAACTCATACGCAGCCACGTCAACCGGTGAAATTTTTCACCTTCAAAGTGACGGAATTGGAGCAAGGAAGATAATTTGGGGAAGAAAAAATAGAAATATTTATAATAATAATTAATTTTTTTAAAATAAACAATAATCTAAAGAGTTCCACATAAAAGGAAGATTTTTTTTGGCGTGCTGCAGCTCCATGTAAGTAAATCATTTCATACGTATTATCTCTTTATCATACAATCAAATTTATCCTTGCAGTTTAGTATTTCTTTAGAGATTTATTTTTGAGTTCCGAAATAATTTAAATATAAAATTTCCTTGATTTACTTGCAAAGAACAGAAGGTCATTTTTTTTATATAGTCAAACTTAAATTCCGATCTATTTCATATCTTATCATTAAGTTTTTTTTGGTTCCCTTTTATCTAACTTTTTTTGGTGGAATATAAAAAGGTTCTACAAATGTGGGACAGCCTTCTGTATTCTGCGCATGTTTATTTCATGGCGCAAGCTTGCCATGCCTACGAAAGTAACTTCATAAATTTGACATGATGTTGACTTAACCTAATACCTAATGTTTTGATGTTTTGTTTTGGTGCAGTCAATCCATGCTGCTACACCTATTAAATTACATATTTATTAAATTAAATAATCATTTTAGATTCCGTCACTTCACTTGAGGATATTCTCTTCAGAATATTCCCTCAAGGACTAGTAACTAAATTCCTTAAACTAGTTAGCAACTTGTATGTAACCCGTGGATTTTGCTGTCACCCAGAGACTAGTGACTGGTTGTGGCTTTTGTGACCAGGATTCGTCTTTACAGCCATAAACTGATGTAGCCGTGCCAAGAGGAGTTTTTCCTATGGACTTATAGTGCTGTAAAGATAAGTTGTTTAACTATTTGACTTTTTGTATTACGTATTACTTTCTATTTACTGTTAACTTTTCATATGCATATGATCAAGTAACTACATTTTGATAAAATATAATTTTGATATTATTGGGAGAGGGAAAATATATTACCTGTTTTTATTAGTTTTTTTTTAAATAGGATTTTAAGAGTACTGACCAAACTCACTTTTGATATAATATTTTTGTTAATACAATACATTTGATATAAAATAATTTTGATATTGGGAAGGGAAATAAATTTCATGTGGTTTTTTTTAAACATCATATAAAGAGTATTGAAGACTCATTTTTTGTATGTAATATATATTTAATATAATTGTAATAGAGATTTATCAAGTTTGATATATTTACAATATTGTAATTTGTATCTCATATTAGTAGAACTAGCTAAATTTAAATTACTACCTTTTTGTGTTAAGACTTTGGCTACAATACGGACTATTCTTGGTTTATACTAATATTTCATATTTTATTTGGCCAGTGGTAGTGATTATTCGTTTGTCGAGGGGCTATTAGGTCCCATTGTATGTGTACACCATCCACTACCACTGTTATTTGGCTTTGCATTATATGTAAATTTTTTATACACATATACCTATATACATTTTTTATAAATATATTTATTGTTGCTATTTTGAGTTTTATTTCAGTTCTACTAACCAGTATATAACATAGCAAAACAAGATTATTATTTAGTATTTTTGTATTTCAGAGTATTATCTCCAGATTCATTTGTTACTTCAAAATCTCAACTATCGTTGAGTTGGCGCCCTTCTTTTCTCTTCTTATTGTTCTCTTTCTATAAATTTATTCCTAGTGACCTTCTTCAGTTGTATCACGTTTGATATTACCAGGTCTCATTTCTTTCTTGTCTCACTAGCTCATTATCTCTTGTTATTGTTGTTTATATCTTTAAAGCCACAATCCAGTGCATTGAAGCTAGCCCGAACACTCACTTGAGATTTAGTGTCTCTTTTGCCATTTAAATTTGTTCCTCTGAGCTTAGCCCTATTTTTAGTATTTTTTTCATCACCTCTTTTTCAGTTCTTCTGGAATTTGGAAGTCTTACACTTCCTAAAATCCAATACTCCCGGAGTATTGAGCGTTTCAGTGTCCACGTCAAAATCTGTTTTTGAATCCTGTCATCTGGCATTCTCTGTACATGGCCGTAACATATTAACTGTTTTGTTTTTACGTCATCAACTATTGTATGCTTGACTCCCATCACTTCTATCTGATCTCTTCTTGATTTGCCTGCTGCTCTTCCCCAGAAGTCTATTTCTGTTGCTAGTAAAAGTTTCTCTGTTCTTTGTTTTATTGGCCAAACTTCACTGCCATATGTGATTACACTTTTAAGTATGGTGTTGTATATGAGTTGTTTGTTCACTTTAGATATTGTTTGGTCCCACAGAATGCCGTTTATCATGGATATGGCTTTGCTACCCTGTATGTTTCTGTCTTTTATAGCAGCATCGAGTGTTCCATCTTGAGTTATCTTCATACCCAAGTACTTGTATTCATCACAGTTTCTAATTTCTACCCCATCGTCTAATATAATGGACTGTTTTGTCCCTCCAATACACATGGCTTCAGTTTTCTTAATGTTGACTTCGAGACCTTATTTGTTATATTTTTTTATTAGCTTCCGAGTCATGTAACTCAAGTCGTCATGATCTTGGGCAATCAGTATTTGGTCATCAGCGAAACATAAGGTGTACAGTGTAGTCTCGTCATTGAGAGGGATTCCCATGCCATTACATTTTTTTTTCCATAGCTTGAGTGCTTGTTCCAGATACATTTTGAAAAGGGTAGGCGAAATACAGCAGTTCTGCTTTAGTTCTTGCGTGACCCTAAATCCTACAGATATCCTTGATCCAGTTTTAATTTTTGCAGTCGTTCCATTATACAGACTTTGGACTGCTTTGATAAGACCATGCTTAATGTTTTAGAATTGCCTTCAATTCAAAAAATGCCCAGTATTCTTCACCTGTTAAGGTTCTATCACAAAAATACGGTTTAATAATGGCCTGCTTTATTGATTTAATAGTAATAATTCTGGCCCACACATTGATCTTTTGTCGGTACTACGTATGTGCCTCCACCATCAAATGCGGATTTTCATCTTAGTAGTACCTGCAGTTTTGTTTATTGACCATGGATTTAAATGGAAAGTAACCTTATCAGATAAAAAATTGGCTGCTAAAATTAGGATTATTCTTAAATCTATATAACATTGTGTCACAGAACTCCATTCTACGATCTCGACGGTCTTCATTCGGTTCCTGTACCTATTATGCTTTATAGTGATGATCTTTTCTTTTTTATATATATTTACGAACAAACTGTTTGACTGATTTGATTTTTGGTTGGGAATTATTTTATTAGCCTTTTGAAGATGTTCAACCATGGACGAAAAAATGTCAGAGTTTGTTTCCTCTGTAATATCAAGGCGACCACTATTTGGGAGTTCTTGTACATGTCCACTTTTCTCAAATTTATAAATAATTTTAGACACAGTCACACGTGTAATAGGCGTCTGTCTTTATACTTTTATTAAATATTTCACATATTTTTTTATGTATTCTTGTCCAATAAACAGCCGTTGGGCGTAAAAAAGCGGACAAGTCAATTTTTGATGAAAACGGGATTAACTCAAAAATAGGTTTAAAAGTATGTTATAAATGTCGGTAAAAGAGGACAAGTCAATGTAGCTGAATTTGTATGTTAAGTTGATTGTTCCAAAAGAGGTATTACAAAATAGTACATAAAATTTAGTGTTAATACGTATGTATACATACGTGAATATGTTAACATATGCGTTTTGACACTGCCTCTATCAGTATTTCTCTTAGTGAATAATGAGACAACTTGACTTGCCCCTTATTCACAGTTAGAACTTAACACGCATAACCTATAAAATAGTATGCAACCTATTGCAAAATAAAAATATTTGTTTAAAATAAGTAATAACAATATAATAAGTGAAAATTGAAAAATATCTAGAGGAAAACAAATTCTGAATACGATTATCTGAATATTTGAATAATGTCGATGGTAAGTAAAAACATGCATTACCGGTGTAAGTGTTTTGCACAGAAACTGTTTTCTTTCCTTTGTAATAAGTAAAGACTCGTTGCTCAGTTAACTTAAACGCAAATTTTTTTTAAGATTTTGCAGGCCAAATCTTTGTAGTCTTTAATAACCCATTTGACCATTTTGCAGCACTTTGCAATTTTTATCAAAAATATGTGTTCTTGTTTCCTTATTATTTTTTCAGATCGTTCAAAGACGCGATCAGCCGGCATAAAACTATGGCCTCTTATTGGAAATAAATGTGCTGAATTTCTTTAAATATGCTATTTTGTACATAACATAATAGCGTAAATATAACTGCAGAATTTTTATTTTGACAAGATTAAGATTTGAGGTCTTTCATCTGGGATTAAAGAAAGGTACTTTGCTTCTAATAAATGAAGAAAATGCATTAGTGCGGTTACGTTTTCAGTCCAAGTGTAAGTAAAACAATTTTCCTTATTCTGATTTGTTTCTAGTATTACAAAAGTAAGATTCTATAACCACAACTGCCGCATATAATAAACATCAGAAATGCTTAGTTTTGATAAAGTTTGATTTTGTTGCATATCAAAACAAACTTTAACCACTTCGCTGGTCTCTTTTTTTCTAGGAGTTGATAAAACTTTTTCGCTCGTAGCTTATGCAATTTCAGTTCGGTTGAGATTTTGTTACTAACATCAATGCTTCTCGCAGCTGTTGGTTCTATCTTTTTAATTACAAAAAGAACATACGTCTGTCCACATTGATGACCAAAATCCCAGTTAAATTTTTTGGCAAATATTTTATAATACTTGGAGTACTAAGCTGTTGGAGCTTTTATTGTTTCTAATGCTACACCACAAATTATAACTTTTTCACTGACAATTCAGGTGGTAAATAACCTCGAAAACTTTTATTTAGACCATAAGACATGACTTCTTCTTCTTGGAAGAAGGCTATCATGGTTTTGTTAACTGCTCTGCGAAACAGCTCCGCTGAGGTCATTACAAACCATTGTCTGAGATTTTTCAACCACGAGATACGACGGCGTCCCGGTCCTCTTCTACCAAATACTTTACCCTGCATAACGAGTTGAAGAATTCGATATTTTTCTTTGTTCCGCATCATGTGGTCGAGATACTCAAGTTTACGTTGTTTAATTAAATTAAGCACTTCTTTTTCTTTTGTCATGCGCTGTAGGACCTCAACGTTGGTGACATGGTTGCACATAAGATATTTTTAGTATTCTTCTGTATATCCACATCTCAAAGGCTTCAATTCGTTTTTCAGTGGCTTGCGTCAGTGTCCAGGCTTCAACTCCATATAGTAACACTGGAAGAACGTACCACCTCACTATCCACATCTTGGTTCCCAAACTGAGATCACTGCAGCAAACAAGGATCTCAACTTAATAAAGTAGAGTAATAAAGTAGTAGTAAATGTAGACTGTGCCATTTTAATTCTGGATCTAATCTCTTGAGCGTAGTCCCATTGTACGTTGAGAGTAGTTCCAAGGTAAGTGAATCTGTCGACTCTCTGGATCTCTTCGCTACCTGCCATTAGTGCCCCGGGGTCTAAATTTGTACGGCTGACAACCATAAATTTAGTTTTCTTAATATTGAGGTTCAGTCCGTATGTTACGCTCACAGTTCGCACTCGGTCTAATAAAGCCTGCAGATCATTTAGGCTGGTTGCTAGCAACACAGTGTCATCGGCGTAGCGGATATTATTGATGTATTCACCGTTCACTCGGATTCCCATATCTAGGTTTGTGAGGGCTTCATTAAAAATCTCCTCAGAGTATATATCGAAAAGAGTCGGCGATAGCACACATCCTTGCCTTACTCCTCGCATGATCTTCACTTGGTCGGTCAGCTGGTCTTCGACCTTCTTTCTTCGACCTTCGACTTCGAATGTCCTTCTCATCCAATCCTACTCTTTGTAGTGCGGTGACCATCTTCTGGTGCTGACAACGGTCAAATGCCTTGGCGTAGTCAATAAAATAAATATAGACATCACAACTGATATCGCGGCATCTCTGAAGTAGGACTTATAAGGTGAAAAGTGCTTCACGTGTACCCATGGAATCCGAATTGCATTTCACCGTCATTTTCTTCGCATTTCTTGTAAATTCTGGCATGTATGATTTTAGGAAAAATTTTAAGTGCATGACTCATAAAACTGATAGTTCGGAAATCTTCGCACGATTTCGTAGATCGTTTTTTTGGTAGCGTTACAAATGTTGACAATAACCATTCCTCTGGGATATTACCTGAATCGTATATGGCGTTGAACAGTTCAGTTAACTCCTTCGTGCTCACTTCACTCATCAACTTAATAAGTTCAACGGGTATTTCATTTGGACCTGTAACCTTACCATTCTTAGACTGTTTTAAAGCAGCCTTTACCTCGCTTTCTATAATTGACGGCCCTGTCATGCAATTTATTTCCGGAAGGTTGCCTCGGTCGTTCCAGAAAAGTTCTTCGATATATATTTTCCAGGTAACCAACTTCTCATTCACTGTCGTCGCCAGATTACCGTCTTTATTTATGAGGAGGTGTGTGTTTCTTCTCTTGTATTGACCAGTGGCTTCACGAATCCTTCGGTGGATATTTATATGATCGTGTTTTTCTTGGAGCTCCTCGATTAGTTTACATTTTTCTTGCATCCATGTCTTCTTGGCTCTTCGTATTTCTTTTTTAATTGTCTGGTTGGTTTCTTGGTATTTCTTCGCGTCCCTGTTTTTCATTATTCTTGTCTGTTCCATCATCTGCAGAATGTCATCAGTCATCAATTCTTTATTTTTTACTTTTTTTTCTTTTTCAGATGTTCTTTTCGCGCATTCAGCATAACGTCTAACGTTCTACACTCTGTTTTTGTTGTTGAGCTATTTCTAGTTTTTGTCTCATTGTATCTCTCACGTTCTGACAAACTACGGGGTCTTTTAGAGTGTTATATTCCAGGTTCTGTTTAGGTTTATTTTTGATGAGTTTCTTTAGTTTAAGTTCTATCTGCCCCACTAATGGGTTGTGGTCCAATGAAACGTCCTCTCCTAGGAAGGTCTTCGCCGAAGTCAAGCTGTTCTTAAATCTTTTGTTAATGAGAATAAAGTCTATCTGGTTTCTGATGATATTGCTGGCTGTATCTGCAGGTGACTTCCACGTATAAAATCGTCTCGGGGGAAGTTTAAACCACGTGTTAGCAATGGTAAAATCTTCTTCCCGGCAAAATTGTATGAGTCGGTCTCGTCTTTCGTTTTTCTCGCCTAAGCCGTGTTGTCCGACAATGTCTTCTACACTGCTTTTGCCAACTTTGGCATTGAAATCACCCATGATGATGGTTAGCTCGTTCTTCTTGGTGTATTTTAGTCCTTTTTGTACAATTGCGTAGAACTCCTCGATATTCTCTTCTGGTTTTTCTGACGTTTGAGCGTAAATTTGAATGATGTTCGTATTAACGGGTCTAATTTGCAGCTTTATCAGAATGATCCTGTCAGAGAGAGGTATCACGCTGATCACAGCCCCAGCGACCTTTTTGCTCAGAATCACCGCTACGCCATTCCAGTGATGACATGACTACTTCTACATTTTAAACTTTTTATATGATCTATTATTAACAAAGTTATTTCATTGTCTTTAAGTGTGACTCTAGAACCCCTTTTCTTTCTGATCTTGGAGAACCTACACTGAAAACATAAGCAGCAATGGATTTTATTCTGGAATGCGACATCTGAGTAACTGACTGAAAAATAGTAACGCATACTCGTAGGAGATTATCATTGATTTTTCGTATAAAATAATCATTGCGCTGTCGTTACGATGTTGTTGTGCAGTCTGTGGTTGTACAAATTTTGTAAGAAAGTTGTTTTGCAACGCAGCCGATTTATGTTCGTATACCTACCTTATTGAAGAAAGTTAAAATAAAAATACCAAACATGAGAATACTTTACATACCTACATAACACTAACCTTGGATATCTTCTTGAGCAAATCCATTTACTTTACACAGTTTAGTGGAAGCAGTGTGTTTACATGAAAATTTTAGAGTTTTACTGATTTTGCACTATTACGCCACGTATACTTAATGGTTTTCTTCCAATTATCTTTATTTTCTTTTTTACGCCCCTTTGAAGAAAGTGTAACAGCCTGGTTATAATTTTTACTCAATATTAAAAATATATAAGGCACAATAACTACTCCCAAATATCACAACGGTTACATCAGTTCCTCTTTAAAGAGAGGTTATAATTTACTGTCAATTCAAGCGAAGTTGCAATCATAGCGCATGCCCAGAGCACTTAAGAACTTGGGGACTTGGCAACATGGCTGAATGCAGCAGACACGTTGAAAATGCTGCATTAAAAAAATGTGTCTAAAGTGTTCAAAAAAAGTTGTAAGTGCTTTAACTTGTATAAAATGCAATAGTTTTTATCATCCTGGTTGTGCAAAATCTTTAAATCATGTGAAATACATTAATAAAAGTGACATTGTTTGCTGTGAACTTGAGGATATGTCTAACCTTAAATTGGACGATGATTTCCTAAATGCTATTCAGCAGGTTTCGATTGACAATAAGGTAGATATAAAGATATTTAATTATATTAATAAACAAAAAGACCTTATTATTAATGGTCTGCATCAACAAATAAAGATATTAACAGACCAAATCAACTTTTTATATCCCAATAAAAAAGGAAATCCCATGTTTATCAATGAAGATAAAAAACCTGAGGATAAACAAGTATTTGCCCAAAGCAACAAATTACAAAATATTCATACAGAAAACCATAACAGCGTTGCCAAAGGTTCTCAAAAATCTCAAATTTCTATAAAACAAACTTCCAGTGCTATTTTAGAAGCTGAAACTGCTGCAAAATGAAACAAGTATATTAGTTTAAACCAAGATATAATACCTGAGTCGGGAGAAAGTCGTTGGCAAACTGTTTCTCGGAAAAAGTCCAGAAGAAAAGTCACGATTGGAAATAATGAAGATATAAAAATAAATGGTGTACAATTTAAAGGTGTTTCTAAATATACGGACTTGCATGTTTATAGGCTAGACCCATCAATGTCTAATGAAAATTTATTGAAACTAATAAAGAACCATTTTCCCGAGGCTATGAGTAGCCCTCTGAAGTCAAAGTTTCCAGACCAGTATGCATCCTGTAGCGTTTACGCTACTGACTAGTCCAATTTAAACCCCTCAAGAAATTTTTATTACCCGCCTACGATCGATTTGAAATCGACATTTTTCCCCACGCGCTGTTATCGCTTGGAAAGGAAGATCGATTTTATGCGGAAACGGAACGATCAGTTTTGGTCAGAACTCGAACGAACGCAGCCACGTCAGCCGGTGAAATTGTTCACCTTTAAAGTGACGGAATTGGAGCAAGAAAGATAATTTGGGGAAGAATAAATTAATTATAAATAAAATACATATCTTAATAATAATAAGTAAAATAATAAAATCAATATTCATTTATGAGTTCCACATAAAAAGGAAGAGTTTTTTTTGTTGGCGTGCTGCGAGCTCCATGTAAGTAAATCATTTTATACGTATTATCTCTTTATCATATAATCAAATTTATCATTGTATTTAGTATTTCTTTAGAGATTTATTTTTGAGTTCCGAAATAATTTAAATATAAAATTTCCTTGATTTACTTACAAAGAACATAAGGTCATTTTTTTTATATAGTCAAACTAAAGTCCGATCTAGTCCATATCTTATCATTAAGTTTTTTTGGTTCTTTTTTTTACCTAACTTTTTTGGTGGAATATAAAAGGTTCTACAAATGTGGACAGCCTTCTATATTCTGCGCATGTTCTTTTCATGGCGCAAGCTTGCCATGCCTACGAAAGTAACTTCATAAATTTGACATGATGTTGACTTAACCTAATACCTAATGTTTTGATGTTTTGTTTTGGTGCAGTCAATCCATGCTGCTACACCTATTAAATTACATATTTATTAAATTAAATAATCATTTTAGATTCCGTCACGTGAAAATATTAATTTCACTTTACTTGAGGATATTCTCTTGAGAATATTCCCTCAAGGATACTAGTAACAGAATCCTTAGATACATAGTTAGCAAACCCGTGGATTTTGCTGTCACCCAGAGACCAGTGACTGGTTGTGGCTTTTGTGACCAGGATTCGTCTTTACAGCCACAAACTGATGTAGCCGTGCCAAGAGGAGTTTTTCCTATGGACTTATAGTGCTGTAAAGATAAGTCGTTTAACTATTTGACCTTTTGTATTACGTATTACTTTATATTTACTGTTAACTGATCATATGCATATGATAAGGTGAATACCTTTATGATAATTTTTTTTTTTGATAATTTAATTATAAAATATTCGGGAGGAAAAAGGGACACTTCATGTGTTATTAGGTTTTAACTAGGATTTAGAGAGTCTGACCAAACTCACTTTTTTTTGGATATAATATTTTTGTTAATATAATACAATTTGATATTAAGAGGGACATAAATTTAATGTGGTTTGTTTTTAAATATTATATAATGAGTATGGAACAACTCATTTTTTGGATGTAATATATATATTTAATATAATTGTAATAGAGATTTATCAAGTTTGATATCTTTACAATATTGTCATTAGTACCTCATTTTAGTAGAACTAATTTAAATTTAAATGACTACCTTTTTGTTTTAAGACTTTGGCTACCCTACGGACTATTCTTGTTGTATACTAATATTTCATATTTTATTTGGCCAGTGGTAGTGACTATTCATTTGTTGAGGGGCTATTAGGTCCTATTGTATCTGTACACCATCCACTACCACTGTTATTTGGCTTTGCATTATATGTAAATTGTTTATACACATATACCTATATACATTTGTTTATAAATATATTTATTGTTGCTATTTTGAGTTTTATTTCAGTTCTACTAACCAGTATATAACATAGCAAAACAAGATTAATATTTAGTATTTTTGTATTTCAGAGTATTACCTCCAGATTCATTTGTTACTTCAAAATCTCAACTATCGTTGAGTTGGCGCCCTTCTTTTCTCTTCTTATTGTTCTCTTTCTATAAATTTATTCCCAGTGACCTTCTTTAGTTGTATCACGTTTGATATTACCAGGTCTCATTTCGTTTCTTGTCTCATTAGCTCAGTATCCTTGCTATCTGTTTAAATCTTTAAAGCCACAATCCAGTGCATTGAAGCTAGCCCGAACACTCACTTGAGATTTAGTGTCTCTTTGGCCATTTAAATTTGTTCCTCTGAGCTTAGCCCTATTTTTAGTATTTTTTTTTCCATCACTTCTCTTTCAGTTCTTCTGAACTTTGTCAATTCACACATTTCATTCGTTTCAATCCTTTAAAGTGAGTATTTATAACCAACATTTTGAGAAAGCTATGGATCCTAGCATATGGCCCCAAGGTGCATATGTGCGGCGTTTTTTAGTAAAGAAGATGCCTTTACTTCAAATAGTATAAATCAATCTCAAAAGTTGACAGTTTGTCACTTAAATTTTAGAAGTTTGAGGTACAAAATTCAATACTTGGAGGAATTGACGGTGTCTCTAAATTACCCCGAAGTATTTTGTGTTAGTGAAGTGTGGTGTGATAAACATGAAACTTTAAATTTGTTCTTGGACTCTTATGTATTAAGCGATTTCTTCCATCGTTCAGACTCAGGTGGGGGAGGGGTCGCAATATGTGTAAATGTAAGTTGTTCTTTTACTATTAAAAACTGTTCGCTTGCTAAGATTGATAAAATATTTGTGTATGCTTTGATTGATTTGGTATATCAAAATAACATTATAACTGTTGGCTGTTTTTACAGATCATCAAAGGATACACAAACGTTCATAAATAAAATGGACGAAATGTTATCAGAAATATTAAACAAAAATAATATTATTTTCATCTGTGGTGACTTCAATATAAATTTTGATCCAAAGGTACACAATATAGATGCATTAAGATTAAAAAATATTTTTACTTCTTATGGTTTAAATCAATGTATTTTTGAATATACTAGAATACATAATGACTCTAAAACTGTGATTGATAATATTTTCTGCAATGTAAATATTAAGTTTTTATCTTGTTCTGTTGTTTATACCGATGTGAGTGATCACTTTTTACAGAAAGTTGAATACAACTTGAATGCCTCTTTTTTGGTGGATAATATTGTTTATAAACGTGATTTTAATAGCGCTCTTAATATTAATTATTTTAATCAATTGCTCTCTAGGGAATCTTGGTGCTTTCTAGACTCAGATCTATCTTCGGATAACAAGTTTTGCATATTTTATGAAAAAATTTTGGAACTATTCGATAAAGCATTTCCTTTGCAAACGGTGAATACTAGACGATTTTCTAAACAGTCTAAAAACAAGGGATGGTTGACTTCTAATTTAATAAATGAGGGAGATTTTATTAGAGACATTTTCAGATCTATAAAATATTCAGAAAGTCATGAGCTCAGAATACGGTATAACATTCTAAAAAAAATCATGAATACAAAGTTAAGTTAGCCAAGCAAACTTATTTTAATAATAAAATGATAAATGCACAGAATAGTACGGCTGAGGCTTGGCGCATCATAAATCAAAACACTGTCGGAGGTAAAAATCGAAACTCTTCAAAATACCCAAGTAATTTTAAAAATAATTTGGGAATTTCTGTGGATAACCCTCATGACATAGCTGAATCTTTTAGTCAACATTTTTCGAATTCCGTAAAAAATTTAATTAGTCAAACTTCACCTGACTATAATCCTAAGAATCTTTCTTCGCCTATACACTCCCTTTTCCTTTATCCTGTTAGTGATGAAGAAATAAAGAGTATAATTAAAGATATCTCAAAAAAATCCTCTGCTGGACTGGATGAGATCCCGTATTCTATGTTATTACATGTATCTCATAACATATATAAACAATTAACATTTCTAGTAAACCTTTCATTTCAGGAAGGGATTTTTCCTCAAATTCTAAATACTGCTCTAGTTGTGCCTATACATAAAAAAGGTGACAAATCAAAATTTGATAACTATCGAGGCCTATCACTTTTATCTGTGTTTTCAAAAATATATGAGAAAGCATTTCATACACGTCTCCTCTCATATATTAAAAGGCAAAACATTATAGAAAAGTCTTAATTTGGTTTCCGTGAAGGTATAAGTGTGCAAGATGCACTACTAGCGCTGTGCAATCATATTTTTTCGAACTTTGATAAGGGTAATAAAGTTATCTGTTTGTTTTTTGACTTAGCACGAGCTTTTGAAACTGTAAATCATCCAATACTGCTGGAAAAACTTTATCATAGTGTTAGGAACTGCGTAAGTGATCAAACTTTAGAAAGGTTCAAAATAGGTAATGTGAATGGAAATATAATATTTTCTTCAGAAGAAAGTGTCCTCTCCGGAGTTCCACAGGGAAGTATCATTGGCCCTCTTTATTTTTGATTATCGTCAACGATTTAAATCAACTGATAAACGATAGCTCAACATGTTTGGTTCGGAATCCATTAGATAATTTTTCTGATGCAATAAGCGTTCGAGGAGAAAACTTGGAACAGCAATCAGGCTGTTACGGTCACTCAATTGGCTGACGATACCACAGTTGCACTAAATTCCAATAATTTTTCTCATGTAGTTCAAAAAGCAAACTGTCTTGTAAAAAGTATGAGTCTTTACTGTTTAAATAATGCCCTAATCTTAAATCGATCAAAGACCAATATGGTAACCTTTTCACCTTCTACTATGAAGATGAGTCCATTAGTAAGGCTTGACAATGGGTCTGTGGTAAATAGCCACTCCACCAAGTTGTTAGGTGTTTATCTGGATTCTAATTTGTCTTGGAGTTCTCACGTTGATTATGTAGTGGGAAGATTGTCTGTACACTGTTATGTTCTATGGCAACTTAGGAATTTTGTCTACCTAGAAATCTTGAAACTTTACTATTTTGCTCATGTACAGTCAATTTTGCAATATTGCTTAGTTTGTTGGGGAAATTGCTCGCGTATTAATGAGGTGCTTGTTCTTCAAAAAAAAAATTATTCGTACCATGACGTTTAGAAGGCGCTTGGATTCCTGTAGACCAATTTTTAAACAATTAAATATTTTAACTGTAATTTCGCTGTATATTTTCAGTTGTGTTGTATATGTAAAGTCACATAGATGTAATTTTATTTGCAGAAATGATGTTTCCTTAATGAGTGGCTACAATTTTCGTTACAGAAATGATTTGGTGACACCTGCTCGTCACTTGACTGTTGTGGGCAAGGGTCCTTACCCAACATGCGTTAGTTTGTATAATAAATTACCTAATTAGGTTAAAGAGTTAAATATTTATGTATTTAAGAGAACAGTTAAGAAATTACTTCTGGCAAACACTTTCTATTCGTTAGAGGAATACTTGCAGGCATCTTTTTAACAATTTGTATGTTTTTGTGTATATTTTATGTTTTATGATTGTGCTTATAGTTTTTACTTTTTTTTACTACCTATGTACCTATAGTTTTTTAGATTGTATTTTGACGCATTTCAATACTTGTAAAAGTCAGATGAAATAAAGAATATTGATTGATTGATTGATTAAGTTAATTTTGGAAAAATGGAAACTTAAAAGTATGCATTAATTTTGACTAGGACTTGACCATAATTTGTAAAACATAAATGATTGTATCGTTAAAGGCGATTCTTGGTTATACGATGCAGTTAAAATCACAATTTTCGATTTTTTGGACTTAGTAAGTTTTGGAATAACGCTCTTCAATTATATTCCAATGGGTTCCATCATTTTATTATTTTTTTTTACTTTTTATCATTTTAAAAGGCTTTGGAGCTGGTCTATAATACCTGGTTTAACAAGAAAATTTATTATTCGGAGGAAGTGGAATCCACTGTTTTACTATTTTAGTTAAATGAATGTTTTATCGATATTATTTTCAGATATATATGAAATATTTAAACTTTATGATTTTTGCCAGCAATGCATACTATTCTTTACCGTTTATATAAAAATATTACATGTCGAATTTAATACCATAATCCGAACATAAATGTTCGATTGTTGCAGTCTACTACAAAATATAAATCTACTTATTTTCAAAATCGAATTCCTGAACATTCAAAAAATAAACAGTATAACGACATATATCTATTTCCATCAGCGTTTTATTTACTTCCAATATTACAACCAAAACGTAAACTCTGAACCACGTTTATTGAATTCAATCGCTTTCTAAGGAAACTAATACCGAACACAAACAAAAAAGTATCTTACCTATCATGGCAAACAAGTCTGATGTGTAGTTAGCTTCTGCTAAGGAAGCGGCTGTTTCCGAGCTTCCTTCCTTATTCTTCTTTTTCCTGTTCAGCACGTAACTAACGGCTAGACCGAAGTAAGCGCCGAAAGCGTGAACGAATATCGAACCACCTGCATCTGCGACCTAACAACATATTTTTCAATTAGAAAATTTGTGTCAGTTGGGGTCGCGAACGGATCGTACGGCGGTCGGTTTCCCAGATTTTTATATTATTGGGAAAGAAAATAAATATTATTTGTGAGAAAGGTCAAATTTGATTTAATTTGTAAGGGATGACGGTGTTATGTGAGAGGAATATTTTTTTTATAAAATACCCCAAAATGTTCGTCGAATTTAATAATTTAAGATAATTCCATTTTTTTCATAGACATTTTTAGAAATTGTCCAGTTAGGCAATTGTTAACTGTTGGAAACTGTTAAAAATTAAAAAGGGATTTTTTATTTGCTTTAATTTATTTAAAGGTGATATGCCTAATTAGTTTATGTAGTTATAAAAGTATGCGCAATAATATAAATGACTATATATTCGAAACATCATTTAGGTACAGAGCATATCACATTTAATAATTTCTGTATGTTTTAAAAATTTTAAAAATAAAAAATATGTATAATAAACAATTGAAAATAACAGCATTTACTATATTTCTAGAAAAACGAAATCTTGCGAGCAAAAAAATCGACTTAAAAGTTGAATAAGTTCATCATCATCATCATTTTGGCTTTACAACCCTGTGTGGGTCCTAGCCTCCCCAAGAATTCTCTTTCAGTCGTCCCTTTCTATTGCCTTCCTCCGCCAAGCACGTATTTCCATATTTCTCATATCTTGGTCTATGTTATCTAGGAATCTTGTTCTGGGTCTTCCTCTTCTTTGACCAATAGGTCTATCAAGGAGCGTTTTTCTAGCTGGGTCGGTTTGCTCCAAGTCCAGGTTTCTGAACCATATGTTAGAACTGGGCGTATTATTGTTTTGTAGAGTTTTACTTTTGTATTTCTTGATATAACTGTAGATTTAAAAAGGGGATTTGCGGTAGTGTCATTTTCAGTATTGACGAGCGTTCCCAGGTATAAAAATTCGTTAACTGCTTCGATAACGTCGTTTTCTATAACAAGTGGCCGTCGTATTTGTGGTTGCGGACCTATGTTCATGTAATTCGTTTTATTAATGTTTATTATTAAACCCATTTTTGTAGCCGCTTCCTTTAGTGCTACATACACCTCTCGTGCTGCGTTTTCCGTTCTCCCAACAATATTGATATCATCAGCATATGCTAGGATTTGTACAGATTTGTTATATATTGGACCGGTAGTTGTGATTTGTGACGTACGTATTACTTTTTCCAGAGCTAGATTGAATAGTACACAGGAAAGTGGGTCTCCCTGACGTAGCCCGTTATTTGTATTAAAAGGTTCAGAGAGCTCCCCCTGGATTCGTACTTTGCATTCAACTTTTTCAAGGGTTAGTTTGGTTAGACTTACCAACTGATTTGGTACTCCTAGGTCTATCATTGCTCTTATTAATTCTCTTTAACAGACTATTTACAGAGTCGTAGGCTGCCTTGTAGTCTATAAATATGTGGTGCGTACACCGTATTCCAGTGTTTTCTCTAGTAGAATAAGTTATATTTTTTAAATACACTGATTGACCAGTGTATATCCACATATACGTAAAATTAAAAGTAAAATATCGTGAACAGTAGTGATCGGCGAAATGGCTCATTTGAATGTTTTAAGCACAAATTTATTGTTTTAGGTGTAGGTTGGATATGTTTAGTCTGGTTTTATTTAATTAGTTTTTTTCTCGGTAACTACTTCATTTTAATATGTGATCCAGCATTATCACTTACCTTATCTTGGGATATACTTTCTGATTTAAATGATATTGACTACTTTCCGATTGTAATAAATCCTGACAGTATACAATACTCTTGTAATGCTGAAAAATGGAATATCAACAAATCAAATTAGCAAGAGGATTATAATCTAGTTTTAAATGAAATAAATGCATTACATGAAATTTGACAATCAAATAATAATAGTAATAGTAAAATTAACGAGTTTTCCAATGTACTATTAAATGCCGCCAAAAAAACCGTCGGTAAAATGAATTGGAAACAATGGAATTCGTCAATCCCTTGGTGGAATTCTGAATGTTAAAAAGATACTAAACTTTCAAAAACAGCATTATATCGATTTAAGAAATTTAATACACTTGAAAATAAATTAGAATTCAAACGACTAAAACCACGAGCTAGATTCATCATTAAAAGAAGTAATCGTGAATAATGTGAAAAGTTTGTTTCAGAATTAAATTCATCTACACCAATTAATGAATTGTGGCAAATGGTATAAAAGATTTCGGGAAAAATACCCCAAACTACATTAACTTCTTGTTTTGTTGAAAACAAAAAATATACACTTCCCCTCTAGGCATAGCCAATATTCCAGCTAATAGTTTTGAAAAGTTCTCAATGGATGATGTTCTTCCTCCAGATTTTTTCACTGAAAAAAAAGAGAGGAATCTAAAGGTATTAATATACCGCCTGATGACTTTTCTCCTTTAAATTATCACATAACAATGAATGAATTAGAACACTCACTCAGTAATACGAAAAACTCTTTTCCCGGTCCTAATATCATCCCTGCAATATTTCTTTAAAAACTTCCCTTATCTGCAAAGAAAAACTTGCTGAATATCTATAATAATATATAGAGACATAGCAAGTTTCCAAAAATCTGGAGATCATCTATCGTCATCCCTATTTATAAACAAAATCAACCAAAATCTCTGTCACATTCATATAGACCTATTTCTCTAACTTGTGTAATGTGTAAAGTTCTCGAGAAAATCATATCCAACAGATTAATATGGTTTTTAGAAAATAATAAATGCCACCGGAATAAAGCAGATTCCGGAAAAATCGTTCAACACTGGATAATCTTATTAGTTTAGAGTTTGATATCATAAAGCAATGGCATGTGGACAAAAATGTATCGAAGTATTTTTTGACATAACTAGAGCATACAATACAGTTTGGCGCGTTGGTATTATTCAAATACTTAGTCGATGGGGAATAAAAGGTTATATAAAAAACTTAATATCTTAATATCGATACTTTCCGTATTTCTTATTGCAATAAATAATATTATCCCCACTTGTGACTTACCAGTAAAAGCTAGACTATTTGCAGATGACTTTTTTGAGTCAAGTTTATTTTTTTAAGGAAATAAATGATAAAACCCTTTAGTCCCATCTACAGAAAGTGCTATGGAATCTCAAATTATGGACAACTTCCACTGGTCGTCAATTATCAACAACAAAATCAAAGGCTATGTTATTTTCAACAAAAAAAGAAGATATATCACTCCAGAATTAGTACTATTTAATGCAGAAATAAAATATGTTGAGAAACTTAAATGTTTAGGCATGGCATTTGACAACAGATTGTCCTGGAACCACCACATTCATGATCTAAAAAGTACGTATCAATCTGCACTTAACATTATAAAAACTATTGCACACAACAGGTGCGGAGCAGATAGTAAAACACTGACCCTTATGTACATTACAATGACCCTTAAGTCATTGATCAGGTCCAAACTCGATTACGCTTGTATTATTTATAATTCAGAAAAACCATATATCATAAAACAACTCGATCCAATACAAAATAGTGCTTTGCGAACCATACTAGGTGCCTTTTATATTAGCCCTACTGAAAGTTTACACTGTGAAGCTGAAAAAGTCACCCTGGAATTCCGAAGAAAATAACGTTCACTAACATCGGCATCAATACAGGCAAATCCTATAAACCCTGTTAACCACTATGTAAATTCAGACCGTTTTAGGAATATCTTTAAAACACATGCTAGGCTTGACCTTCCTTTATACGAAAGGGTAAATAGATACCTCAATGAACTTGAATTCAAATTTTCAGATACTTATTGTATACCAGATACTCAAGAACTCAAGACATATAGTAACCATAATCTTATATAAACCGCTGCCTCTAAAACTATAGATGGAGTGAAAGCAGCATTTATGTCTAATAAAACAAAAATATTATTGAAACTCTCTAAATTAACATCCATTTACACACTATCAAAAATCCTGTCATTATTACGGATTCCCCAAGTTCTGTATTTGCCGTAAATATTTTAGATCCTAGCCATCCAAGTCTACTACTTATTAAATTAACATTAAGTCAACTTTGTATGGATTTCTTCCCATATCGGAATTGCTGACAATGAAGAAGTAGATTCCTTGGCAAAACTAGCAATCTCGAGTCCGGAAGCTGTAGTAAATGTATTATTTATAAAGCTGAATTTTTGAGTAATTGTCGGTTACTGCAGGAAAAGTTTCCATAAATGGTCTGGACTTACTAGACTCTACAGTGGCTTGTCTTATATAAGCTATCTTATCAGTCAAATCAATTGATGGATCATGCACTACTTTGAACTGTGACCAAAAGGGAAGCCAATCTTTCAAGTCTCCATTAAATTTCTTGAACTCGATTGGAGGCAATTTAAATTTGCGCTTACCTTTTATACTTGATGACTCTGAACTTACTGAACCTGGTCTTCTTCTTCTTAGCCTTCTGTCGTCCATGTTTGGACATAGGCCTCTCCCAACTCCTTCCATCGGTCTCTATCCTGAGCAACATATTTCCAATTTGTTCCGGCTATTCTTCTGATGTCATCAATCCATCTCATCTGTGGTCTTCCTCTTGGTCGTTTACTTTCGTAAGGTTTCCAATGTTGTATTGTAGTCTTCCAACGTTGGTCTAGCACTGTGGCCCTCGAAGATCCATTTAAGTTTTGCAATTTTTATTGTTATGCCCTCGACTTTTGTTTTGGATCTTACCCAATCGTTCCTCTTTTTATCTGACAGTCGTATACCTAACATTGCTCTTTCCATTGTTCTTTCTGTTGTGGCTAGTTTATTCATGTTTGCCTTGGTTAGGGTCCAGGTTTAACATCCATATGTCATGCTAGGAAGGATGCATTGGTTAAACACTTTGCTCCTCAAGTATTGGGGTATTTTGCGGTTCTTAAGTATCCAACTAAGTTTTCCAAATTCTGCCCATGCTAGTCTTGCTCTTCTAGTAATTTCCGCACGTTGGTTCTCTTTGTCAAGTCTCAGGATTTAGTCTAGGTAGATATATTCCTGGATTTGTTCTATCTCAATGAAGTTTATAGTTATATGTCTGGGGTCTTTTGTGTTTGTCATTATTTTTGTTTTTTTCATATACATTTTTAGGCCGACGTATTGAGAGCTGGCTGCTAGTTCCCCCAACATAATTTGTAGTTCCTTATTTTTCATTATATTTGTACTTAAGTTCAAAGTAACTTGCACTATATTTATCTTTTGCCTCCATCTCACTGATTAACTCTTCTTCGGAAGCTTCTTCCAATATACTTTCAAGTACCGCACTTTCCACTTCACAAAGCTCATTGTACTTTACTTGTATCAGAAATTAGAAGAAACATCCAAACTACGAGACGTAAAATATTGTATATTACCTTGGAAATCAACCCCAAACAAGCGGATGAAAATAGGCCACACCGCCATCACCAATAACCATCTGCTGGAGAGTAAATTTAGACCACAGTGCTACGTATGTGATATTGTGCTTAGTGTTCACCATATTTTACTGGAGTGACCTTTATATTGCACGGAGAGACTTCAATAAAAATTACAAGATACCTTACAGGCAGTATTAAGTGACGGAACTAATATAAAAAATTTAATATCATACTTATATTCCATAAATGTACTTAATAAATTGTAAAACTTTAAATTGTACAACGCCAATGGCCCTATGAGGATGAGGCATAAATAAATAAAAAAAGATAACTTAATATTGTATGTAAGAATACATGTTATAAATCAAAGTCATTATGTAATGAATATAAAAGTATATTAAAGTAAAAAAACAAAATTAATAATATGTATTTTTTCCTCTGCGTTGTATAACACTTTCCATGAGATTTCTTAACAACCTTATTAAGTTTCTGACGGATTAATAAGCAATCGCTTCCTTCTCTCCATCTAATGAAGTTTTAGCTCTGCCACTGTCACTAGTGTGGAAACCTACGTTTAACTTCATCCCATACATAATCGATGGTATTAATAATCCGGACTCAATGGAGGCCAATCCATTGTTGTTATATTGGTGTTGGCCATTTAATCTTTCATAAAACGCGCTATGTGAATGCATAAGCGTTCTCACGCAATATCATAAGACAGTCGCCTGTACAGTCAACGTAAGGAACAACACGATCTAGGAGATTATCTGTAATGTACCGATCCGCTGTTAAACCCCCTCCGCGAGCACCACCGGGCACGAACAAAAGCTCTATTTTTTCTTATAAAGATGTACCACCCCAAAACATACACGAATCATCTCCATAGCTTAATGTTTCGACACTGCAGCACTGGACAACTAGTTCTCCGTACCTCTATTAGACGTGTAGACTTCTGTCATTGTTATACAAGAACATTTGCTCCATTTGCCAAGGTTTCAATTGATGTGTTCTCGGGAAAATTGAAGTCGAACTTGTTTCTGAAGTGCGTTAAATTTAGCACCTGTGTTAGTTCGTCTGGGAGTCAAGGTTGCAGCCATAAGTTTTCTCCTAACTGTCTACCGAGTGATGGAAATATCTCGTATATTCATCAATTATTGTTGAAGCTTAACTCGTGTTGCGTACTTATTCCGCAAGACACTCAGAACTCCTGGTATCGACGGTAAGCCCATGAGACTGCAGACTGTCTCATAAGTAGGCAACTGGCGACAGTGCTCTGATTAAAATAACGCAATTATCTGGGTCGCCTTCACCGATGAAGTATGCATTTGTAAAATATTGGCTTACTGTACTTTGAAGTATACACAAACGTCAACGTTTGACAAGTGACTAAGGTGACCACTGATAAATTCATAGAGGATTACATTGCATAGAACACGTTCGGAAATATTCGAACCTAGCTATGAGGTTGGAATCGTTTTGTAATGCCCCTTTGTTCGCTTCTTGTCGATCGACGATGATAAATATAATAAAAGGTTGAAGTTATGGAGAAAAATGTTGATTTTATTGACAGCTACTAGTAATTATACAATATAATGTTGGTTAGGTAACTACTTCTAATAAACTGTGCTCGCATGAGCTCAAATCCCCAATTTATAATCTCACAAATAATTCATACCTCAGCACAGAGGTTATTGCTTCTATCATACCATACCAAAAAACTTTGAACTATTAGCTTACATTACAATTTAATCTAGGCCGTAATTGCGACACTTAGGAAGTTCAATTAGAAAATATATTATTCGGAAATTTATTTAGTTGTAGGCAAATGAGCTAATTATTAAAATATTATACGATATGGTTTTACAATCTTCATTTATACACGGTGAACTATAAAATAAGAAGTTACGAATAATGTGAAATTACAAATTAAGGGATTAATTAGTGATTGAATACCCTGTGCCTTACAGAAGTAGGAAAATTTTACTACACATTGCCTATTTGCATAAAACAATTACTTTTTTAAAGCTCTATAATAGACAATTTTTTTACAATAGTTTTTTTTTTAATTCAAAGTAAAAAAACATAAAATTACTAAGCATAAACAATAATTCATCAAGTAAGTCGATTTTTTTGCTCGCAAGGTTATTAAAAATGAAATATTAATAATATTAAAACTTAAATAAAGCTTTTAATTTACCTGCAAGACCTTTGTTCCAAGATATGAGTTAGCTGAGAATACTACAATTTCAATCAAGCCCATAATAAGCAGATGTGGAACGGTCGTTCTTCCAAGCACAACTCCCACTGAAATTAATACACTTGCTGCAGCTATATCGGCTCGGTAAATACTAGAAAAAAATAAACAGAATAAGTAAATTAAGTCTGAAATTGACTATTTAATTTTTAATTACTACATGTATACAGTAATATTAAGTATAATTGAGGAAAGAAATATAGAAGAAGGATCAAATTTTTAGATTTTAACAGTTCTGGCTGTTTGTTTTGGTAATTAAATACGTAATTAACAATATTTATTTTTTACTTAGGTATATGCCGTTAATAACGCAGGATATACCGTATGTGCTAAAATTAAATTTTATCATTGTTTCTTTACATTTCACCTCACAGGGACCTCTTCCTCTTATCGTCTGCTTTCATTCATAACTGATATAGAATAGCTTGAATATGCTATAGCTTAAAATGAAGTCATTCCTTTGCGATAACCATCTCAGTTTAGAACTAATACAACGAATGGTTAAGTGCTATGTTTGATCCGTACTCTTGTATAGTGCAGAAGTGTGAACACTAAAAGTATCAATCATGAACAAAATTGAAGCATTGGAAATGTGGATTCATAGGCGAATGCTAAAGATACCTTGAACAGCAAGTAAAACTAATGAAGAAGTACTAAGGAGCATTAACAAAGATAGAGAACTGCTAAAGACTATTAAACATCGAAAAATGTCTTATCTGGGACATATAGTAAGGAAAAAAAAACTGATCCTTAAAGGCAAAATAGAGGGCCGTAGAGGAGTAAAAAGAATACAAGTTTCTTGGTTCAAAAACATTCGTGAATAAGATATCAAATGCAGGACAATTATTCCATATTGCAGAAGATCGAGAAGCCTTCGTAAGTAGATCTTTTTCTGTTATTTTGGGATAATTTTCGATATTAGCAAATACTGTTATATAAATAGTTTAAAAAAATAACGGCAAATATTGTATTAGAAATAGGCTATATAAAAGCTAGCACTGAAGTTAAAGATGTAGATTGTAGTCAGCCAAATACGAGTCCTTTCGCGGGATACCAAGTGTATAATACAAATGTTAATGAAAATATCACGAAAACCCCGTTAGCACCAGCTGCCACTTCTAGTGCTATTTAGTACTATTCAGATAACCACTACTTAAAATTGCACATTTAACATGAATATAAATAATTGCCCAACAACAAATTAAGCAGATTTAGGATGTAATTATGAAAATACAGTTATACTGTACCTACTTGTTAGTTTTAGTTCTCTAATAAATTTTGTTATTTACATAAATAAATTATTTAAAAATGAAAAAATCACTTTATTTAAGAGAGGTTTCTTTGTTATTTAAGGGAGGTGGTAAAATCGTATATGTATAACATGGGAATAAAGTGCCTTCTTCTTCCCAGAATGCTTACTGCTACTTCTCTTCAGTAAACTTGATTCTCGGGAGAAAAATAGCACTTTGCTCCCTTGTTTACAGGTAGGTTTTATTGCTGTAATTTATTGTGTACATTCATTTTTAGGCCGACGTATTGGGAGCTGGCTGCTAGTTCCCCCAACATAATTTGCAGTTCCTCGAATGTGCTCACTATAATCACTATGTCGTCAGCGAATCTGAGGTGGTTTAACTTGTTGCCATTAACGTTAATGCCATAGGTTAACCAATTTGTAGTTTTGAAGACGTCCTCTAGGGCAAGGTTGAAAAGCTTTGCCGATATTACATCTCCTTGTCTCACTCCTCTCTTAATGGGGATGGGATTTGTATTTTCGTCTAGTTGTACTATCATAATTGCATTTTCATATATATATTATGTATTAGTTGCGTATATCTCGAATCTATTCTACAATTATTTTGAAGTTATACTTCATTACAAATGTAAGATATGGTTAAGAGAGAGACAGAAGATATATTTTCCCTCTCGAGAATAAAAATGTTCCTTTTGTAAATATATTTAATATGTATTTATTAATATTATTTTTTTGGTAAACTAAACATATTTATGCGTAAGTATATATATATATATATATATATATATATATATATATATATATATATATATATATATTGTAGTTTTAAATACTAAGAATATTGCATTTTAATTTGTATTGTATTATTATATTGAATTGTGTTGCAGTGTATTATATTGTATTTTTATGTTAATAAGAAAATAAACAATGAATTTTACTGCAGAGTATGTGTAAAATTTTTGCATTCAACTCCTTTTATACATATAAATGAAAATAAAAATATGTATTTTTATTAAAATATTTATTAAATCTCTCAAACGATGCACCACATACCTATATACCTAATTCTTTTTCTCTTTCTGCTTTCTCTCTCTCTCTTACCTATAGCATTACATATGTAGTGATTGTACAAATTGACTCCCATTATAAATTTGTAACGGCTAACGCGTGTATCGAAGTATACCTTTTACCGGCAGTCCCAGTGGACTGCCACACCCGTTTTTTTGTAGTTTCTGCGTCACTATCATCATTCAACTCAATAATAAATTTATTTCATTATTAATGTGAAAGTGAAAATCTTCTTATAGTATTCTTCAACTTTGATCACTTTGGCGATTCTTTTCTGCCAGTCTTCTTTGGTAATAGTAGATACTTCTTTTTTAATTACCTTAATTACCTTCTTATCAAATTTAAGAAATGTATTCGCACGCCTTATACTTGATTTTAATTGTCCCCGAGTTAACTTTGTAGAATTAAAAACACAAAAATACAAGAAAAATTTAATTATAGTGTGTCCATGCTGTTCGACAATACAATCTATGTCGAATAATTTGTTAAAGTGTTTTACGTGAAACTAATGTTACAAAATGAGTCATATTAAAATAAAACCTGTAATTGTGTTGTTTACTTAATATTATGTTCTAGATTTGACGATCGCAATCTACCTGACGCATCAATGGGTCACCCTTCATTCTCCGACGAGTCGAACTTTCGAAGCTGCTATAAAAACCCAGTCTGACCGCACGGCGATCGGGTTTATTCCGGAAGGTGACTACCCGCTTCTAGATAACGGTATTTGGATATAAATACATAGAATTTTTATGTAAGGAGTTAGTCATAAGAAGATCGGGAAACGCGATTTAATTATAACGAAACGTAACATAAATAGTTGTAAAGTTAATTAATAAATTAGTAATTAGTTATCGTGAGTTTTAATAAATTAGAATATAGACAATAAATTAGAATAAAGACAAATAAATTAGAACTATATAAATATACTACACTAAGTTGTTCACAAAAGCTTTCTAGTTCAGCTTTCTTTAAAGATGTATCTGGTGAGTATCCGGGAACGATAGAAAGCGTTGTCAAGCACTATTACACTATTTGGTTCCAAGTTTGGGATCAGTTAGATTTCAAACCAATTTTCAGAAATATCAACTTTCACATCTTCTGGTAGTCAACGTTACAATCCTCTATTTTCTTCCCACACATTACACTACCTCCGCAATGTGCAATAATTAGCCCCGATTTTTATTTGCAGGCATTTTATTATCCACATGTTTTGAACCATCTGTCCATCCTTTCTTAACTTTACCGTGGATATTATGTCTACCTAGTTTCGTCCAAATATTTAATTTGCTACTTTTTTGTCTAGATTTAGTATTTGTTATAACTGTTCGACGTTTATTTATTGTTTTAAATTTCAAGCTTATTTTCTCTATGCAATTTTGAAGCTTTGGAGTTTTGGAATTTTCTTACAGCAGTTCATGTTCCGACCGGATGTTTCCAATTTTTTCTTATTATTTCTATTGTAGATATTTAATTGCTTCTGTTGCAATCGTATATTGCGGTTTTCGGGCGCCACATTACTATTCAAAATAATTAAATTTAAGTAAACAACACTCGATTCAACATCAACAGTGACAACAATAAACAACAATCCCCATCTACGAGTACAGCAATATCATAATGTACAGGGTGGTCCTTAAGTAATGTTATATGTAATATAAATTATATATAATTTAATAAAATGTTAATTAAACATTAATTAAGTTAATTAATTTATTAAATTATTTTAATTAAATGTTGATATTAAGAAAGATACAGGGTGTTACTGTGCAAATTTAAAATTTTATTTTTCGCTATAACTTTTATGTTTGTAAACATTTATGTATAACAATTTACAACTGGGTACTATTAAATATGAGAAATTATAATTTGATTCACATTTTTATGTAACTAATAGAGGGCGCCACATATATGGCATAAATTTGCACTGAACTTTTTGGCTCTTTAAGTTACCTGTATTTGTGACAAAAAATATTAAAGATACATTATTTAAACAAAAAAAAGGCATACCAGTTAATAACTTCAAAACTCAACAAGATAATCGTATTTTACAAATCAGCTGCATAATTCTGATTTAGGCAATTACTCCAGGCAACGAAGGAAAAATAGACAAAAAAATTTATACTTCTAAATTTTAGTATAAAATACTTTTAACTAAAGTGAATAGTTAACGAAATATTAAATAAAATAAATATATCAGCAGAATAATTTATTAGGATTTGACAAAATAACAGAATAATAGGATTTTACATTAAACATTCTACGATTTATCCTGAATAAAAGTCATAACCAAAACATTCTGTTAACAAACCAAATTAAAAAATAGTTAAAATAAATATCATAACTTTTTGTCAAAGTAAATGTTCGATATGTTCACAATTTTTTTTAATTCATTTGTCAATATATTTCATAAAATATCGTCTCATATTAAATACCATCATTGGTTCTAAATAAACTGCTGCAGTATTTATTTTTTACCATAGTTGGTTGCTAGTATTCATGGGATTCTTATAGACACGTTGTTTTAATGCGCATCATACACCAAAATCAAGTGGAATAAATTCTGGGCTACATGGTGGTTATAATGTATATGGACGAATAGATTCTTTTGGACTCGTATCAAAATGTTATGGTATATTATGGAACTACATTTTACTTGTCGCAGAAGTTAAATAATCTATTAAACTGTGATGAATCTCGTTCATTGGTAATTTATATAAACACTGAATAACCTATCGATGTCATTACTTATTTATATGATTATGTTACAGCTTACGAGTAACTATAATAACATCTCGAAGAAATGGACTATTATGATTTACTAACGAACTAATATTATGCTGAACTAAATTGCCTGGGTGTTTACTATATTTATAACAATATTGGTTATTAAGCCAACGATGCTGTTTTTGTAAAAATGCTGAGTCTTTAAGGTAAGATTGGTAGCAAAAGTATTATGAAACAAGACACATATGCGGTAGGTATTCCATACCTGTGCTTTAGTTTCTAATTGTCCTAATAAAAATGGGTAAACAATTAAGTAAAGAATAACAAGTATTCTTTTGGAATTTTTTATAAATTAAATAAATATATCAATATCTCACCACATTGCCAAGGAATATGACTATCACGACCAATCCAATGTTCAGAAAAGTTGTATTTAAGTATGTTCTCACTGCCTTCTTTCTAGAATGTGATGGTGTACCATCTTGCATAAACCACATATTTTGGCTTTTTAGCATTTTACAATAAATAAAAAGTAATACAACGCCAGTATAGAAACTTGGGAAGACTTCACCGACATAGATGGCATTCAAAAGTACTCATCGCAGCTCTACACAGGTACAAAGGAAAGATCACTAGAAACCATATCACTAGAATCTTAAAAAACTAAAACAACAGCCTTTCTCTGCTGACTTACAAGATTATATAAGTGCCTCCTCCAATAAGCCCTCTGATGTCAAATCCAATCACAGCACACATAAATAGAAATCCCTCTTTATTTATCGTATTTATTCTTTGCTTCTTCTCTGTGTATATTTCCATTTTATCTTTGGTCTTATTTTCGTATTCAAGCTAATTGAGTGGAATTGCGATTGATTCTTCCTTCGGTTGGACTGAATCCAACACGTAATATCACAATTTAAACCAGTGATTACATGCCTACAAGAAACCAATTCCAAAAATTTCAAACTTCCTCATTTAAAAATCTTCGAGTGGTACCACTAATTAACTCCTACATTAACATGGATTACATCTGATGATCTTCACGACAGCAATCATTTCCCAATCTTTATAACCAACTCAGATACATCAAATTCTCAAGTATTATTTAACAATATGTTTTTGGCTCTTAAAAAATTGTAATTGATCTAATTATATTAGTGAAACTGACCATTTACTACGTATACTCACTAACTTATAACTTTGATATGGGCGTCACCCAATTCACAAACTTCATAGCGATTTGCTGCTGAGGCACACATAGGGATATCAGTCATTTTAGCTGAACGAAAATAGAAAACATGTGAGGAGAATCTTATTGCATCAAAAAGAGCAAGAGGCTCTTTTAAATTAAATAAGAAAACTTTATGGAGGCAATATATCTCCCCCATAAATGAAAACACTAGCCAGAGTTTTAAAAAAAATTGGACAAATACAGAACAAAAAAATAACCTTAAAATCTACAATCTTTTTTAATCAAAAATGATTATAGATTATTTAAAAGATTATCATTAAAACGAACTATCATATAACCTATATTCGGAATAGGTTACATGAACTCATGTAACCTATTCCGAACTAAAATCTGCATTGAAATCCTGTAAAATACTGCTAATGGCCCTGGCCCTTCCCTTCCCTATATATGCTTAAAGAAATTGCCACCTCCATGTATATATGAACTCTGTAACCTCGGATATCTTTTTTGTATGATGCTAGAAAGGTCACCAATGGAGACACTGCGGACGACAGCCAGATAGTTGGTGGAGAGCGAGTCGTGGGTTCAAACTAGCTTTTAAAACCGGGAATGGGTCCAACTGACCCTATCTAAGTAAAGATAGAACAGGATAAGAGATATTAGAAGAAATACAAAAATAAACAAAAAAATATTTAGGTAAAATTACCAAAGATAAGATAAGATAGGAAAAATGCGCCACTTAACTTTTTGGGGCTCAAGGGAAAAATTAAGAAACCTTAGAAACGAAAAGAGCTAAGGAAAGATATTTAGATTCTGAGACCAAATCCAAGGAAAGATATTAACAGTCAATTAATATAATAAATTTTGTCAACACACTATATAAACAAATAATAAATATATTAGATGGACTTCGTCCACCTACTTACCTTCTTCTTCTTCAAGTGTTCTGTCCGTTGCCAACGTTGGCTATTAACATGGCAATTTTGATCTTGTTTGCGGCGCTTCTGAATAGTTCGACCGATGTGAGCCCGAGCTACTTCCGAAGATTTTGGAGCCAAGAGTGTCTTCTCCTGCCCGGCCCTCGCTTACTGTCTATTTTTCCCTGGACAATCAATTGTAGCAGACGGTACTTATCGTGTCTCAATATGTGTCTTAGATATTCAAGCTTTCTTTGTTTAATTGTATTCACGATTTCTTTCTCCTTTCCGATTCTTTGGAGTACCTTTATGTTGGTGACATGTTTGGTCCAGGATATACGAAGAATGCGTCGGTACACCTACATTTCGAATGCTTCTAGTTTTCTCGTTAGCGTCTCCGTCAGCGTCCAGACCTCCTCGCCATACAGCAAGATCGGAAAAATGTAGCATCTAACTATACGTAGTTTTAGGGGAAGAGACAAATCCTTGCTTATAAGGAGCTTTTTCATATTGCTAAATGCTGCTCTAGCTCGTTCTATTCTCGCCTTAATTTCTATGGTCTGTTCCCATTTTGCATTTACGTTGGTGCCAAGGTACACATAAGATTCTACATGGTCAATTAGTATGTTACTTATCCGTAATTGTCGAGCAGGTTGTTGCTTTTTGCTTATCAACATCCATTTTGTCTTCTTAAAGTTGAGGCTCAGGCCGTATTCCTCACTAACTGAATAAAGTCTTTCCATTACTTGTTGTAATTCGTCTATGGTACTGGCAAGGATCACCGTGTCATCGGCATATCTTATATTGTTCGTTAACTCGCCGTTTATTTTTATGCCCTTATTTGCATTTGCCATACATTTGTTAAATATTTCCTCGGAATACATATATTGAATAGGAGTGGGGATAATATACACCCCTGACGGACACCTCTTTTGATCTGCCTGCTTTCAGTGAGTTCGTTGCCAATTTTTGCTCTTGCTACCTACTTACCTACGAAACTTAATTAGCCTGATCTTTCTCCTGGTCGAAGGTATAATAATAATTTAATGTAATAAGCAAATATTCAGAGGTATTAGTTTATCAGGAAACTTATTAGTAGTAGATAAAACAAAACAATATATTCAACAACATGATTAAATATATATATATATATATATATATATATATATATATATATATATATATATATATATTATTATACTTCTTCTTCCACAAACGCGGAAGGAACAAAAATAATTAAGGAATCCATCGGAAGTAAGTTTTTAAGAAATCTGAAGACAAAATATGTATTAATTTTAAGATAGAAAGTTTGTATATTTGTAAATAGATAGATTAGTACCGAAATTTTATGACTTATAAAGAACTAAGCCATTCTAAACGAGTTATTGACAAACCATTTGTACATTATAGAAAATAAGCTGTTACCTGAAGGATTAGTCCGGTATTGTGTTGTATAAATCTTCTATTATGACTAAGGCAAAAATCTTTGAAATGTATAAAAATTATTTGTTTACAAGGAAATGACCATTGTTAAAAGATTAAAGTTCCTTGCTTGAAAACGGTAATTAGCATTCCAACAAGTGTGGTAAACAAATTTGGATTTTGTGATGAGACGATCTTTTTGGAAGGGGAAATCGACAGACCGAGGGTTGATAGAGTTTTTGTTGGTTCGAGAGGACAGTGATGTTTGAGTGATCGAAAAGAAAGGTTGCGTCTCGACAGGCGGTGTGTTCGTGAGTTGGAGGCCGGCATTGTTAAGTGGATAAAGTTACCAGTCTTGTTAGCAGAATGGAAGAAGAAGTAGATTGCAAGTCGATGTAAAGAAATCCTTGAATCTAAAGTGTGCAGTTTCTGGAATACGTGTTAAATAGTTGTGGCACCAGGTGAGAAAAGAGATCCTTGGGTCACGAAGAAGTTATATGAATGTTTGAAGAAGTGATTTTCGTGTGTTAAGTGTTGGAGAATTGAGTCAGGAGGTTAAATTAAGTCAGTTAAATTGGCTGAAGGAGCAGATACTGAAACAAGAAGCCGAGGCGCAAGGTGGAAGAACACATTGCTGTGGAAGGTGGACAATTCTTTGTGTGGTCCTAAAACAATCCAGGGAAGAAAGGTCAGATATTTTCCTTTTTCAAGTTGAAAGGTGTGTAAATCTTAAATGCGATTTGTTTACCTCATTGTTGTTACCAGTTTAAAGCATGATTAGACCTTTTTACGTTTATCAAATGTTTTAAAGTTTTGTTTCCATAATAAAATAGATTTTTTAAATATAAGGAAGATAAAAGTTTATAAAGGTATCAAAATTTAAATTAGTTTCAAATTGTTTTGTCTCAAGAAGAAAATAAGAATTAAAATTTTCTTTTTGTATTAATTTCATTACATGCATATTCGCTGATTGAAAAGATAACGGCAAATTTAATAATTGTTTTTTTTTATATAATAAAAATATCTGTATTTTATGTATTATACTTTTTATTATTATCCTTTGTTTTTCCTATCCCGATAAATACAACTAGAAAACTTTGAACTCACTGAACATAAGAAATATCAGAAGTTTATTTTTTAGGACATTGATAACGAGAAAGTATATTTTTGTGATTGTTTCAAGTAAATAAATTAAAATCAAAAATACAAAATCATAACAACTGTCGCCCAAACGTGTGAAGCTTAGAAAGTATTTCTAGTTGGAATTTAAAAGGATAGGGAAAGAAAGCAGGTTGATTGAGAATTTATTTCCGATGGTCAAAGTTTATAATAACTGCATTTTATGACATAACATTTCAAATTTCTCTAGGTACAAGTTTTGCATGATATATTTTATTATATTTGATTGATTTTTACAATTGACAAAAGTTTTAAATTTTATTGCATTTATTTAAATTTATTGCATTTGGGATAAGAGAAAAATTTTTTCGTCTTTGCAACATTACTCGAATTTCATATTTGGCGGGGATATTATTGCACAAATTTAAGAGTTTCATATCAGGCGGGGATAAATTTGAACTACATGTCGATCACGAGAAGCAAAAGCAAAGAAAACAAAAAACAAGAAGAACATATAGAACAAGAAGACATTTTTGAAACAACAATCATGGCATCAGAACAACAGGAATTGTCAGGAATAGAGAAAATGTTACAAATAATGATGCAAAAATGGATAAAATGGATAAAACAATGGAACAGAATCAAAGAGAAACTCACAAGAGAATGGAAGAAAATCAACGTGAAACGAAACAAGCAATAGAAAAAAACCGACAGGAAACACAACAAGTGATAAAAGAAGTTAAAAGTTGCTTAGAGAATGTTAAAAAAGAAATGGCAGAACAAGAGGTGGAAATTAAAAAAATGAAAAACAAAATGGAAAAGGAATTAGAAGAGTTAGAAACAAAGTTTGAAAACGCTCTGCAAGAAGATAAGGAAGAAATAGAAATAAGATTGAAACGGAATGAAAATTTAATTAAGGAAATAAGACACCAAAATAGAGTCGGAGAAACAAGAGAAATAGTTATCCAGAATTCCGGCGAAATAAAAATACAGTTTGGCGGGGATGTAAGAAAACTACACCCCGTACCGTTCATGAATAATCTAAAGAAGAAGATACAATACATGGGAAATTTTGAGACAGCTAAGGAAGTTATCAGAAATCATCTCAAAGATGAGGCAAGTCTATGGTTTGACAGCAAAGTGGAGGAATTTGAAGATTGGCAAGAATTTGAAAACAAATTTCTGAGTTTTTTCTGGGGAAAGACAGAGCAATTACAGATAAATAAGGAATTGCAAAATGGGAAATACCATGAGAAAATGGGTATATCAGAAAAAACATACGCATTGCAAATGTACAATAACGCAAAACATCTGCAATACAATTATTCATCTGAGCAATTAGTCGAGTTGATTGCAAGACACTTTGAAGACACAATGGAAGACCACATAAATTTACAAAACTACAAAGATATCGATAGTTTATGCCAATTCCTACAAATAAGGGCATCACGGATACAGGAAAGAAGAGCAAGAAGGTCACAAGAGAATTATAGACATCGAGAAACTCAGGAATACAGAGAGAGAGGACAAAATTTTAGGAGGGATTACACTAGACGAGAATTTATTCCCAGGAGGGAAAACGAGAATCGGGAAAATAGAAGAGGAAATGATGATTTCAGAAATCGGCCATGGAATGAAGACAGATATCGAGAAAATCAAAACAGAAATAACACCCGCACATATCCAGAAAACAGAAATTACAATAGACGAAATGAACAGGAATATCGTGGAAACCGAAACGGATATGACAGACCAAAAGAAAATAGAAGAGAGGTAAATCATACACAAATAGAAGAAAATGAGGATGAAAGAAATAGAGATGAGAGAAGAAATACGGAAGAACAACAGTCGGTTTTTCACGAAAGCACCCACTAAAAACAAAAAACCAGGCAGGAATTTTTTGTCACCCGAAGGAATTCATTAAATTGGCAGGAAATAATGAGGAAAGAAGAGGAGTTAATTTAAAATTTGTAGATGGTTTCATTAACAATAGACCAATAAAGATTTTGATAGACACCGGGTCAGAAATAACCTTAATGAACAGAAAATTAATAGAAGAAGTACAGTTGACAAATTTAATATACAAAATACCAAGGGTAAATTTGGTGGGTGCGAATAAACGGATTTTGGCAACGATAAATGAAGGCATACGAGTGATGGTACGACTGGATAAAAAAATGTATGCATTACAATGTGTAATAATGCCAAACATGTCGCATGACATGATTGTAGGAGTGGACGAACTGGCAGAAAAACATGTAGTAATAGATTTCAAAAATAAAACGATGAAACTGACTGAAGAAAAGGAAGGAGAACAGGAAAACGAACATGGGAAACAGAAAATTGATATTTCGGAGAAAGAACAAACAGTGGAAATGAATCTGGCAACGAAGCAAGGACAAAGAAGAAAAAGGAAAAGACTTAAGAAAAGGATAAAGGAAGTCAATACCGGGGATTCCTCAAAAGAAGAGATGAGCCCCGAAGAAGAAGAAGAAGAAGAAGAAGAAGAAGAAGAAGAAAGATATAAAACAAAAGGAATACACACAGATAATGGAAGATGTGCAAAGGAGATTGCGGAGAGCAAACGAAAAATATATCCAGAGACAAGATCAAAATAGGAAAAGAAGACCAGTTACTTTCCAAAAAGGTGAGAAGGTTATGGTGAGAGCATTGCGAGTGTCCAACATCCCTGGCAATGTATGCGCAAAGTTAATGCCTGTTTTTGAGGGTCCTTACGTAATAAACAATGATAATGGTATAAATAGTTATGTTTTGAAGCATTTGGATTCAGACAAGATTAGGGGAATATATAATATCAACGATGTTTATAAATATTATGAATAAGAGACAAAGAATGTTTGCATAAGAGAAAAATCCCTACATAATTCAGTAATTTTTATCATATGCAAAGGCGGGGATTTATTATACTTCTTCTTCCACAAACGCGGAAGGAACAAAAATAATTAAGGAATCCATCGGAAGTAAGTTTTTAAGAAATCTGAAGACAAAATATGTATTAATTTTAAGATAGAAAGTTTGTATATTTGTAAATAGATAGATTAGTACCGAAATTTTATGACTTATAAAGAACTAAGCCATTCTAAACGAGTTATTGACAAACCATTTGTACATTATAGAAAATAAGCTGTTACCTGAAGGATTAGTCCGGTATTGTGTTGTATAAATCTTCTATTATGACTAAGGCAAAAATCTTTGAAATGTATAAAAATTATTTGTTTACAAGGAAATGACCATTGTTAAAAGATTAAAGTTCCTTGCTTGAAAACGGTAATTAGCATTCCAACAAGTGTGGTAAACAAATTTGGATTTTGTGATGAGACGATCTTTTTGGAAGGGGAAATCGACAGACCGAGGGTTGATAGAGTTTTTGTTGGTTCGAGAGGACAGTGATGTTTGAGTGATCGAAAAGAAAGGTTGCGTCTCGACAGGCGGTGTGTTCGTGAGTTGGAGGCCGGCATTGTTAAGTGGATAAAGTTACCAGTCTTGTTAGCAGAATGGTGGAAGAAGTAGATTGCAAGTCGATGTAAAGAAATCCTTGAATCTAAAGTGTGCAGTTTCTGGAATACGTGTTAAATAGTTGTGGCACCAGGTGAGAAAAGAGATCCTTGGGTCACGAAGAAGTTATATGAATGTTTGAAGAAGTGATTTTCGTGTGTTAAGTGTTGGAGAATTGAGTCAGGAGGTTAAATTAAGTCAGTTAAATTGGCTGAAGGAGCAGATACTGAAACAAGAAGCCGAGGCGCAAGGTGGAAGAACACATTGCTGTGGAAGGTGGACAATTCTTTGTGTGGTCCTAAAACAATCCAGGGAAGAAAGGTCAGATATTTTCCTTTTTCAAGTTGAAAGGTGTGTAAATCTTAAATGCGATTTGTTTACCTCATTGTTGTTACCAGTTTAAAGCATGATTAGACCTTTTTATGTTTATCAAATGTTTTAAAGTTTTGTTTCCATAATAAAATAGATTTTTTAAATATAAGGAAGATAAAAGTTTATAAAGGTATCAAAATTTAAATTAGTTTCAAATTGTTTTGTCTCAAGAAGAAAATAAGAATTAAAATTTTCTTTTTGTATTAATTTCATTACATGCATATTCGCTGATTGAAAAGATAACGGCAAATTTAATAATTGTTTTTTTTTATATAATAAAAATATCTGTATTTTATGTATTATACTTTTTATTATTATCCTTTGTTTTTCCTATCCCGATAAATACAACTAGAAAACTTTGAACTCACTGAACATAAGAAATATCAGAAGTTTATTTTTTAGGACATTGATAACGAGAAAGTATATTTTTGTGATTGTTTCAAGTAAATAAATTAAAATCAAAAATACAAAATCATAACAATATATATATATATATATATATATATATATATATATAATATATATATACATATATATTAAACGTGATAATTTCGACCAAAAAAACAATTTATCAGTATGTTGGAAATATCGGGTATGTGGTCTATGTTAAATAAAAATCTTTGTTTTTTTTAAAACTCAATATTTCGCTCTTTATTTAAAAGCTTCATCAGGAGTAACTGTAAAAAACAAACATTTCAAAAAACTGACGTACATAGATTTACAATAATTACAGAACTTAAAAGATTTCACACATAAATAAATTTGATATTAAAATAAACATTTTTTGATAATGTATAAGCTTGTTAAAATGTAAATATATATGAGCAACGTTCGTTAGCAGTAAGTAAATGAAAAGGAAATAACTAAAAGTTATTTAAAATGCAAAAACTAACAATGTAAGAAAACATTAGAGGAATATTATTTCCTAATTAATTAATTAATTAATTATTCATTAAGGCTAGTTAGTATGATCATAAGGTGATATAATCATTAAGGTGAGTGAGTTTTAAATTTTGTTCAATATATTGCAATATATGTTGCTTAATTTCCCCGTGTCTGTTTTATAATTTAAAGTTTGTTTATTTTTGTTGATGTGGTACATCTCCAAAAATAACCTACTTTTGTAATTGTCAGTATGTGCCAGAATACGAGCATTGTTATAGTCCAACAGATGACCGGTGTTTTTATAATGCTCGACTACTGCACAAATATTTTTTCCCAAGCGGCAATCACTTTTGTGCTGTGTGATACGTTGTTTTAGCCACTGCGATGTATGGCCAATGTAGCTTTTTTCACATCCTAGACACGGTATTTCATATACCACATTACTCCTATATAAGGTTGGTACTGGATCTTTAATTTTGGAAAAAAGTTGTTTGCTATTTATGGTATTGTACTTAGCTATATTATTATTGGAAACATCTTTAAATATGGATATGACTGAATGAGTTAGACCATTGATAAAGGGGAGTTTTTTATATTTGATTGACTCTTTGTTGGATTAATGGTCCTATCCTTGATTCCAATATATATTTATATATATATATATATATATATATATATATATATATATATATATATATATATATATAATGAACTAGAAGTATTTGCTGACAACAAGGAAGTAAATTTTCAATATTGGGTTTGCAGCAATAAAAATGATACGTGTACTCTTTTAAGTTTTTATTCCGAGCTTTCGGACATGGTTATGTCCTTCATCAGGGAGCTACAAATGTGATGAATAGTTTGTTACAGGTTTGTATAATTAATTAAAGATTCGCTACTTACAAACTTAATGAGGTTGCTCCAACCTCATTAAGGTTGTAAGTAGCGAATCTTTAATTAATTATACAAACCTGTAACAAACTATTCATCACATTTGTAGCTCCCTGATGAAGGACATAACCATGTCCGAAAGCTCGGAATAAAAATTTAAAAGAGTACACGTATCATTTTTATTGCTGCAAACCCAATATTGAAAATTTACTATATATATATATATATATATATATATATATATATATATATATATATATGCTAATAATATATATATGCTAGCAGCTAATATATATAGCTGCTAACCCAATTAACCTTACCATTATACTAATTAATAATTGGACAGCTGTGATCATTCTTCCTATATATATATATATATATATATATATATATATATATATATAAACCAATTAATAAATGGTTGTATACATATCGAGATAAACAGTATTATGAACAAGAAATCCCCTTACAGATACAATATAATAAAATTATATACAAATTAAATTATCAGCGAAAGGAGCCTGGTAATATTTAAAAAATTCAACTAAAGCTAATTAAAGATATATGTCTTCGCAGTTTATGGGCTTCATTCGAGATAACGAATACAGTAAATTTAAAAATGGATATTAATCATAGCAAATAAAATAAAATGAATTAAATTTAAATTCAAAAGAATACGAAAAGATTACAAGGATTATGTAGTATAAAAATTAAACCAACCCGCACTTGGTTGTAAGTTAATTGTCTGTCTCGGACTGTTTTTAGTTTAATTTACTGTTCTTACTGGGTATTAAATGTTCGTAATTATTATTTGTGAAAATATCACCGATTTGTTGAAACCTGTTGAATTTGGTTCTCTTACAAATATACCGTAGAGCTTTTACGGCTGTGTTTACTAAAGTTGTCAAAAAGGACCCGCCTGGAACCGAAAAAGGGTAATAAAGCTCCACCATGAAATATTCTACTTCGGTCTTTGTTCCAATAAAATTTGCTAAGGGTAAACGAGCCCACCCGCACATCTATTTGCAGATACAACCATGAACGTATCAGCAATAGGGGTAAAGGGAATAAAAATTATTTACTATTTTAATTATAAAAAAAGTGTTTGACAACTTCTTGACATAATTAATAAAATATGGTTTTTTCGCAAATTCCCCAGTGAATGCTGAACGTCAATAGCATTATATGTAATAAAAATAATGAACTAGCTGCCTCTGCCCCTAATTCTTATAGGCCTATATCTCTTACGTGTACCATGTGTAACATACTTAAAAAATTATCAATAAATATCCTATCTGGTATCTTGAAAAATACAAAATTATTCCGTAGGAACAATCCGGCTTTCGACGATATAGATCCACTCGCGACAAGAAGGACTCTTGTCCTTTTCCGGAGTGACATCGCCATGTCTATAAATAAAAAGTATGAAGTAACGGCTGCCGTCCTTGACAGAAAAGGGGCATTTGAGACAATTAGTCGACAAGCTATTATCGCCAAGTTAGGGCAACATAATATCTCCAGAAATATATTTCATTTTATTACAACAATTATTTTTAGCCTTCGCTCGATTTTTTAAAATCAGATTAAAGCGTTTTTATCCTATTACTTGAATAATCATAATAAAGTGAATGATGTAATCTAGGTGTAGAAAAAAACACTATTATTTATTTTTTTGAATAATCTTAAATTGAAAGGTTTAAACCCCGATTGAAAGCTGATAGAAATGTAATTTCCATGCCTGTCAGACTCTGCGAAGCTTGTATCGTGAGGTGTAGCTTGAAACCCGACAACAAAAAACGGAAAAAAACCCTGTCTCGATATCACAAAAACCTTTTGTCCGTGCTATTTACTCGTCTTTTTATTTCTCCTTAGTCATCGGGCATTAACATTAGAAAGAATTAAACTCGGTAAATGTCTCTCAAATAGTTTTTTGTTGATTTGTTTCCTACCGATTTTTAGAAAATAAATCTCCAGCTTCGATCGGCCTTTCCCTTTTGCAATTCCCGAGTTTGCCGTAACGAGGATATAAATCTGTACATGAATGTTTAAAAAGGAAATTTCTTTTTCGATTAATTGTACTGAAAAGAGAATTCGAAATTAAAAGACCTTTTCAAATCTATTTGGATGCTTACAAGCAACAAGAAAAAGAAATTGATTCGGCTTTTTTGACAAAGATCGGTAAATTAGTATTTACTCAAGTTGTTGACGTTAAAAGGGATTTCATATATATTTTGACACTCGTAAACTACAAAATATTTCCGTTTTATAATAAAAAATTTAAAAGTAACTTTTAATTAACTCAAAGCAATTAAGTCTATAAACTATATTATTAACTAACTTCCAAATGTTAAATTGTATAAAACTAAAAATAATAGAATTCCATTGAAAAGTTATATTGGGATTACATTTTTGAGAGGATACAATTTTATTTTTTTATGTATCTGGAGATACCTACAGAATGGCTGCTATCGACCTTTGTTTCGCTACCAAAAACCAAGAATCTTAAACACTGTACTGACTATAGATTAATCAGATTTATGTTACACTTATTAAACAGATTTTTAAAGATTTTACATGCAAGAATGTTTAGAAAGTGAGAAGCGGATATGAGTAATAGACAGTTTGGCTTTCGTAACGGCTTCGAAACAGTGGAAGCTCGGCATAGATTCATAACTCTTGCCCAAAAATGTCGAGACCAACAAAAGATCTTTTCTTTGCGTTTAAAGACTATGAGAAAGCTTTCGACAAAGTTAAACATAACGTTCTCATGGAATGTCTAAAAAGAAAAGGACTCGACAAAAGTGACATTAACATAGTCAGAAATCTCTATTAGAAACAACAAGCTCTGGTAACGTTAGATGGAAATTACACGGATTTGCAGCAGATAAGTAGAGAAGTAAGACATGGTTATGTACTTTTACCAATACTATTTAATACATATTCCGAAGAGTTATTTACACAAGCCCTTGAAAAATGTACAGAAGTATCAAGATAAATGGTGAAAATATAAATCCGTTATGCTGATGATACAGTCATTATCGCTGAAAGTGAGACAGACCTGCAGAGGTTACTGAATACAATTTGTGATACTGGGGAACAAGTTTGGTTTAACAATAAACATAAAGAAAACAAAACTTATCAGTGAGAGGCGTAAAGTCAATACAAGGATCCAGATAAAAAATGAAGATATTAAGCAAGTGGACAAAATGAAATACTTAGGTGTCTGGATTACGGAAGATATCAATCCGAAATCAGAAATTCGCTCAAGAATAGAGCAATCAACAGAAGCCTTTTTAAAAATAAATTAAGTTATTTTTAATAAAAATAAATTTTTTCAACTTTATTTTTATTACTTTTATATTTATATTATATATTTATATATATTTATATTTATAGTGTAAAATAAATTAGTGTAATAAAGACTTTAATAAACTTGTAAGTGTTGTAAAAATGTAGAACCTTTTATAATAAATGAAGTTAATAAATTAAAAAAGTTTTTTATAAAAAGGATATAATATTATATACCTCTTATAAATTATTTTTAAATACCTTATTGTGTAACAGAGGATTGTTATTTATTTTTTGCTCGGTGGTTATATTTGTTTAGAGTATGAATCCTAAATATTTGAATTTTTCAGTGCCGTTAATTTCCCTATTATCGTCAAATTCCATGTTTCTCACTGGTTCTTGCTCTGTTGTTAAATATTCGGTCTTTTCTAGGTTTATTTCCAGTCAATTTTTTGTGTAATCCTTTTCAAATTTTCGGAGCATATAGCACAGATCTTCTTCATCTTGAGCCGTTACCACTTGGTCATCTGCAAAGCTTAATGTGTACAAGAAGTTGTCCCGGTAGAACTTACTTTTAATAACCATTTAAATTTTAAAACATATGTTACGCAGCAAATTTTAAAAATTGCTTTCTTGAAATATAACTTTCAATATTACATACTATACATGACATATTCTTTATATAACTTCTCTTTGTGAATAGGTAAATAGTAGTTCGATTTAGTTTGGTAAATGGAAACTTCTAGTGCAATATTTACCAAACTTTTAAAATGTAATGCTGCATTGATAATCACGTCTTTTCTCAATGCACTTCAAAGGCTCTTTATTTATATATTTTATCTGAAAATTGTGCTTGGTATATAATGTTCATATTACATTTATACTCAATATTTCGAATATTTATAAACGTATCTTTCGTTTTCACGAACTTAGTTCCATATTATGATTTGAAAAAGTTTGGTGACAATAATACGGATAGATCTAAAAAGTAAATTAATGGATTATTTGAAAGAAAAACATTTAATTCCAATTAAGTGGTTTTTAGAAAGAATTTGCCAAATAAGTAAAGTGAACAAAAACTAACTAACACTATCGGAAGAACGAAAAAAACAAAAAAGAAAAAATGATTCAACGACGAATGTGAGAGAACTCTAAAAGAAGCAGACAAAAGAAGAATTGATTATTTGTCGAATCCATTAGAAGAAAAACGTATACGATTCCACAGAGAGAGAGAGCCGCAGCTAGAAGAACACTTAGACAAAAAAGAGACAATATCTGCAGCAACAAATTGAAAAATTAGAAGGAGAACACAGACGAAATCAAAGTAAAAATTTCTACAAAGAGGTAAGACAACACAAGAGAGGCTCGTATATAAGCACATTCAACTTCTTAAGAGATAAAAATGGAGAAATGCTGGCTGCTGAAAAATAATAAAAAGATGGGCTGAATATTTTGAAGACCTCCTAAATATCCAAAATTTCACTGATAAAAACAATGAAAATAGTGGAAACAACGGAGAACATCAGTATCAAATGGTCGAATTAGAAATACCATTAACACCATCAAATTAACATCTTAATTTGTAATAATATATATTGTAACAAAAGTTTAAATTAACAACATTTAACGGGTGTTTACTTATATATTTTAGTGGCTCACAGCATGTATACTTCGTAAGTATTAACCATATTTTGCATTAACCTTAGTCAACATTTTAAATTTTATGTTCTTTTTAATTAAAGCGGTTATACACTTTCAGGTTACACTGATGATGGAATTTACATTCCGAAAACGTTCTGTAATGTAATTGTGAAATAGCCCGTTTGGGTATTTTATTATATACCTTTTATACAGGATTTAAAATAAAAAAATATTTTTGATAAATATATGGTATACAGCCAGCTACAGGAACTTAGTTTCCTAGTGAATTTTGGCTATAAAACAATTCTACACGTGTCTGGACAGAATACAAAACCAACCTTAATTTTGGAAGAGCTTAATATAAAAATCAGGTCATTAAAAAAAGTAAACAAAGCATACCTAAATTACTTTTACTATATAGCCAGAAGAAGGGGAACTATGAAATTATTAATAGTAGAAGGCAAGGTATAAGTCCGAAGACCACGAAGCAAATTAATGTCTCACACGAGGAGCAGACCATATGAAGACTCTGCCAAGAAAATCCCTATATAAAGCCGTCTATCTGGCACAGCTTCATAGCCAATGAAGAAAGCAAGCCAAAAATATTTAGAGTATCATTATGCCTTAATAAGGGGTAAGGGAATGAGGTGAAGGAGGTTTTAACTCAATGCTTAATTTGATATTTTTACAGCAGTAATGTATTTTGACACAATAACTGACTTAGGGAGGCCTTCACGATTTTAGCTTGTGATCAAACGGAGACCAAAACCGTAAAAGCTCACAAGCCATCACGTACTACTTTACAATAAGATTATGTGACTTTCATAATTGCTAAAAGTGAAAGTATCTTAAATGATACGCGGCTGTCTTGACAATTCTTATCAAAAATATTAATAGAGTTACTGTACTGTTTTAGAATTTGGATACAACAATGGGAAATAGAAGCACAAGCGGATTGTAGAGGATAGACGGCGATAGTGGATGCGGCGAAGACTCACTCCGAGTTGTAAAGCCAGTGAAGAATAAGAAGAAAAAGTTACTGTACGAAAATTTTAAAAATTAATTCCATTTTTTCCCTGAGCACAATTTTTAAATGGAAGTAAACAACGCATATTGCTCCCGAATAATAAAACTTTTTAAACTAGATTTTTGTCAAAAATTACCGATTTTTAACCCTACAGCAGGCGCGTCGACTAACGTTTCATAACCGGGCGCGCTGTGTATTTTGTACACAAAACACATTTTAGTTGATTTTACCAAATTTAGTGCGTTTTAACAAAATGACAACCACGGTTTACAAAGATAGTTTATTGTTACATAAAATAATAAACATAAATCATGTACCTACGGGTTACTTCACTCGATTTCTTCTGATTGCTGCCGTTCATTGTTCTTACATTTTACGCAGGTAATTGTGGTTTCTGAATGCATTTTACATACAAATATTTTACATAGCCCACATCTAACTGTTGTGCTGAAATCTTTTGAGCCTGGACATATTGCACAACGTCCACGTTTTCTAGAGCTTCGCACTTCTGTTCTAGTAGGTTCTTCACATGATTTATATTTCATTAGAAAACCTTGAATATCCTGAGGAAGATATCGCATTGTCGCTCTTTCTGAAAGATGTACTTTCATTAAACTGAAGCTTGAATTCTTTATAAAAATTCGGCGACATATTTTGGGATTTGTTTTATTGGCACAAAACAACACCTGCGCGTTGATACCCGCCATATCCATTAGAGAAAAAAATATAATTAGTGGCCATCTTCTGGTTATTCTTTTTACAGAATATGATGCACACATTTGGTCAATAGTATCCACACCGCCTTTTGTGGCATTATAATCTAGAATAATTTCTGGTTTTTTAGTTTCGACGTCTACAGTGGCAGTGTCATACATCGTGGATAAAAGTACGACCGACTTTTTTTTTGGAAAAAATGAAACCAAAGTGACATTTTTCTGGAATCCAAAGAGTGACGTTCCCACTTCTTTTTGTTTTTGGGGTAAAATTCCAATAGGTATTTCCTTTGTTTTTTCTCAAAGTGCCAATTGTAGTTATTTTATTTTCTAAAAGGGAAATAGCTAAAGGACAATTGGTATACCGATTATTGGTTGTCAAATTAAGATTTGAACCTTTTATATAATCAATAAGCCTATCTACAATATCACTGGGAGAGTTTGATATAGCATAAGGCCCCTCAGGTTGCCGTCCACAATAAACCTCTTAGTTTCCATCAAAGTAAGTTTGTGCATCGCCCAAAATGAACAGCTTGATACCGTATTTTGCTGGTTTATTTGGTAAATACTGGATGAAACTACAACGTCCTCTGAATCCCTCTAGTTTTTTGTCTATTGTAACAAATTCACCAAGATTATAGGAATTTTCACACTTACTAACAAAAGCGTCCAATATTTTTCTAATTGGTGCAAGTTTGTCGTATATTTTCCGTTCATGTCTTGTGGTTTTGTCATCAAAGCGTATTGAACGTAACAAAAATAAAAATCTTTTGTAACTCATTACAGCTCTAAGAATTTCTATACCTGTTCCAGCAGATGTCCAAAGTTCAAGTGCGTTAGTATGGTTAGCCTTTTTAGTGCCTAGGAGGTAAAGCACTCCCAGTAACGCCATTATTTCACTTTTTGAAGTATGTTTCATATCTCGTTCTCTTTTATATCGAACAGATTCTGTTTTACTATCAATGTACAAATTAGTAAATTGTACAATATATATATATATATATATATATATATATATATATATATATATAACAAGCGAGTCTTCTACAGCTGGCGCCGCTTCTCGCATCCTAATTTCCAGCGTTTTCTGTCGAAGCAATCTTCAGTTGTTAGATCTCTGGCGGTCATTGCATCGTCGACATCGTCTCTCCAGAATCGTCTTGGTCTACCTCGTTTTCTTCTAGTTGGCGGAGTCCATTCTTCTATTTTTTTGGCCATCTATTTTCCGGCATTCTCTGAAGGTGTCCATACCAGTTAAGTCTTTTGGCTTCGATTGTGTCTATTATGTCTAGATCGATTTCCATTTCTCTCCGAATATCTTCGTTTCTCACCCTATCAAGTCTAGTGAGCTGGCAACATCGTCTCCAGTAGTTCATTTCCATGGCCTTAATTTTTTATTTGTTTCTTTGGTTTATTTCCCAGAGTTCGGCGCCGTACAGTCCAATACTTTCTATTATTATTTTATAAATTCTTCTTTTATTTTCTTTTGTTATTTTTTTATTCCATAATAGTCCGTGTAGCTGTCTGGTGGCTGATCTTGCTTGGCCAATCCTGGAATGTATTTCTTCGCTACTTCCTGCTTTTGATGTTATTTGGACTTCCAAGTACTTAAAATTGTCTGTTGGTTTTATAGTTCCCATTTCGATTTGTAGGCTTTCTGGTTTTTCTCCTACAACTAAGTACTTAGTTTTTTGTATATTAATTGTGAGGCCCCATTTGGTGTACTCATCTTCCAGTTTTCTAAGCATGTAGCTTATATCACTCTCGTCTTCAGCTAGAATGGCTTGGTCGTCAAATTGTATGATGTTCTCTAATATATTAGAATCTATAATTTTTTCAAAAGCTGAAAGTTCTGAGGTCACTTTTGAAGCCACTGCCTTTGGTCCTGGAAGTGTTTTGATAATATTTTTCTTTTTAATTTTTGATTGCGACGACAGCGGTGTCTTACGCCATGCAGTTTTTTTATCTTTATCTTGAAATCTAGCCCCGCAAAAATAAAAAAATAAGACAAATAATATAACAATGCAACTAAATTCTTACATGATATTCTCTCAGCGTAGCCGTTATATTCCTTCTCAATTATGTTACAATATCCTGTTCAAGCTAAAATAAAGTAAAACTAAAGTTAATTTGACTCTAATTTCGAATTACAACTTTTTATAAAGTAAAATAATTAATGGATAAAATACTTACACTAGAAGGCGCGCCGTGTATTATGTACACAAAACCGTCACACTCTCGTATTTCTAAGAATTCTCACAAAACTTAGCTGCAACAAAAAATATTACTCAACTATTCGAACTACAGATCTCTACTGGACGAATATATAAATAGTGTTTTTTATTTTCGGAACTCTTTTGGTGAAAATTTTGTTAACAAAATTTCTAATTTTGTATATTTTTTGTTTAACTTATTCTTCTTTGTACTTCGACGTTATTTATATTTGACGTTATATTTACATTTATATTTTATCTAAGACTAAAACTTAATAGTAGTCTCTAAATCTGATATTTTATCTTCTATATTCTAACTTTATATTGCAAAGTTAAATTCGATATAAATATCTAGTTTAGGTTGTAAAGACAATGTTGTACGTCAGGAAGTGAGAAAGTTTCAGTATAAATTTCATATGTGGGTTTAAATCTCCCCCAACACATCCCTTCCAATTTAGAAACTTTAGTTACCTTTGAGTTGTTTGGATTCATGTGCCGGAATAAGCTACTGTCTATTAACACATCCTTAATATCCCGAAGCTGATTAGGATGCTAGCGTATGACACTTTCATATAAGTTAGATCTATCGAGAATTTTATTATATGAATAAAATTTTAAATAATTATATAAAAAAAATATAAAATTGCAAATATTTATTGATGTCTATAATTACTTTATATACAGAGTTATATAGATCAAGAAAAAAAGATAACAATACGGAACCTCCAATTACACTAAAAACTGGGGTATTAAACCAAGGATCAGATTTAATGCCCAATATAACAAAATCAGAAATCAAAGAAGGCCTGAAGAAAATGAAAAATAATCGAACCCCGGGTGAAGATGGAATAGTATCAGAAGCACTAAAAATTAGAGGGGATGTATTACTTGAAAAAATTAAACAACTTTTCAATATCTGCCTTCACAGCGCCAATATTCCAACAGACTGGAACAACGCTACTATGATTATATTACACAAAGCAGGAGACAAAGCAAATTTAAAAAATTACAGACCGATTAGCCTCCTCAGCCATATATATAAGTTGTTTACGCGAATACTAGTTAAGAGAATGGAAAGAAAAATTAGGGACTTATCAACCAAGGGAACAGGCAGGATTCCGAAAAAGTTACGGAACAAATCATCATTTACAAAGTATAAAAACCCTAATAGAGAAAGCAGTGGAATACAATAAACCTCTAGTTCTAATATTTATCGATTTTCACAAAGCTTTGACACAGTTGAGCTAAGCAAAATATTACAGGCGCTTAAAGAATGCAGGCTAGATTATAGATATACTAAATTATTATACAAAACATACCTGCAGGCAACAACCACTGTCAAATTACATACTAACAGTAATCGCATAAAAATAGAACGGGGGGTTAGACAAGGAGACCCAATGTCACCTAAACTTTTTAATACGGTGCTAAAACATGCTTTTAAGAATTTGGATTGGATGACAAAGGGAATAAAAATAGATGGAGAATATCTAAACAACTTACGTTTCGCCGATGATATACTTATAATAGGAACAACAGGAACTCGTTGTGGCTACTGAAAATGTAGGTTTAAATATAAATATCTCGAAAACAAAAATCATGACCAATTTGGTGCCCAACCAGAACATCAGTATTGGTGGGAAAGAAATAGAACTCGTAGATAGATATAAATACCTGGGACATGAAATTATGATTGGCAGAGATAACCAAACTCATGAACTGAAGAGAAGAGTCGGCCTTGGGTGGGCAGCATTTGGAAAATTAAGAGAAACTTTTAAAATGAGCTACCCACATGCCTAAAGAGAAAGGTATTTGATCAGTGCGTCCTCCCAGTCTTGACGTACGGTGCGGAAACACTTACTTTAATAAAAGCAGCAGCTACCAAACTGAGAGTCACGCAGAGAAGAATGGAGCGGTCCATGTTAGGAATAACTCTACGAGACAGAATAACAAACGAATACATCAGGAGAAGAACCGGAGTGACTGCCATCATCGAGAAGATAGACAGACTAAAATGGAGATGGGCAGGACACATAGTCAGAATGACAGATGGGCGATGAACAAAGAGGTTATTTGAATGGAGGCCAAAGGAAGACAAGAGAACCGTCGGTCGACCACCTACAAGATGGACTGACGATTTAAGAAAACTCAATAAAAACTGGATATGAGCGGCGCAAGATAGACGGGGTTGGAAACATGAGAAAGCGGCCTATGTTCAGCAGTGGACTCTTGAGGCTGGATGATGATGATAATTACTTTATTAGTCAGGAGTCAAGAAAGAACACTTTTTGTAAATATTTCATTTTATATAATATTATTCTTCTAAGAATGAAGATGAAGTCCAGAACGGCATCCAAGGCGACGAAGAAATACTTTCGGTACGGCGAGGATGGCGGAGTTGGCAACTCTTGATTTTAGGGATAGTATAATATCACAACCCGCGACGTCTGATCCAGAACGGGCGGCCACAGACGGCGTCGGACCCAGAATGGGTGACTGAATCAAACACTCACAAACACGTCTAACCAGCGTAGTGTTTAAAGGCTAAATACTTCTCACGAAAATGTCAGTTGAAAACACGCAAATACCCCAGGCAAGTGGGAAATTATCTTCAGAATCTTGCACTGATAAATTATCAGTCTGTCTCATGGTTTCTGGGGGGACAAAAAATTGACTTGCCGAACTTGAGTGCGAACTAGAAAACATAAAGTGGGACATAGTCGGTCTCAGCGAAGTCAGAAAACGTAGCGAACACTTAATCAAACTAAAATCAGGACATACATTTTACCACATAGGTGACGACAATAATTCCTTGGGAGTAACCGGCTTCATTATACACAAGCGACTCTAAATAAGTATAGTATCACTTAAGAAATTTTCCTCAAGAGTTATTTGTCTTACTCTTAAATTGAATACAAGGTATAATATGAAAATAATTTAAGTTTATGCACCAATAACAAACCATGATAAAGAACAAGTGGATTAATTCTATGATTATCAAAGCTGCTCTTAAAGACCATCAAAGACATTTTAATTTTATATGCAGTGATTTTAATGCCACAACAGGAATGAAATCCAACCCTACAGAAACACCACTGGCAAACTTTGGCTTGGATGGCAGAAATGAACGTGGCGAAATACTGTTAAGGTTCATGCTGCAACATGAACTATTCCAAATGAACAGTTATTTTAAAAAGAAACCACAGAGAAGATGGATATGGCAAAGTTCTAACGGAAAAACTCAAAAAGAAATAGATTTTATTATCACGGACAAAAAACACACCGTTTAAGACATCACGGTTCTAAACAGATTTGTTACCAGTAGCGATCATAGAATGGTACAAGGTAAAATAGAAATAAGCTTAAAGAAGGAGAGGTATAACATGATCAAAAAGAAGAACAAATCAAAACCATGGATGAAACCATGAGATGTAGATAGTTTTCAGCAATGTATTTCCGACATACTTAGTAGTCCTGAAAGAGAAAATAATATAAACGACTTCAACAATAAATTAACAAATGCTTTACTGGAAAGTCAAAACCAATTATGTCCTAGAACTTAAAAAGATGCGAGGATTAGCCAAAGCAACTAATGCAAAAAGAACAGAAATGAGAGCGAGACGGAAACTAAAGCCGACGAACTACAAAAATTAAATAAGGAAATATCCAAAGCTATTAGAGAAGACACTCGAAAATACAACCAAGAACAAATCGAACAAACATAAAATTGCAAACAATAAAAGTATGAAAGTACTGAGAAAAAGACTAAAAGCGGGGACAGATAATAAAGATTAAAGATAGAAATGGTCATCTTACAACCAACAGATATTAAACCCTTAAAATAGTTGAAAACTTCTACAAATTGCTGTACACAAGCCAACATAAAGCAAGTATCAGAGAAGATCAAGTACCAGAAATAGGGTAGAAAGAAAAAGGGCATTGTCAACCAAGAATCAGAACTACTACGGGAAATCACAATGGAAGAAATAAAACTAGCCCTAAGAAAAACAAGGAATAACAAATCCTTAGGCGAAGATTGTGTAGTTACTGATGCAATCAAAATCGGAGGCACTTGCCTACTTAAGAAAATAAAAAACCTGTTTAACATGTGCCTTTTGGACAGTGATATACCAGACAAATGGCACAATGTTGAGGTAATTCTATTGTACAAAAAAGGAGATCCCCATGCATTAGAAAATGACAGACCTATAAGTCTTCTTAGTCACCTATACAAACAAGAATCGCCTTGAGAAAAAAATTGATTTCTACCAACCAATAGAGCAAGCGGGATTTCGTACTGGATTTGGAACCAATCATCACCTACAGAGCATTAAAATGGTAATAGAAAAGAATATCGAATACAATCGACCACTCGTTCTGGCTTTTGTAGATTTCCATAAAGCCTTTGACACGGTAGAATTTGACAAAATCCTGGAAGCACTACAAGCATGCCGCATTGACTACCAATATACAAGGTTAATTTACAATACATACAAAAACGCAACTTTGTCGGTGAAACTACATGAAAAGACGGATCACATCCCAATCGGCAGAGGAGTCCAACAGGGTAATACCTTATCGCCTAAACTGTTTACCGCAGTACTAGAATATGCTTGTAAAAAACTTAACTGGTAATAGAAAGGCCTGAACACTGACGGTGGAATATTAACAAATTTAAAATGCGCAGACGATATAGTTTTGTTCTCGGATAACCTCAAGGATATATGTACAAGCTACATGAACTTCAGTTAGTGTGTGCCAGTGCGGGTCTTAAAATAAACATTTTCAAAACAAAATTCATGACAAACCTAGTACCTAGCGGAAATATCAATATTGGAGACAACAAAGTAGAGCTGGTGGAAAAATACATATATCTTGGACACGAAATAAAGATCACAAGAGACAACCAAACATGCGAACTACGAAGAAGAATAAACCTACCATGGGCAGCCTATGGAAAACTCAAAAACATGTTTAAAAGCGATATACCAATTTCTTTAAAACGTAAAACATTTGACCAATGTGTGTTGCCTGTGATAACCTATGGTGCCGAAACTTTAACATTGACAGCTATAAGTTCTAAAACTTTGTAAATAGCTCAGAGGAAAATGGAAAGATCAATGTTGAGTATATCGCTTCGTGACCGAGTTAGAAATGAATACTTAAGACGAAGAACAGGAGTTACCGATGTAATTTCCCGAATTGTCACACTGAAATGGAACTGGGCCGGACACGTCGTCCGAAGCAGTGATGAAAACTGGACGAAGAGATTGCTTGACTGGTGGCCGAGATTAAACAAAAGAAATAGAGAAAGACCCCCTACACGATGGACTGACGATCTCAAGAACATGTCAACAAATTGGATGAAAAGTGCTCAATACAGAGCACAATGGACAAAAATGAGGGAGGCCTATGTCCAGCAGTGGACGCAAAGGACTGGGTGATGATGATGATGGTTCTTCTAAAATAATTTTCATGTACTTCTTGTATTTTGTTCTTCTTTTTATTATGCTACCTATCTGTTCCGAATGTTGGCGATCATCATGGCTCATTAATGGCGATCAACATGAATCATTAGTTTGCTGGAAGCTATTCGAAATAGGTGTATACATGTTGAACCAAATGATCTGAGGATCATTAAATTCTCCGCCTCCTTTGTCATCTTTTACCATAAACCTTTCCCTAAAGAACGAGTTGCAGTAAGCCAGATCTTTGCTCATTTCACGTATTATGGCCTAGATATTCTAATTTATGCTCTCTGTGCTCATATTTCTAAGGCTTTGAGTTTTTTAAAAAAACTTTAAAAAGCGTTTAAGGGTCTAGTCTGCCTAATCATAACCTCAAGATATATTTCGTCGTTAAGAATGCTAATCTTGGACTCATTATGTGTTGTTTAATTTCGATGGAGTGGAATCATCGGCTATTTACGTTGGCACTAACGTATATCGATCGACCATGTCAATTGGCCGTCAAAAACTACGCCTTTAGTGGTATGCGCATACTGACCACCATTTATTATTTTTTATTATTATCCAGTCTATACTTATTATTGATATCTAATATCAGAAACAATATTAGTTGTAAATTCTCTAAACTAATAATGTACTCAAATAACCCTTTTTTTATCTTCTTACAATATAGTGTAATAAAGTATAAGTGGATATTGAGGTGTTTAAAACACGCTCAATTTTAGAGCACGACAGCGCAGCCGGATACTTTCGACTTGGAGCTTTCGACTTGGGAGTTAAAGCTTGGAGCTAAATACTTTCGCTCAGCTCTAGGTTTTTCCTTTTTGTTTTTGTTTACCGGCCTAGGTCTATGTCTTTTGATTTGTGTTGTATGAATTAGACTGGCAATTATATTGATTTGTCCTTTCTTGTCTGGAACTTTATAAAATTCTTCTCTAAAAGCTTTGATGTAATTAGGCCTTAATTTTACGCACGCGAAACGTTTATTGTTTACACGGTTCAAAACTCGAGCTCTTTTAGGAGCGGCATACCTGGAAATTTGTTCACTTTTCTTTTTCCTCTTCTCTTTCTAGTTTCTTCATTTCCTTCACCAACACTTCCATCTGCATTACCCATTCTCCTTTAAATAATAACGTAATTACTATTTTTTTCTTATTACGTTGACAATCTAAATAGTAGTCACAAAAACTATAGAAAACCCTTACATAACCTCAAATTTGCAATGCTCACTGGGTCAGAGTGGCAGTTGCAGCGTGTCTATTGGTTGGTTGGAAATAAACTGGACTACATGGACCAGTACAGTCAAAAAAGGATGTTTTGCATGTAAATGTGTTTTTTACATGCTGTTACCATTGAAAATAACTTTTTTTTTTGTATCAATCAGGTAGAATAAACCACTTTGTCTACAACAGAACAATGCATTGGCACATCTCACTCAAGTTCGATTTTTGTGTGACTGAAATCTGTTTGCATGTTACCTTCTCAAATATTTTAAACTATTGATGTTACCATCGTAACTTTAAAATAAATTTTTAACTTTTAAAAACAAAACTGCGCGTTTTTGAAAGTTGAATTTAAACAATCTACGGCGTACTTTAAATAAGCAAAATGGGGTACCAAAAAATCTTTATTATTACCAGTGCTTCAGTTTTATTTATAATAAAAAAAGAAAACTATTACACTTAATAAAACTTGAAAGGCATCCTACTGTGAGAGAAACTCTCACACGCGAGTGCTCGTATAACTGTTAAGATAACGAGTAATCCAGGGTTAAAAGATTATCCTAGCAAAATCTATTAATCCGATAATTATATTAATTAAAATTAATATTAATTAATTAAAAAATTAAATTAAATGCAGTTACAGGAGCGGTAGACTTAAAAATGATCTACAGCAAAACAAAAATACTGAGCCGAGACCAGACAAATATAACAATACAAAATCATACCATAGAAAATGTGGAACAATATGTATATCTAGGTCATGTTATCAAACTAGGAAAACCAAATCAAGATGCTGAAATTAAAATAAGAACACAACTGGTTTGGGGCGCTTTCGGCAAACTAGCACATATCTTGAAAAACACCTCCATTCCTATAAACTTAAAGAAAAAGGTGTATACCATATGCATACTACCAGTTTGTACCTACGGCTTGGAGACAGTAGCACTTACAAAAAAATCTGCCAAAAAATTAGAAACAACGCAAAGAGCAATGGAACGAATCATGCTTGGAATATCACTAAGAAACAAGATTAGAAAAACCGAGATAAGACGTAGAACCAACATTGGGGATATTGTGGAAGAAATTACAAAAATGAAATGGCGCTGGGCAGGTCACGTAGCCCGATATAATGACAACAGGTGAACACGGAGAATTCTAGAATGGAGACCAAGGACGACAACAAGAAGCATGGGAAGATCTCAAACAAGATGGGTAGATGACATAAGAACAGTGGCAGGCAAACAGTGGATTAGATTGGCGCAAGATAGAGAAAGATGGAAGCAATTGGGAGAGACCTACATTCAGGAGTGGATGGAAAATGGTTGCCAAAGAAGAAGAGAATTATATTTGTTTTAGCATTAATTATCTATTTAATAATATATCACCACATATCACTGAGGAATATTAGGCAAATTCTCTCGATTTATTTTAAATCCTAACTATCTCAAATAAAACATCGTCAGATCCCAAACACATGTTGTGTTAATTAATTTAGCCAAGCGAATGTTAAACATATTAATACTCATTAGATCATAAATTGTAGTGTCAACATCGCTATAGTTAGCAGCTACTTCTTAATTATGGTCTAACGACAGCGACTAATAGTTAAAAAATGTAACACAGTTTTATTAAAACACAGATAAAATAGAATTCCCACGATTGTAAATTGATTTATGGCTCGACCGCCATATTCAATCGAGATGGAAATATTTTAGTTGAATGGAAAATGCAGTCGACATCTGTTCCGAGCACAATTGGCTTTTATTGAATAAAACACGTTTAATCTCAGATAAGTAGAAATAATTTACGGGAGAGTAAGGAAGAAAAAGCTTTTTTTTACTATTGATTTAAAACATATACTGTGTTAAAAAAATATTTATTTTGAATTTGATATAAACATTAAATTAACTAAAACCTTCCAAGGAATGGAATCGCTAGTAACAAATACTTCTTCTTCTACTTCTTTTTCTTCATTTTATATACACATGACTATGTCAGTTTTTCAATGTACCTCCAGTAAGTTATCGTTCCATCGTTGTTGTGGTCTTCCTATTGGGAAACTGTCTCTTGCCGTCTTTACTTCTCTATTTGTTATCAATCGGCTTATATAATCGTTCTATTCTATTCTTCTCTTTCTTCTACAGTTCTTAATGTTCACCACCTTACATCTACGTCGTATATCTGTACTTCTAGCTCTGTCTTATAGTATCTTACCATCAATTTTTCTAAGTGTGTATGTTAAAACACCGAAAAAGTATTTTCAATCCTTTTTGCGTCAACGAGTTGATAATAAATACATTTTAAAGTTTGTTTATATATCAGACATGCGTATTTCCGCTGAGACGGTTTTGCGGGGAAGAGAATTACATCAATCTCGCTGAAGCCCGTATCGGGGCCACTTGGTTTCGGGTTTAGTCCAAATTTTTCGTCAAATTTGTAATGTTTCTTTTTGTTTTCGTATGTTATGGAAATAGTGAAGTTTGGTGTGTTGGAGTAGTTAAATGTGAAATTCAGGTTGAGGTTTGAAAGAGAAGTCATTTAGAAGAGGCGCAGTTTAGTTTAGTGTTTAGTATATTTTAATTTAAAGTAAAAACTGAATTTAAATATTTGCCTGTCAAATTCTTGCATAACGTTTATTTATGTCTCTTCTACAAATTATGTAAACTGTTAAGTCTTTAAAACTACAAGCCTAAAATTGTGTTATCTACTTGGCCAGTCTATCCTAATCTATCTAGTCATATACCAAGACCTACCCATGTATTAAAAAAATTATTTCACATATGTAAAATCATTAACTCAATATTACTAAAACTATGTAGGTCCATGTTTATAATTAATTCAAAATTATAATCTAATCATTATAATAATACACAATTATTACATTATAATATAATTAAATCTCTAATTATAGTTAAATTTACAATTTATTTTCTTTTAACCAGAGAGGATAAAAGCTTCATACTTCATTAAAGTTTAAAAAAACTGTGACGGCATAAAGAAAGCTTAAATAAAAAAAGCTAAAAACTTCTTTTTTTATATAAACCCAACTGCCTCTATATATTATCTTCTCCTTCGACCTCTTGAAACAACGTGATAACTGAAACTTTAGTTCTTTTCGTCGTCACCAAAGAAATATGAGATTTTTTATATTCCTGTTTAACATAAACCTCTTACCTTTCGATCCCTATTTCAATTTTATAGTCTGCGTTGAGTTCGAAGAATCCCTGGCAAAGTATAGCCCACTGAATTATGAAAGAGCCCAATAATAATGTAAATCCAACGCTGCTGTACCCATAACGCTTCAGAAACGTCATTAAAAAACCAAAACCGATGAATATCATGACGTGGACATCCTGAAACACTGAAAAATAAATTGACATAAAATTGATGCCTATAAAATATTGAGGACGATTTTTGAATTGCGCTGATAAAATTTCAAATTGGCGGATCTGAAATATTTATACAGTCATTTTTGGTAGGTGCAATAAATAACCTTTGGAGTAACATTTGAATATAAATACAAAATTTATAACGGTAAAGAGTGCGAACGCATACAGGATATTAAAAAAATCATATTTTTGGTTAATGTAAATACCATTTCTACCTTTATTAAATATTAAAGTATGTTATTTATACACAAATGTTGGTATTCATTTATTCATTATCTCTACTCTGTTCATGTGTTTCTTTTAAGGGCGTGACATTATGAGAAAATCAGCAAATATTTTTCAACAAGTTTTAAACATGTTTTGTTTACTCTCTACAATTCTAGCGATAGAATACGTAAATCATATATAGAATGATAGAACACGAGAATAGATACATGAATCGATTATTTATAAAAGATTATGTCATAAAAAGTAGAACCCATGACAACAGAGGAACTAGGAAAGGCAATTGAAAGAGTTAAATTAGTCAAAGCACCAGGCAAGGATCACTCCGGAAATGATAAAATTCATGGGAATACAGGGAGTGGACAGCATAAAATAACTAACGAATGATATCATAAAGAGTGTAGAAATACCACAGGACTGGAAGAAAGACATTATACTACCAATACACAAAAATGACGACAAGAGGAACTGTAACAATTACCGATGTATTACTATATCAAGTATTCCTGGGAAGGTATTCGCAAGAATAATAGAAACAAGAATAAAAACCCAAATAGAACCAACTATGGAAGATACACAATGTGGATTCAGGAAAGACAGAAGCACGCAAGAAAACATATTCACAATAAGACAAGTAAGTAAGAAAGTAATCAATAAATATAGAGAAATACATATATGCTTGATTGATCTGGCAAATGCATTTGACAGAATCCAAAGAAAGGACATATGGAGGATAGTATGAAGGAAAGAGTAGTTAACAGGATAACAATTGATATAATAAAGGATGTGTACAATAATAATACATATGCGGTGAAAATCAATAACGAGGAATCCGAAGAATTTACTACAAGTCAAGGAGTCAAACGGGGAAGCTTGTTGAGCCTACTGCTGTTCTTGGTGGAAATGGATGAAGCAATAAAGAAAGACAAGAGAAAATTGAGAAAGACGACATGGTTTTGATAGCAGAAAACAGAGAAGACCTACAGAACAACCTTGAAGTCCTAGAAGAAGAAATGCCAAACATAAATATGAAGATAAATACAGAGAAAACAAAAACAATGATAATTTAAAATAAGAGAACGACACACGCAATACAATTAAAAGGAAAAAAACTAGAACAAGTGGAACATTTTAAACAACTAGAAGTAATAATTGAATAAAACGGTAAACAAGACATGGAAATAAATAAGAGAATGGACGAACATGAAGCTTATTTAACACTATGGAAACAACATTTTTGGGAAAAAAAAATATCAGAGAAGGTAAAAACAGCAGTCGTTAAATCAGTAGTTAGACCTACAATCATGTATAATACCGAGTCATGGACATTGACTGGGAGACAAAAATCTTGAGTCAATGCTATGGAAATGAGGTTTCTGAGGAAAATAGCAAACAGAAAGAAAACAGATAAGATAAGAAACCAAACAATCAGACAAAACCTAAAAATAGAACCAATAAACGAATAATAGTAGAGAGGCAACTAAGATGGTTCGGGCACGTGTGTAGAATGTCGAATAAAAGATTAACAAAACGAGAGTTTGAAACGAGAGTGCAAGGGAAAAACAAACGAGGAAGACCAAGAGTTAGGTGGGTAGACGAAATCAGAAAAGAAGTTGAGAAGAAAGGATTGACATGGGAAAGTGCACGAAATCTAACACAAGACCGAAAATCATAGAGACAACAGTACAAAATATAACCCCACCAGCTTTACACCTAACGGTAGAAAGACTTAGGACTAAGTAAGCAAGTAAGTATGTCACTACTTTATGTAAATTGGGATTATGACGAAAATTTGTTTTAAATACTTATATCTAACGTTTAGTTATAAAAGAATATAAGTCTTCAGTACTGTTGATAGGTAGGCAGACAGCAGAATATGGTTTCATACATTTGCCGCTAATCTTTGACTGGCATGTAGTAGTGCTTGGTGATAAATGACAAACAGGTTGTTTTGTTGTGTAAAATACTACATATTTGATTTAATATAATTGATACTGAGATTACAAAAAGAAAAAAGAAGGCAGTTAAAAACCCAGATTGGTATAAAACTTTTAATATTAAGAGAAATCGGTTGTTGGGAAAATCATATACAAATTACCAAGGATATATCATTCCAGGAAAGGTCATTGGAAAACCTTGCACGTAAGTTTCAAATGTTTTTATTAATTTTATAGTTTATTGAATTTTGAACAAAAAAAATTGAGATAATGAAAAAATTATATTCTTTTTCAACAAAAAATGAACAAGATATTTCTCTGCAAGCTTTAATAGAGTCGAATGTTACTAAGAAGAGACGACCTAAAGCAGTACAACGTTTACAAGCTCTTTTGCATTTTGGAAAATCTCCTAAAGATTTGAGGGGTCTACAGAAGAATAGAAAAACTGTTTGTGGTAATATAATGCAAATTGTACGTGAGCACATTTCTTAATTTTCTGTTAACCAAAGTCATTAATTATCCAAAGAATATCAATACCTAGAGGCAAAGCTTAATGTAAAAATTATGCATTCCTTATTTAAAGAGAAACACGCTAAAGATAATGTGAAATATTCTGCATAATATACTGTTTTTAAAGAGCATTTTGACTATACATTTGGGCCACTGCAAGTCGATTGATGTAGCCAATGTAAAAAACTTCATATTAAATGCACAAGTCCTTCTTTAAATGAAACAGCTAAAACAGCTGCTTCAGCCGAACTTACGGTGGATAAAAGATCCTTTAAAAAATTTTATCATAGATTTTAAAATACGGATAAAATGTACAAAAAAAATGACAACGTTATTGAACTTTGTTTGGATTATATGAAAACATTTCATTACCGTCGATTTCAGTTCAAGATATTGTTTATTTACGTCAGCTATCAGTATTTCCATTCAGTATTCATAACTTAAAAGACAACAGTGCCCAGTTTTTTCTTTACCATAAGACGTGGCTTAAAAATGCCCAAATGATCTTTTATTTTTAACTATTTGAAGCAAAAATACCTACCACAGTAAAAGAACTTCACCTCTACAGGGACGAATGTGGTGGCCAAAATAAAAACAATGTTATGATTCTATTTTGCCTTGCGCTTACTGACAGGATTGTTTAAAACAACTTTCCACAAATTTCCAATTCGTGGCCACTCATTCTTGCCATGCGATCGGGACTTAGGCTTGGTAAAACGCAAACTCAATCGCATGGATAGTCTATACACCAATGGAAGTTTGTAAAGCAATCTGTAATTCTACAAAGAAGCAGAAATTGACTGTACAAATGGTCCTAATGACGTTTTGGATTTTAAAAATAGGTGGTCCAAATATTACGAAAAGACGTGCCTTTCTGTTGAAACTTTCGCTAAATCGATTCAACGTTCACCAAAGAAGTCATTTGCAGTTTACAGTTTTATGAAGTTCCGCTACAATCATACAAAAAAAGTGCTTGTTGAAGCATTAAAGTTTATCGATGGTGCACTAACTAGTTCCTTTGTTTTAAAAAGTCAGAACACCAAAAATGTTCAACTTCCCAAGAACAGAAATTACAATGGAATGGAAACAATTAAAATTATCAAAAAAAATCAATGATATTAAAAAGACAACTAGGTATCTTCCTGAAAATTATCAAGAAATTTAGGAGGGAATAATTAGTTGGCCAACAACTGAAGGGGAAAGTACTGACGTATGAGTATGTTGTAAAAAACTGCTTAATGTTTGTTTTTTTAGGTTAAAATATTTCAATTGTTAATGACTGGTAATAAATTTTGTCAATAAACGTATCTCTTCTGTTAATTTAAACAAATACGGCAAAAAATAATTGTTAAGACATTGTTTTTGTTAATTAATTCGAGAAGAGATATGTCAGACGAATAGAATAAAAATCTAATTTTTCATACCCGCTTTATGAAACTCAATTCGTACAAAAATAAAAATCAAAATTTTTTGTTGTGTTATGTTTAATTGCTTATATCATAAATTTTATTTTTTAACACCAACCTCTGACAGCTCTTAGGTATGGATTTCATGATATTTTAGATTTCATTAAAAAATATGTAGATGACCTAATACTAGCCATCCCTAGTTATTTCTTCTTAGGGTGCCTGTCCGTTCCGCACGTTGGCGATCATTCTGGCTATGATGACTTTGTTGGTTGCTATACGAAATAGCTGTGTTGAGGTCTTTCTATACCATGCTCTCAGGTTAGCATTCCAGGATATTCGGCTTCGTCCTGGGACCGTGTTTCTCTAAATTTTACGTTGTAAAATGCATTGAAGTAGCTTGTATTTGCCTTGATTTCTCATTGTATGTCTTAAGTACTGCAGCTTACGGCCCTTCACGATGTTGACCAAATCCCCGGTTGTGTTCATCCGCAGTACTTCTTCATTGATAACTTTGTTTGTCCATGGTATCTTCAGGATCCTAATGTATAAACATAGCTCAAAAGCCTAAAGTTTTGATAGAGTCTCCGCCTTCAATGTCCACGTTTCTACTCCGTGCAGAAGCACTAAGTACACATAACATTTAAAGAGCCCTATTTTTGTTTCTAGGGTGAGGTCATGGCTCTTGAACACAGAGCTCATAGTCAAAAATGCACTTTTTGTCTTTTCGATGCGATATTTAATCTTTTGGGTATTGTCCCACGGCCCATTGATTACAGTTCCCAAGTAGTTGTATTGTGATAAAACAGAGGAACTATTGTTCATTTTTAACACTTATGACCCATATATCCAGTATACAATTAAGGTTGAAGGCGAATCATAATCTGTTTTCTTTTTTGACACAAAGCTGATTCGTTCAAACCAAAAAAAATATTGGTAAATTGGTACAGAAAATCCATTGCCTCAGGCAGATATTAAAATGATATATCCTACCATAAATATTCTATTAAATTAAACTTAGTTAAATAAATGAAATGTAGGGTCGTATAAATTTCAGATAGATCAATACAATAAAAAATACCCTAGAATTGTCGCCAGAAGTACCCAATCACGACGCAGATTGTCACTCTGGCCATCCAATCACAAAGTTTTATTAACTGCGTTGTCTTTGGCCCCTCGGCGAAAGACTGCTGCTAAATTGCAAACAAAGTGTATAAAAAGGCAGCACATCTTCCGATCGGGATCTAGTTGTCTACATCACTTTATTATTATTTTATTATTACCTGGGTAAACATTTATTCGATCTAAGAAGACATCAAAGCGAAGACAATTGCAAAGCTCTTTAGTGATTGAATGAATATGAAGCCGTGTGGCTACGACATCATTTAAACCACAGGTAGTACAAGAACCGGCGAGTGCTGACTGATGGCCTACCTTTTGTCGAGGTAAAGAAAAGTCTGGCAAAGCAGATTAATAATTAGTAATTACCTCGCAGAAGCAGGCTAGCAGCTTGGAGAGAACGTTCCCTGGCCAGATAGATCTTAGAGAGGGGGAAAGACAAGTTGTGTTATAGCTATTTCGGATCATGTCGAACTGACACAGCATCTCACTGGTCCACTGACGCTCAGAAGTAAATAAAAGCCCCAAGTGGGATTGGAATAACTTCTCATTCGGTGGTTAAGCTGCGTTGGCACTCCGCCGCCATAAACCTTTTACAGAAATAGTAACCATTCTTAAGATGACGGTACGGAGTGAAGGACCGTCGAGGAGTCAACACTTTCCCGACGTTACTAGATAATAATTATCCACCAGATCGTTTAAAGAATATTTTGTTTAGCACACCGTCTGAAACATTTAACAGTATATAAAATTATTCTTCTATTAACACTGCTTCTGTAAATCAGAAAAGTGACATGACAGTGACACCCCTATTTAAAAAAAAATTAACATACTATCATATATACAAAATGTCACGTTAAAACTGACACGAATATTTAATTCTGTTGGTGACTTTAAGTTTGTCAATAAAACAGTTTTAACGATACATTGTCTTCTCTAAACTCAAAGATAAAACATAAAAATATAATATGTCTAACATAGTCTATATTATTCCTTACAAATTGAAATTTACAATTTATTGTCCATTCTTCAAGGTGATTAAAGAAGTCATCAACTTCCACAAGAGTGATTCGAAGAAACATCTAAATAGGTGTCGTTTATCTATGCACATTAACCAAAACGATCACACAATAAATTACATAGATACATATTAGCAATTGAAAACAATTATTTTAAAAGATTGTTTCTTGAGATGGCTTTTATCTCTAAAACAGAGAAAACTGTAAACAAGAAATCTAACATCAGCCACTTAAGTGAGATTAAACCACATTTAAAATAAAGAATTTGAAAGATCTCAAATATGTAAACAGGCATGAAAACATGAACAGAGACATAAATTAAAGGCAGAAATGAATAAATCGATTGTAAAATGATAAAAATCAAAGAAACGGCTATAATTATGCTAAATGAGAATAATTGTGTCACAATTTCCTAGACAGAATGCAGTAGGATCTGGTTACCTATATTAACAGAAAAATACCACTATTGGTAAGTCAGTAACCTATCGAGGATACATTATTTATGTTTTTTAAACAACATACATATACATACAACCCATGAGTGAAGTTTATACAGACGACCAGCTAACTGGCCCTTCAATCACCAAAGAGGAGATAGAAAAGGCAATATTAAATTCAAAAAACAATAAGGCACCTGGACCAGATGAAATCCCGTCTGAAATACTCAAATTACTAGATGAAAGGGGAATCTCAGAACTACACAAAATATTTAATTTAATTTATGAAACTCTCTGCTATCCTCAACAGTGGTTACGCTCTACCTTTATTCCCCTGCCCAAGAAAGTCAATGCAAAAAGATGTGAGGATCACAGACTCATTAGCCTGATTAGTCACACTTTAAAGATATTCTTAAAAATACTACATCAAAGATTATACAAAAAATGTGAATGGGACATCAGTGATTCCCAGTTCGGGTTTAGGCAAGGTTTAGGAACACGAGAAGCAATAGTAGCAACACAGGTGCTGGTCCAAAATTGTTACGAATAGAGGAAGAATGTGTTCCTATGCTTTTTAGATTACCAAAAAGCGTTTGATCGTGTCCAACACCACAAGTTAATGCAGATTCTCAAGAAAGTTGATATAGACCAAAAAGACATAAGATGCATTGAAAACTTATACTGGCATCAAACGGCGCAGTTAAAAATAGACAATTCTATATCCAAACCCATACATATAAGAAGAGGCGTTCGACAGGGATGTGTGCTTTCCCCTCTTTTATTTAACATTTATTCGGAAGCCCTATTTCAAGAGTCTTTGGAGGATGCAGAGATGGGAATCAAGGTGAATGGAGTATTGATCAACAACATACGATATGCTGATGATGGTGTCTTAATTTGTAACAACATAGTCGATCTTCAACAACTTGTCACTATAATCGGAGAATACAGTAAGCGAATGGGATTAGAGATTAATACCAAAAAGACCAAGTTTATGATCATCTCCAAAAACTTAGATGCACTTGAAAACTCCACCATAACACTGAATACTAAGTCCATTGAAAGAGTGAGTAAATTTAAATACCTGGGATCGTGGCTTTTTGAAGACTGGGCATCGGACAGGGAAGTAAAATGTTGCATTGAGCAAGCTCGACAAGCTTTCGTAAAATTCAAGAAAGTACTGACTTGTTCAGAGTTTGATCTTCAACTGAGACTAAGGTTTACTAAGTGCTACGTATGGTCAGTGCTGCTATAAAGCGTAGAGGGCTGGACACTCAAAACGAGGGATATAAACAGATTAGAAGCTTTCAAAATGTGGCTTTATCGCCGTATCCTAAAAATAGATGTCCTTAAAAGAATAAACCAAGAACGCCAACTTTTCGAAACCATCAAGAAAAGGAAAACGGCGTATCTAGGTCATATCATGCGAAATGAAAAATACCAGTTCCTCCAACTTATAATGGAGGGTAAAATTGAAGGCAAGAGAGGAATGGGACGCAAGAAAATGTCCTGGCTCCGAAGCATAAGGCAATGGACAGGGATTAACGACATACAATCTCTGATACATATTGCAAGAAATAGAGAATTAATGGAAAATGTGATTGCTAACATCCATTAGTGGATTTGCATCTGAAGAAGACGAATTCTTCTTCTACCTATGCTGCGCTTTCCTTGTATTTTTCCCTAATTATAATTATTATTCTATAAAAATGCAAACATAAAATATAAATTTGATAAGATGGATAAATTATTTTATAAGCAGAATAAATGATCAAAAATAGAAAACGTTCTAATTACAATAGCAAACTCCCTTTGTTATTATAAAAAATATACTTAAGATTATAATTTTTATTTGTTCCAATTAATGTAATATAAAAGAACCGTAATTAATGCTGCTGATACTGAAATAAGCCACGAAAAATCCTTAACCTTTTAATTACACCGGTGAACTTCTCTTTTATTAGAACACGGTTTGCTGATGGAAAGATAAACAGAACTTTCGGGTTAAAGTTGCCTGGTCTCTATCTTTGAATAATCAAATTACACTTGAACAAGCTCTGACAGTCTGTTGCCAATTGAGATTTTTTGTATGTGGGGTATTTGATGCAAATAAGAGATGTATTTAAATTTTAAATCCACGTAGAATTTTATGCGATGAGCATTAAATAGTTATTTTTCAAACATCTTTTCTTTTGATAATAAAATTGTAAAATAAATTCACCTGAACAAAACCTGCATTAAACTTTGTACAAACTACATAAAAAGATATAACTTCAAACTACCTCTTTTACTATAAGCACAGAATAATAAACAATCAGAATGTCCACTCTCAGATGCCGCCTTTGAAATTTTTCAGCACGCGCGCCCATGTCCTTAGAAGGAAACACATAACACAGACATATGATTTGTGAGGTTATGTAATTGTTTATATTTATGTTTAATTATATTATTTTTTATGTTATTATATTTAACAATGTTAATATAATTGTATAGTAATGTCTATGATTGCCGTAAGTCAATTAAACCGGGTTAATTTTTCTGTGCACACACATAAACAACAACTGGTTCCCTCTAAAACATGGCGGAACGTCTGCGCGAAGGATATGCGCGTACTTAATTTTTCATGGAGAGTGGGTATTCTGATTGTTCATTATTTTGTGCTATAAGCTTAAGGTGGGAGAACTCGTGGGAGTTGGCTATATACCATAATGGTAAAAACCCTTTTATAATGAAGTGGAAACTTGTCTACTAATAATTGGTAAATATTTATTAAAAAAAAATAAATCAAACAATCCAATGGATGACAATAGCTGGTTTTATTCAGAACGAACGTTTTCGGTCTTATCAGACCATCATCAGTAAACTTTAGGTACTTTCTATATAACATTACCAAGCAGAGATTCAAATATACATACTTAAAGTATTAAAATAAATTATACAATAATGACAATTATAGATTTATGTGCCCGGGAACAATATGTCCCCACTCGAAACAGTACGAACGTGAGTGTTAGTCTGATGGCACCAACCAACTCTACTTTAATACTTTACTCAAATTTATTTTAATACTTTTCTTCTTAATGTACCTATCCGTTACGAATGTAACTTCTTCATGAAGAAAAGCTGCACAGATGTTTTATTGAACCAGATTCTAAGATCCTTTAACCAAGATGTTCTTCTTCTTTCTAGACCTCGTTTTCCAAATATTTTTCCTTGCAGGATGGCTTGAAGAAGAGCATATCTGAATTCATTTCGTATAATATGTCCGAAGAATTGTAACTTTAAAGATTTGATGGTGGTCAGTACCTCTTGTTTCTTATTCATTCTTCTGAGGACCTCCTCAATTGTGACTCGGTCAGTCTACGGGATCTTAAGTATTCTCCGATATAGCCACATCTCAAATGCTTCCAATTTTCTGCACATATCTTCGTTCAAGATCTACGATTCAACACCATAAAAAAGGACAAAGAAGACGTAGCCTCGCAGCATTCTTACTTTTATATCAAGAGAGAGGTTGTAAATCTTGAAGAAAGCCCCCATCCGATTGAAGGTGGATCTAGCTTTTTCGATGCGTGCTCTAATCTCCTGGTTGTCAGTCCATTCTTTATTTACTATGGTGCCGAGGTAGTTGTATTGGTATTTGATTGACGTAAAGTTGACCTTCTGTTATCCTTTTCTTGCTCAATATCATAAGCTTTGTCTTCTTAACGTTTATATTGAGTCCATATTGTTGACTAATACATGATTTTGTTCATAAGAACTTGTAGGTCTTCTAAGTTGTCGCAAATACTATGGTGTCATCTGCATATCTGATGTTGTTTAGCTTGTAACCATTTAGTAGAATACCTTTTTCACTTTCGTGCAAAGCTTCGATAGATATTCTTTCAGAGTACAGATTGAAGATTAGAGGAGACAAAACACAGCCTTACCTCACTCCACTCATGATTTTCACATAGTCAGTATGTTCACCTTCAACTCTGAGATTTGCTGTCTGATTCCAGTAAAGAATTTTAATTTTTATCAGATCTTGGTTGTTAATTCCTGCTTCTTTTAGTATTTCCATCATCTTTGCGTGCTGTACTCGATTAAACGCTATACAAAACCATATACAAATATGTCTATAGGTCTTAGTTGACGTCTCTGCATCTCTGGAATACAACTTGTACTGATAACAAAGCCTCTTTAGTACCAACCGCATTTGTGAACCCTAACTGGTTGGGGGAAATTTGACTTTCACACAGCTTGTAGATTCTTTTATAATTTACCGTTAGGAACAATTTTAGGAGATGAGTCATGAGCCTTGTAGTACGGCAATCTTCGCATTTTTTGGCTTCTTGTTTTTTTAGAAGTGCAGTGACCTCAGATTTCAGCAATCTTGTTGGTATTTCTCCAGAGTTGTATATGCTGTTGAATATCTTTGGGGTTATTGCTATTGATTCGTTGTCCATTAGTTTGAGTAGTTCTCGTTGTATATTATCAGGGCCTGTCACTTTGCCATCCTTTAGGTGTGTTATTGCGAAATAAACTTCTTGCTATAATATTCTTGCTTCTTAATACTTTTAAGTATGTAATATTCAATCAAAATCCACTCTCTGCTTGGTGATGAGGCTATATGCCAAGTACTTCGAAGTTCACTGACCATGGTCCTATAAGATGATCCATTTGGATTTTTTGATTTAAGTTTTAATTAAATATACAGGATCTAAGAAACTCTCCCGACAAATGAAAACCGAAGATTACTCACATAATTTTAAGACAATTTTACCCAATTTAACTAGTCCGAAAATGCTTCCTAAGAGAGCTAGATCAGTTTTAAAATGGTGTTTCCTCGTTAGTTTCTTTAAATACCTCCAGAAGGCTTTTATTAAAAAAAAAAGACTGGCACAATTATTTATACTTATAGTTAAATCAATTTCATCAATTGCCAATTTCTAGTACAATTTGCCAGTTTCAGTCACAGGCGTCCGTTTTGGTTAGGTCAATGGTTATTTTCACGCGTAACTTTTTTGTCTTTAATTTTAAGCAATTATGATACTAGACTACTAAATGTTCGGGTATTCTAGTTTTAAAAGATACTTTTACTTTAAGTCGGTAGGATACACCGTTTTCTAGAAAAAACGATTTGTAAATTTTTCGTTTTTTTATCATGAAAGTCAAATTAATAAGGACTTTAATTAATTTTATCAATTATCTTCTGTTTTAATAAATGCAGCATACGTAATATAATTCGTATTAAACGTTTAGGAAAAGGAGCAAGGGTTTCAAAAACAAAGTATTTATTACGATGGAAAGAAACTAACCCAAAGAACAAGTATCAAAGGCAGATCATTACAAAAGATGCCCGATGTGATGACCATTAGTCTCTATGCTTAAATTTGCTCTTTTAGAGAACGCCAAATTATTCCAAAAATTTCATAGTTATTTCTAAATTAGTTGCAAGCCTCTTGTATCCTTAGTCAGAGTTGTACACCATTGTGGATCGGCACGGAATAAAAAAATGCTTTTATGTATCCCCAAATATAATAATCGCAAGGATTTAAATTCGACGACCTTATTGGCCAAGCAACTGGACTTTTCTTCCGGTCTGATCTATGTAGTTATTATCAAGAGAGTCTTGTACATTTCTGTGGCCGTACTACCGTCGTGTAAATATTATAAGTTTTGCCGAATATTTAAAGGCACGTTATCTAACAAATTAGGTAAAGCATTTTGCAGGAAATGTAAGCAATAATCACTATTTAAACGAACAGGAAATTTCTCAGGTCCAAGTAGATAATAGTCAACTTCATCTATCCAGACGTTTATTCTTAAACACTTGAACAATGTGGGGATTGTCACCAACGTACGTGGCAGCCGTAGCTTAGTGGCTATGCTACTGGCTTAACAAGCTGGAGCACCGGGTTAGTATCCCGGCAGCGACAAAATTTTCAATTTCTAATTTAACTGACTTGCCTCCGTGCTTCGGAGGGCACGTAATGCCGTCGGTCCCGGCTACGAAAGTAGTCGTTAAGTTATGTTAGGGGCGATTGCGCGAACTTTTTATCAACGTACGAATAATAATGTGCATGATGTATATTATTTAGTTACTTATTTCGTTACAAATAATTCATACGAATATACATAATTATTAGGGATATTTTTGTAAAAAAATCATTAATTTTATCCCAAAACACTTGAACTAATCAACAAGAGCCTAAATATATCGGGAAGTAATATTTTTATTACCATAAACATCTGTGATTTTTTGTAAATTTTTTATTACCGATCTACGTGAATAGTGTCTCACCCTCAGTAATGGGTGAAGTCTTTACTACGTCTCGCAGAGCCCATGTCTTTACTTTGTGCGAGGAGGACGAGGCAGAAGACACCTCTGCTTAGCTGCTGCTAACATTATTTACAACTAAATGTAAGTGGTTGTATAGTTCTTTTGCTGTAATAATTAATAAATATTTACAACCATATACATTTTGTTTTAACTGGCTTTAATTAATTAACCCGCTAGCTCTATATTTACTACATAAACGATCTAAAATAAATGTATAAGAACTATACAATTATACCTGAAGACACAGAAAATAAAACTCAATAAATATATATTTAATAAATAACAAATAACACATAAAAATTAAAAAAAAAACACAGGAAAACTCCAGGCTCCGATGAAATACCGAATAAACTCTTAAAATATGTAGAAGAAACACTGCTCGACTGTTTTGTAAAGCTATACTTTTTATATGACTATTAAATCTACTTCAACACCGTTAATCATTATATTATTATTTCTTTGGTAAATGTTTTTAAATAGTTCAGTTTTCTCTATGTGTATTTATGTCCGATCGTACTGATCGAAGTACTGTGTCAATTTTTATTTGCATATGATTTAGGTGTCCAGTTACGAGGCAGTTATTATCCGCAAACTCAAGATCTGCTGACTGTTTGAATAAGTTCCACTTGATCCCTATTGGATCGTCAGTTACTTTTTCTATTACTCAATCTATCTTAATAAGGAATAGGTTCGGGGATTAGACTACCCTGTTAGGGATACCATATTAGGATTTTCACTTCTGTACCCTATTTATACGTTTAAAGACCTTTTTGTATTATTTCTTTCTCTATTGTATAGAATGTATGTCAATCCTCACAATCTTCGTTACGTTTTTATTGTAGTAGAATATCTACTACCGATTTCGAGGCTTACAATATGTGCCTCGTCATCAGGTCTTAATACATAGGTCTTTGATTTTAACAAAAATCTAAAAACTAAAAGAAGAACAACATGGTATTATTTTTGACCAAGCTATGTAGGTATGTACGTAACAACAATATACCATATATAATTTAAAAATAATATCAAATACTTCCATACCTGAATAAATGGGTAACTTAAGGGTGTTGGTAATTTGCAAAATTACATATATAATATGAGAGCCATTTAGTATCTGATTTTTCATATATTTTGTTTAACATTTTACATATAAGTTCAAATTAAAGATAGGTATCCTTTACAATTAAATGACTATATTTTACATTTCCATCAGACTGGTTACTATCGATACCATAAACTCCTTTATGTAATTTAGGTTATAGTTGTTTGTTTGATTGTTTCAATTTGATTTTAATCTTTATATTATGCGTGTATTCTTTATTCCACGTTGTTGTTACTTTAGCTTTTAGTTTTTGTTAAAAATAAAGACCTACGTACTGAGGCCCGATGATTAGGCACATCTTGTCGGCCTCAAAACCGGTAGCCTAGAAATTCTACTATAATAAAAACTTACTTTGTTTGTGAGGATTGACTTATCTTCCATATATAAGACTTATGGACTCACATTAGCTAACTTTTCATTATTATTTCTTTGAGGTTGGGTTGGTTTCTTTCATCTGAGTTGGGTTGATCGAATAACAAAAAAAAAAAAAATAGTTTTACACCGAATGTAAAAGGCCAAAACAATAACAAAAAAATAAAAATTTGAAAGTTACAATATTTTGGCCATGTATAATCTTCTACACCTCATAATACAAGACAAGATCTGCAGAGAAAGTGGCCCAGCCCGGAGAAGAACATCTTGGCTCCGAAATCTCTGAGAGCAGTATCAAGAGACATCCGCTAATCTGTTTAGATTTACCGTAAACAAAGTTATTGTTGCCAATATGATCGCTAATGTTTGATATTCGTAGAGACTACTAAAAGAAGAAGAAAAAACCAAAGAAACTACCCAAAAGATACTTTAAGATAAAAAAAGTAGGACAAAAAAACTTTCAAAAACTGGGGCGATACATGGATTTGAGTTTTGTACAAAAGTGTTGTTATTAAACATAACATAATATCGTTTATTACCAATATGCAATAACTGAGACAACCTCTATACATGTCGAAAGCGATTTAATAACTGACTTGTTTATTTACTTTTGAAGTAAGACGACGGCATTTTGACAGGCATACAAGACTAAAGGAATATGTGCTATAACTATCGTTGTATGTAAACATCCTATCTACTGGGGGCGTAATTCCAAAAGTAAACAGTAACTATCGGGAAGCTAAAAACAAAATGCACAGCTGGTAAGAGCTCTAACAGTTATTTTATAAAAGAAACTTTTACTACGAAGTTATTTCTACCAAACATAAAAAAATGTAAGAACAGAATAAATAGTGTATTTACTGGTGCGAAAAATATCCCTTTTAAAATAATAAGGCAACGAAAGAACATTCTTATCATAATATAAATTTATACTTAACAACTACATTATAATCTGTTATTTTAAGGTAATTATTTTGATACACCAATACCATAAGGCCACAAACTTGCATACCTAATCATATAATGAGAAATACATAAATAAAACCAAAAAGGATAGATAAGAAAAAAGAATTCAGCCTTTTTTATGTAGATCATTTATGCCACTGTAAAATTTATTGACTCTAAGAAAATATCAAGATATCTAATTTTTTAAAGTAAATTTAAAATATTGTTCTGAAGCTATTTTCTCGTGGCATTTTAAAGTAATTGATATTTAAATGGGAATAAGCCACAATTAAAGGGTGAAATACGTTTATTGACGTTTCAATTTCATCTTCGGAAATCGTTCTCATGTTTGTATTTTGAGAACGATTTCCGAAGTGAAAATAAACGTATTTTAACATTTAATTGTGGCTTATTCCCATTTAAATAGAAATAAATTTAAAATGTTAAACACTTAAATTATTTAATATTAATTTTTACTTATTTATAAACAGTTTTACACTAATTTATTATTACACAACAATAATTTATTTTAGACTTAACAGTACAAATTTATTATCAATATTACTCCAAATCTTTTTTGTTTAATATTTATATTATTTTTTTAAACTGGCCCTGCTTCCTAAAGTTTACGGTATAAACTACAGACAACGGAATCTTTCCATGATGTCACAGTGTTGTTTGAAGGAGCTTCTTGTTGGTTAACGCCGCCTTCTACCTTGGAATTAACCGCTAGCACCTGCAAAGATAAGTCAAGAACCGCCGGGAATGTTCAATCAGTTTCTGGAAGGTTTCGCTATCTTTTTCGAAATATACTATTGTACCATTAGGTCTAGGAGACAGGGGTGTAACATTGCACAACTTCTTAAAAAATGGTTTCTCCTAGAACCTTGTCAGGGCTGGAAATGAATGCTAGTATCGCCAACTGGATCTTCTTTTACAACTTCCAATTGTGTAAAAGTGACAAGGGACAATTTTATTTCCACACCAGTAACTATGCGGATTTTAACAGACTTGTACCTGGCCGCCAGTGTCTTTAAAGATCACTCGGATTGGACAACCCTCCAATCTAATTGGTGGTACTCTTGCTTTAGCATGGCCAACTTTTGCACGTCGGACTCTAGTACGTGCTCTCTCAATTAAAGTAATTATACATCTTGGTAGGTCGGTTAGTCATAATCAGTGTCTTTTGTTGTCAGATAAAAAAGATAATGTGATTTATCTTAGAGTTTCAAAGCTTTTCCGGGAGCTGGCAGTTGGCAAGTTCTGCAACGCGAATAAACTTTCTTCGTCAAAACGTGAGGTCAGGTACTTCTTGGACTTCATTTATTTCCACTTCTTCAGTCGTGGTCTCCTTTGAATGGCGCCAGGTGGTAATAGTGTACTATCGTTGGCTTTTCCCTCGGCATCTGGCTTATTCGGTAGATGATATCGTTAGTCTTCTTCATAATGAGATACGGACTATCGTAAAACTGTTGCAACTTGGAAAACAAATCTTTTGCTTCTTTGGACTATAGAGCCATACTTTGTCATACTTTTTAAAGCAACCTTTTTTGGCTTGGGTATCTTACCGTTTCTTCATTCGGTCTCTAGTAATCTAAAGATAAAAACTGACCAACTTGTGTGTCTCGTTCATTTTTATTCGCTCACATAATCTTCACTAGCTTTATCATCTTTAGATCGATATCCAAACTCTAGTTCACAATATAGTCGTATCTCGTGCCCAAATAGGACTTTGGCTGGTGTTTAAAAAGTAACCTAAATAACTATTCGAAACTAAGTACTCGTATATGTACGTAAATGTCGTACTGTCGTACTTTTCAAAAATCAAATCAAATCAAAAATAGTTCTTGCTACTGGTACCAATACTTTTGTACGGCATTAGGTCGAGAAATTAGCATAAGCAATGAAAAGCACCAAGAATCTGAACAATATGTGGAGCAAAATCAAAGATTCTGTTATAAAAACACAGAAAGAAATTCTATCAAAGAAAACAGAAGGCCGAAAAAGTTGGATGAAATACTGGAAATCATGGAACAAAAAAGAAAATATAGAAATAAAAAACCGAATAAGTACAGAGAAAAAAATAAATAAATAATAAACAAAATAAAAGAGACTAAGGAAAAGTGGATGATGGAAACATGCATCGAAGTGGAAGAATTGTAGAAAAAGCATGATTTATATAATTTACGTAAAAAGTGAACGACTTATCTGGGAAATCACGAACAAATATACATAAACCAATTAATTGTCAAAAACAATAAACCTATTATTTTAATATATATATATATATATATTTATATATATATATATATATATATGTATATATATATATATATATATATATATATATATATATATATATATATATTATTATGATATGTAAAATCGAGAAAAATATTGGTTTGCTTAAAATATTTCAAAGTTCCAAAATAAAATTAAAATAATTCAGATAAGTAGGATAATAAACAACAAACATTTCGAAGAAGGAAAGTCTTTAAATTTTTGGATTACCTGTATTGAATAAAACGTAAGATATGCATAAATTATTTTCTTTGTTAAAATATATTTGAGTGACCTGCATAAGCTTAAGTGAAACCCTAGACAATGGAAGTGGTTTTTCCAAATAAATGTTGTGCAGTAATTAGGACATTAGAATAGAATTTAGAAGCATATGTTTTTGTTAGTTCTTAAGAATTGGTTGGAAAAATAATTTTGTAAATAAGTTTTAGGAAATTTTATAATTGTAGGTAAAAATTTGTGTGTTCGGTGATTACCGATCAAAGCCCTATGAATGTCGCCGAGAAAATCTTCTCGGCGACATTCATAGGGCTTTGATCGGTAACTTTATTTTTACTACTTTTTAAAATTTTATTAATATCACTTATAATGCTACCTAAAGTTAAAATCAAAGCTCAATATCCATTAAATAGTTGGAAGTTATCTATGATTTTCTTGGTTCTTACTCACTTATTAACATTAAATAACATTGAATTTTCTTTAGACCACATCGTCAATTGCTGTGCTAATTTTTTATAAGTTCATATATGTTGTTAGTTGCTTAACTGTTTATACAAGATCAGCGTATTATGTCCATTTACTTAGTTTCATTCACATGTTTGTTAATAACATTGACTGCTACATATCTTTTTAAGATGAACTGATGATGCTTTCAAAACTCGAAAGCGAAACGTCTTCAAAATAGATAAAGTAGCCTATCAACTTTGTCTTTTATTTCTCCACCTAGAGACCGATATAAGAACCCACCACTCGTCTGAGTGATCCTTATATATATATATATATATATATATATATATATATATATATATATATATATGGATTGACGGTCGTACTCCTTTTTCCGATATATATATATATATATATATATATATATATATATATATAATATTTATTTTAATAATAATATTAAAATAAAACAAGTATGGACTAAATATTTTGAAGATCTTTTTATTAACACACGAGCGGAACAAACACAAATTGATAGCGAGGAAGCTCCAATAATATTGAAATCTAAAGTCCATCACGCTATAAACAACTTAAAATCTGGCAGAGCCCCTGGGCCAGATGAAGTTCATGTCGAGCTGATTAAACTTGTAGACGAAGTCAATTTAAGTGCAATAACTATACTCTTTAACAACATATACAAATCTGGTGAGATACCTACCTACAAAATGGCTGCTATCGACCTTTGTTCCGCTGCCAAAAAACAAGAACTGTAATGACTATAGATTAATCAGCTTAATCTCACACTTATTAAAAGCATTTTTAAAAATTATAAATACAAGAATATTCAAAAAGTGCGAAGCGAATATGAGTAATAGACAGTTTGGCTTTCATTAGGGCTTCGAAACAGTGGAAGCTCTGTATAGTTTTACAACTCTTGCCCAAAAATATCGAGACCAACAAAAATATCTTTTCGTTGCGTTTATAGACTATGAGAAAGCTTTCGACACAGTTAAACATAACGTTCTCAGGGAATGTCTCTGAAAGAGAAAAGGACTCGACAAATATCAGGACTCGAATGAGACAGGGCTGTGTACTTCCAACATTACTATTTAATATATATTCCAAAGGGTTATTTAGGCAAGCACTTGAAAACTGTACAGAAGGGATCAAGATAAATGGTGAAAATAGAAATATCATCAGTTATGCTGACGATACAGTCATTATCGCTGAAAGTGAAATAGATCTGCAGACGTTACTAAACACAATTTGTGATACTGAGGAACAGTTTGGTTTAACAATAAACATAAAGAAAACAAAAACCATGGTTATCAGTAAAAAGAGCAAAGTCATTGAAAGGATTAAAAATAAAGGTTTTGAGCAGGTGGTCAAAATTAAATACTTAGGAGTCTGGATTACGGAACATCTGCATCCGAAATTAGAAATTCGCTCAAGAATAGAGCAATGAAGAGCAGCCTTTGTGAAGATGAGGGAATTTTTGAGTAACCAGACTCAATCGGCAAATCCGATATCAAATGATAACATTTTATATCCACTCTATTCTTCTTTATGGTGTCGACGCCTGGACTGTTAATGTTAACTTAATGTGATTATATTACGAACAAAATGGTGTTGTACAGAATGGGAAGAGACAGAGAACTTTGAACTTTTGACCACCATTAAAAGGCGAAAGACATCATATTTGGGACACACACTTAGAAATGATAAGTACAGATTGTTGCAGCTGATTATGAAGGGTAAAATCGAAGGATAAAGGGGTCCGACAGTGGTAGACGACAAATATCCTGACTGAAAAAGATTCGCGACTGGACCGGGTTAAACACACAGATGCTCTTAAGAAATGCAGAAGATAGAGACGAATTTGAAATGAATAAAGCCAACCTTCATTAGTGGAGACGGCACTAGAAGAATATTAGATCGCTGGTCATTATTTTTGAATTCCCTACCAAAGTTATTATCCTGAACAAATATATTTGGCCAATTTGCCTTCCTTAAGTGGTTGATATGTTTACCTTCCCTGTGTAGTCACCTGTATCGATAAAAATTGACGGCATATTATCAAAGTTGTTATTACCTATTGTAGTATTAATTTATATTTAAATCAACTGAATCAAATGATCCCTCAAAAATCCCATGGCCAACTTCCATAAGCTTGTAGTCTATAAGTGTTTGGACAGCTCGCTGAAGGTTAAAGAAGTTTGGTTTGCTGACGTATTTCAGCAGTTACAAGAGTTAGACGTAGTAATATAAATATGCAATTCAATTTATTGTAGTACAATTCTTTGAGCTAGACTTAAAAGAGACTAATTAAGAACATGAAAAATTGGTACAGTAGGCGGTACAGTAGACCAGCGCAAAGCTTGATATGTATTACGTTTTCTGTATTTTAAAATTTAAATATTTACATATTTTTAAAATTGAATAGAGTAATTGTAATATTTATTTTTTATATTTTAAACGAATTATAATATATTAAAATACTTTAATAAATTATTATGTTTGCTCCTAACGCCACCTGCTAACATATAAACAAAGCATACGTTGTTTACTTCTGACAGACCCATTAAATTCAGATGAAATATTAAAATAATAATACAATATAAATACCTATCAGTTGAAAGTAAATTAAATATTATATAAAGTAAATAAAATGTTTAAAAATAATAATTGTATTTATATGAAATTATTTTAAGTCGAGAAGTGTCGTAAAAATTTAAATAGAGGATTGATTATATATTGTTATTAATTGGATGCCATTTATGAATTTTAAATTTTGACAATCGTTATGAATAGACTCTTTTAGTGACTAATATATTTTAAATTTGTTTACTTCTCATTTACTGTTTGTATTTTGTTAGTATGTTAGTATGTTAGTATGTATATATATATAGGTATATATATATATATATATATATATATATATATATATATATATATATATATATATATATATATATATCATGACTGGAAACGAATTCATCGAGAGTAGTGAATCGATATAAAGAACCGCTATTTGATGACGCTATCCGTGACGCAGTTTCGTGGCGCTAGTCTCGTGACGCTTGCCTCAGCATTTTTCTATAGAGAAAAAAGTAACACAACGCTAGTATAGAAGCTCAGCTTAAAAAAATAAAGAGAATATAAAAAAAAGTCTTGTGAAATTATTTGATTACGAAATTATTCCATGGGGTGCTTGAAAAGAATGGTTATAAAACAGAATTTTACCTAACTCTATATGATAACTAAAACACATTTAACTAAAAACTTGTCGTCTTTTGTAATGCTTTTTTAGCGCTTATTTTTTACCTTAGTGTAGTTATTTCATTTTAACTCAAAATCACAAATGTCTACTATGTACCTATCCCCAAATCTTCAGACCAGGACATCACCTTACTTCCATTTATGTTCACGAATTGACGGAAGTCTCCTTTTTTACTCAAGTTGATGTTTTTGGCTTATTTCTTGTCGTTTTGTAATATATAGGTTGTTCTATTTTTGCTATCAGCAACAACTTGGGATTTGTCTACAGCGGCGTTACAGAAACACATTCGTTACAGCATTTAAATTAAGTGGGTTTTGCACTTTAAGGTCGATTTGTACATATCCGTGCCGTGTCCGTTCCGTGTTATGACAGTGCCCGGCAAAAAAAAAACAATGATGTACTCTTATGAGTATATTCACGCATTGGGGTTTTCCCGGCGGGCCACGTCCGTGCCGGCCTGAAATTAATTCCAGACGATATTTTTGGTTTTGGCACTGGCCATGCATGGAAATGACATGGACCGCACGGACTTTTCTAAACACAATTTTATTGTTTTGTGAACGCGAGTGCTGGTAGAAAGACAAGCAGGAGATGTTGTGCGGTTAATATGTTATGGTTTTTTATGTGTTTGAAATATAAATAAAAAAGATTACTGCGACATTCTAAAATATTCGTAAAAGTTTGTTTCATCGTCCAAAAATTCTTTGTATATTTTAAATTCTCCTTCAGTTTGTCTTTTTTCCACATAGAATGCACACTCCATCTTCTTTGTTTCCGTCTTTTCTGCTCTTGCTCTTCCTCTTCATCAAGTAATAATGCTAACACGGTTTTGTCCAAGCCGCCATATTTTCAATTCTCTTTTACACAGAAATATGTAATAACGTTTTTTTCTCTATTTGGCTCAGTACGCACTCTGCTACAACGTGGTTGTATGTAAATATAAGAATAAAAATTTCCGGACTCGGCGCTGACACTAAACGGACATGGCACGGATATGTATAAATCAACCTTTACTGCTCAATTTTTCTATTGGTTTTTAAGAAGATTATATTTCTTTGCTTAGTTTATGTAAATTAAGCTTCTTAAAATACGTTTTAGGCCTTAAAATCCTTTAAAAAAGTTTTGTTTATTATATATTGTGTAGCAGTTGTAAATATTAAATATTATTTAAAGATAACTACATTTTTAATCGTCTACCAAAATAATTCTATTTTTAAATAAATATTTTAGATGATTTCAAAAAAGCGGCATGTGCGACTTTGTTCGTAGATTAATACAAATAATTATTAGCGTTAACATACAGATTTTTATCATATTTTTAATTAAAATTTAATATAATTTAATTGCAAAATACTTTTTTTGTAAATCAACAGATAAAAATTGATAAGTAGGAAATAGTATAAACATAAGATTAAATAAAAATATTATTTATGTCTGTTACAACTTGTAAGTGTTTAAATGTTTTATAAACGATAGTTATCTATCGATTTTAGACATAAAATTGTTTGCAAAATCAAAGACTTATATAATAATATAAATATCGTTTATCTCAGCAAAGGCCGAATACAATACAATATAATTAGAGTATACGACTAGTCTTTATTATAGGTAATTTTATTTTTTCTCCTCTACCGTTTATACTTGCAAGCTGGATACTTGGGTGGCAGAGCTAATGGCAGATCAACCAACAAAGCCGTTTCCTTCTTACACCTCTACAGGCCTATAATTTGCCTTTAAGGATCAGTAATATTTTATATCGGCTTCCCCTTACTATATGTCCTGTTTATACGTTTACGATGTTTAACAGTCTTAAGCAGTTTAGCAGTTCTTTATCTTTGTGGACGCACCTTAGTACTTCTATTTCTACCTGTTCAGTGTATCTTTAGCATTCGTCTATGAACCTATAGTTCCAATGTTTCAATTTTGTTCATGATCTGCACTATACAAAAGTACGAACCAAACATAGCACTAAACCATTTATTGTCTTAGTTCTAAACTGAGACGATTATTGCATGTAAAGAAAAGACTTTATTTTCATAAAACCAGTTTTAGTAATTGTTATTTTACGTTCTATTTCTATATCTAGATCTAGTTGTTATTACAGTTCACAAATATGTGATTTTGTGAACTTTCTGAACTTGGACTCCGTTTAATTTAAGCTTTGCATCGGGATGTGGGTCACGACCAAACACTAAAATTTGGTTTTGTTTGACTTTATTTTAATGCCCATTTCCTCTCCTACCTCGTGAATAAGATTAAGCAGAATTTGGAGACCTTTAATATTATCTGAGAGAATTATTGTACCGTCTGCATATCTAGTTACATAAAGTAATTCCCCGTTGAGTTTTATTCCATATGGTTGTCTCTGAAGTGCCTTTTTAAATAACTGATCCGAGTAAACATTGAACATACTTGGCGACAAAATGCAACCTTGCCTGACTCCTCGTTGTATGGGGATTTCATTGGTGTAGTTATCTCCAATTTGACGATAGCAGTTTGATTCCAGTAAAAATTTTTAATGACACGAATATCCTTGTCATCTGCTCCAATATTTTTCAGTATTTCCATTAATTATACATGCTGTACTTTATCGAATGCCTTTTCGAAGTCCACGAAACATGCAAATACATTTTTTCTTTGGTGACGGCATTTTTTTAATAGGATGTTAAGCGCAAAAAGTGCCTCCCTGGTTCCCATAGCATTTCTAAAACCAAATTGAGTAATTTCGAGATCTTTTTCGCACTTGCGTTGTAACATTTTTTTTATTATTAATATATCAAATTATTTTTAATTCCTTTTACCCCCGTGCAATACACCGATGATTAGGAATCCCTGTGTTTAAGATAGGAAAATATTATTGTAGACACCAAGCTAAAATGGAATTCCCTAATTTTAAGAAAGGTTTTTAATCCTTCCGTCTTAATACTCTGTATGAAAAGAACAAATGCTTTCAGGTATGCAGTTTCTTTTTCATAAATTGGTAATTTTCGCGAAGGCCCGTATCTTTTGACAATAATATAATCCTAAGGATTTTAATATTCTCAGGTCCAATTGTTAATACCGATTATTTTACCTCAAACTTTCCAATAGTCGTTAAGGCCTTACCTTCTGAGAAATACATACGACTTCCGATGATTTTAAGTGGGGGATATACCTTCTCCTTCTTTTTTCTTGGATAGTTGGTGAAATTTTTAGGGAACCAACTTACCTCTCGGTGGGCTCTTGTTGAGTGGGAAGATATCTCGTGGTGCGCTTTGATCACGATATTTCTTATCTTATCGTCGCTGTGCATTATTTTCTAAGTGTTTGTACAGTTCATATTTGAGTTTTCTTTCCTTAGACTATATTAAATTATATATAGTTCTACACTACCTTTAATGGTTATTAAATACAGTGTTTAGTACCAGAAAAGTATTAAATTCAGTGAATTAAGCTGCCTTCGTCAAGATCTACTGTAAGTAATCTTTATCTACAATTATCTGGGCGAGTAATATGGTATGGTATCATATCACCTGCCATTATCTGGACGTATCATCTACATCTTCACCTGTAGATTGCCGATTTTTGAATGTAATTGAACCATTCAAGAAATTTCTATAAATATTACCTATGAACATACAAGTCTCAGTTTTTTATTAAATAATAGTGCGAGATAGTTAATTGACTTAACCAAGTGCGGTTTGGTTTATGTTTTCATTCCTGTAACCTTTTTGTTTTTTTTTTTGTAAATTTAGAGTTAAGTAATTTTGTTTCATTATCTTTCCTATGATATCTCGAGATACTCCAAACTATATTTGTATATGATTGCCTTATATATCTTGGTAAAGGTATTTTTTTATTACATTATTGCTTAATTTTATTCATATATAACACCATTTCATATTTGTGTATTTTTATTACCTGTGTTGCATTTAGCAGCATCATAATTTTGTGTTTAATATATTGTTATTGTTTTATGCATGTAACGGCTGGGCTAACAAGTTCCCTGAAAAATTAATAGCTCTGAACAATTACTATCTTTAAATATTACTATGCTTATGAACTGTAGAAAGATCAGGCTGATTAAGTCTCGTAGGTAAGTAAGTGTAATACTTAATATATTTATTATTTGTTTATATATTGCGTTGACCAGATTTATTTGATAACTTACTGTTGGTATCTTTCGTTGGGTTTGATCTTTGAACCTAAATATCTTTTCTTATCTCTTTTCTTTTCTAAGGTTTTCTTAATTTTCTCCTTAACACCAAAAAATTGAGTGGCGCCCTATTTCTATCTTCTCTTATCTTTGGTAATTTTACCCATCTATCTTTTTGTTTATTTCTGTATCTTTTCTAATATCTCTTATCCTATCTTTACCTATTTCTTCCGTTGGATCCATTTTCGGTTCCAAAAGCTAGTTTCGAACCCACGACTCGCTCTCCACCAACCATCTGGCTGCCGTCCGCAGTGTCTCCATTGGTTATCTTTCTAGCATCACCCAAAAAAGATTTCCGAGGTTACAGCGTCTAATTCTGTTGTGAAGTATTCTTTGGAAAATTTTAGCAGTGTGGCTCATTAGGCCAATTAATCGATATTCTGAGTATTGTCTCGCATTCTGTTTTTTAGGTATTGCGACAAAGATGGATTTATGCGAATCTGTGGGAATCACTCTGGTGTCATATATTGAAGTCTTACTAGTTCTTTTATATTATCAGCCTCTATTAGTTTCAGCAACTCAGTTGGTTTATTATCTGGACCACAAGCTTATCTAATTTTAGCATTATTTATAGCTTGTTCTACCTCGTATTTTATAATTTCTGTCATCAATATTCCTGTCATCAATATTTCAATATTTTTCCTGTCATCTTTAAAAAACTTCGACATATACAGCTGCCATTATTTTCTTATTTCGTGCTTATTTACAATAATTTTGTAATTATTATCAACGAGTACAGAGGAAATTCGTCTTTTAAACATGTTACTTATTTCTTTTAGTTTTTTGTGCACATTAAATAAGTCGTATTTTAATATTACATCCTACATTTCGTCGGACCTTTCTTTCATTCATTTTTTTGATAATTTGATCTACTTTTTTCTCTTCTCTGCAGGTGTCTATATTCTGTTTGATTAGATTTTATCAGCCGACGTTGTTCTATTAATTTCAAGATGTCGTCTGTCATCTATTTATTTTTCTTAAGTTTTTTATATAATCATTGTTTGTGGAGATTTCGTTAACTTGGTTTTTAAATTCACTCTATCGTTCTTTTGAATCTTTTAGTTGTTCTCCGATGTTTTTTATTTTATTGTTAAATTCTTTTTTAATGTTATGATTTATGTTTATATCGTCAAAATTAAGTACATTGATTGATTTTTGTCGCTGAATTCATTTTAACCTTAGTTTAATATATGCTACAAGTGGTTGTTGATCAGATCCAATATCTGCTCCAGAAAATGCTGTGACTTTTTTACGGCATTTCGGAAACGCTCATTTACAAATATATAGTCTATTTGATTTCTTGAGGATTCAGGGTTATTGCCATTATTAAATGGGGCTTTCCAAGTGTACAGTCGTTGCTTGGGTAGTTTATACTAGGTGTTTGCAATGATCATATCGTTTTCTTTACAAAATTCATACAATGTTTGTCCTCGATCGTTAGATTGTTTTAGACCATCAGGACCTACAGTCTGATCTTGTCGATATCTAAGATGAGGAAACAAATAAGCAAATGACCCTTAGTCCCGACAGTCTTTTAGAGGGCAGAGGTGCAAAAAATACCCGAGTGTTTTAATATTTTGACTTTGAACGTAAAAAGAATGTACTGCGGTGAAAAATCTATAATATTATCAAAACATGGCAAGGCTACACATATAGATAATGGGAATTCGTGACATGGTGGCCTAACGGAAATCAGATTAATATTTAGAACCACGAAATATACTACTGAGGTAATAATTACCCCACACACAAAAATGGATTAGGCACAAGAGTTACAAAAAGAGGTGTGTTAAATATGTGTAGGCATATACAGGCGTTGCATATAACTATTTCAGTTGTAACGCTGTCAACATCAATTTAATAAAGGTATACGATCCCGGCGCAGAAAAAGACTAATCGAATTAATCTTTAATTAGCTTTAAGATTTACGAAACTAAATGAAATTATAGTCATCATGGGTAATTTTAATGCAAATATTGGAAGCTAATCAGAGGAAGACATGAAGGAAAATATGGTCTTGGTACAAAAAATGAGTCAGAACACACAGCAAAATTCCATAAAATCAGTAAAAGATTCTTTTTGTCAAGCTTTTGTTTTCCTCCTTCTATGGTATTGATTATTATAACAATGAGTTATTTTATAGATTCAGATTTGCTGGTTTCAATCCAATTTATTTTTACTTTGGGTTATTTCATTAAAAAAATTTCATTTCGTTAGTAGCTATTCTCTTGACATTTCTAGTTACTATTTTTGTTGTATGGCTAATAAAAGCTAGTTTATCGATTTTTTTGTAATTACCAGTAACTTATAATATATCTAGCTGCCAAGACTTTTCAAATTAAAAACAAAATTTCAAGAGTTAATTAGTAAACATTTGGTCAACTGCCCAACTAGGTGTGCCCAACTAGAACGGGTATTTCTATAGGGCTCCCCTAGCTGATAAGTTTAAGTTCTGAGGTACTTTATACCCAACTTTTACTCGTTTCGTTAGCGCTACCAGCGAGTTTTACTAAAGAATACAATAAATATTTGGTTTGGAATTTTTTAGTCGTAAATCTGTTTTAGCCCACAAAAAATAAACCTACTAAATAAGAGCATGCCAAGCCATGTACAAAAAAGTAAAAGTACTTTTACTCTCATGTTTTGATTACTACATACTTTTTTATAAAATTTGTCCTATCTTTATTGTATATATCCTTAACAAACGACACATTCAACTAAGTATAATAAAATTAAAAGAAACTAGGCACAAAATATTATTCATTTTCTTTCAACGACATTCTTCGTATTCGGGTCACATATATGCTATAAAAAATTGTGTAAACGGGTTTAGAACGAGACAACTTATTGAAATTCCCTGTGGATCTTTATTTACTGCCCCAATTTTACTTCAATTTATTTGCGGTGTACCAGAACGCCGACGCGACGTTATGATATGTAGAGTCTTTCCGAGCTTAACGATATTTATGATGGTTCTTATTCTACATTGAAGTAAAATGTATACAGTTACGTATATATATATATATATATATATATATATATATATATATATATATATATATATATATATATACAGGGTGAGTCATAAGGGACTGTACCTACTCCTACCTCACATGGAGGCTTTATAGGAATTACAAATGACCATTAAAAAGTTTTTGCCTTTGATTGTTTAATTATATGCAAGGCGAGTAGTAAATTTTGATTCAAATTTATATTCATTATAACTTTTAAACGATAAGTTCAAATATTTTGATCAAACGTTAAACTGCTAACACCTAATCAACTAATTTGGTATATTATATATATATTAAACTACAACAGCCTACCGGGCTGAACCGCGCCGAGCTTTCGACATCGTTTTCGATGTCTTCTTCAGGGCTTACGGGGTCTCAGTCTCCGAAAGCCTCCGACACTACTACACTGATCACTTTTGGATTAAGAGTGGGAGATTGACGTCTGTGGATGCTCCTATTATTGTGATTTTCGCGGTAACAGTTTTGGATGAGAGCTTATTTTAAACCAAACTTGCATTATCGCAAAGGTTCATTGATCTTTAGACAACCGTATTAATGACTGAATTAATTTATGAAAGTGGTAATGTGAGTTATTATGCAAGGGACGATTGGTATGAGTTGGTTTTCGATTAACAAAGTGATGAAAATCTTGGAATTGGTTTTTTATGATAACGTCGAGAAACGGTAGGGATGAACCATTTTCCAACTCCATCGTTAACTGTATACTACTGGATGTACATAATTTAGATGGGTCTGAAAAGACACCAAAGCATTTCTGCCGTGGGGCCAAATGGCAAATGTATCGTCAAATCGTAAATCGTAGCCATCATGTAAGTTTGAGCATCGATGTAGATAGTGCTTGGGTCTCGACGTCTTCCATAAAGGTATTGGCAATTACTGGACATAGTGGTTGGCCCATTAGGGTACCATTTATTTATCTGTAAAATTCAATGTTTAATGATAGAAAAGTGGTCTTGCTGGATACTCTATTTAGTTTTCAGAATGTTTAGAGTTTCGTATATAGAAATGTTTGTAAAAAGGAAAACGATATAGAAACTTACTACAATGTCTGACGGTGAAATAGGGTATTGTTTAACAAGTTGGATGAGATTAAAAGAATTTTTGACGAACGATGAAGCATTTTTGGTCAATGAAGCAAGTACTTGGCCAACGGTTGTATAGGACAGTTAAATGCACTACAATGGAACTTAAAGAAATATTGAGTTTGTTAATTTTGTGTAGGACATATATTAGAGGTGTTTTAAAAGACCTTTCACGAGATATTAGGGATTATTTTATGTCAACTGGAATAGAGGTTTTATTGATGATGGCTTTTTTGTTTTCTCCAGATAGGTTTTTGGATTATTAGCAATTGGTCTGTGGTCTGGTATATTAATAAGGTTTAAGAGTTTATTGTTATAAGAAGAAGTGCTAAAAATGACGGTGGCATTGCCTTTATCGGCAAGAAGAATGACTAGATTTGAAACTGACTGAATTTCTTTCAGGGCTTCTTTCTCGGATTGGCTGATGTTCAAAGTAGTAGGCTTTAATTTTCCAAGAACTCTACCGATGTCTTGTCTAGTTATTTCAGCATCTTCGGAAGGTAAACTGGAAATGGCTTCTTTAGTTTGATAGATGATTGTCTAAATTGAAATGTGACTTGGGGTAACAGAGTAATTCAAAGCTTTTGCTAAAGCTTAAGTGGAAAAGTTCTGAGCCACTGAAGTGGGTTTCAACGTTGTTGTTTTTTAAATTTGTTCGACAATTAAATGTGCTAATTTGCGCTTTTGAGTTTCAGTCTTAGATTCGAAAGTGTTTAGATCTATCTATATTTGATACTACCGAAACTGTCCCATAAGATAGGATATACATTAAAAGAGTCAATAGATTACCAGATATTAAAATTTGTGACATCTAGTTTTCGTCTAGTGAAATGAATCGCTTCACGAAAACGCATAAAACTAGTCCTTCTAAGAATTTGAGAGGTAAAAGAAGAAGAAGTATGGTATTTGAGTTTTAGAAATTTGAAAATGACTTTATGGTTTAACAGGCTTTGACAAATGTTAAATCACAAAGACGACGATTTTTAAATAGCAGCAGTTTGTTATATGATTTAGTGAGCTGGTAAAATTCCTTCATGTAGAGGTAAATAAAATGTTCCGAAAAGTTTCTGCGGTTAGTACAATTAAACCTAGAGCTAAGATTAGTACTTCTACAGGAATTATTATTAAACTCAACAGTCTTCCGGGTTAAACCGCGTCGATTGTCATTGTGCCAATCTTTCGACATCCTCTTCGATTTTTTTTAAGGGCTTTTCGGGGTCCCAGTCTCCCTAGCCCCCAGATATTTCTACACTGATTACTAATCAATGTACTTAATCTCAACCCAGATACTCAGACCCTCATCATACGAAAGTATGAAACGAAAGTATTCCTTTCATCAAAGGTGTCATTGAAAAAATCGATAAAATTCTAAAATCAAGAGGATTAAAGACATTTTACACCACCCAACAAAAACTTTCATCTCTTATCCGATCAATTAATACAAAATTTTAAACAACGCGAACTTTATGAAAATCCTTGTGCAGACTACCTCCGATCCTATATATGGGCCAAACAAATCATAGAATCCAAAATAGGATTTATAAACATTCCATTTCTGTTCGCAATTCTAACTCAATTTCAGCTCTAGATTAACACCATCTTCATACAGGTCACAAAATTGATTTTGAAAACTTCAGAACCAATGGACCCATCTGCTTCTATAAACCAAGAATTATTCAAGAAGCCATAGAAATTGAAAAAAAGCCAAATTATCTAAATAAAAGAGATCAAGGCATACAGTTACCTTCGACTTGGAGATATCCTGAAACTGCTGAAATGTTGTAGTGTTTTTATATTTTTTATAGATTTTTTTTGCCAATTGTAAAAGTTGTATAAGGCTACTAAACATCTGAAAAAGATTGTATTTATTTTTGTTAAATTGTTAATTGTTTTTAAATTGTTTTTGCTAATTTTGCAACAACAGTTAATTATTTTTTTAATTTGCAATCAATTTTGTCCTATAGCAGATTTAATCGTAAAACTTTTTTGACACTACAATTTTTGTGTATATCTACTGAGATATTGCAACGAAAAGGGGAAAAACATTTGAATTTTTCTCAATTTATTACAAATTGTGTAATAAAAAATTAAGCCCAACGTTTAAATTGTATGCAGAGTTACATTATCATTTATGATAAGAGAATAAAATTTCAAATCGATTAAAACAAAAAAAATCATATACGATTTACCCAACCCAAAATAGATACCGACTGGTCTACAAGACTTATAATTTTGTCAGAATTTCTCTTATGTTTAAAAATTTGATACTGAATTGTGTCTATTAGAATCGAAAAATTTTACAATGTTAAAAGTTTGTTTTATGGGGTACTTTAACCTGCAGCGACCCTGTTATATCATAGTTAGTGTTTTTACTTTCAAAGGATGAAAGACACTTTTTTAATCTTATTTTTAGATAGCACACAGTGTAAAGCTATGTTTCGTATAATTAAATAACATTTTTCTCAAACAAATTTGTTCCGTTAACCACAAATCAGTAGACGTACTATCACACTTTTAATATCTTACTAAAATATAAACAGCATGACAAGAAAAATATAGCATAGCTTTGATCATAAAGCACTTTCATAAAAACCGCAAAGGAAAAATAAAACCAGCCCACGTCACGTAAATTAGAGTTATTTTGAATGAATTAAAAGTAGCTTTATTTTTATGTCGCAGCTATGAATACATCCACTTAGAGCCAGTAATTAAATTATGCTTTGGATGCAGGAATGTATGGACTGTTTTGTATATAGAATATGTGATCACGTTTGGCATTAAAACCGTACATTTTACGGATTTTGGATCGGAATAGTGGTGCTACAGTTCTAAATATTTAATAAATGAACGTAATAATAGAAAATGGAGTATACTGTAAGGGTATTATACGAAATATTTGTAGTATGCCGTTGCAATCGATATTGCCGGTTATGAAATTATAAATTCAGGTTTACCTTTGAACTATAATATATTTGTATCTTTGGAATCTATAAAAGTATTGATAACTATTTATATACAAGGTGCGGCATCAGTGCGAAGAAGTCCAATTGCTTATTTGTCGTAAGAGATACGAAAAAAATTATTTAGGTTAAAGTGGAAGGTTTGGGTTAAAATATTTTTAAATATACAGCGTTAACCATATTTACAAGGTCAAACAAACATCTTTTGTAATGAAACACCCTGTATATTTTTACATTTTGTGACTCTTCTCAATGTTCTCGTTTTTCAATATTAGGTTCAGTATATTTAAAAAATATCATAACAAAGTTAACACCATGTAGAATTCTAGAGATTTGATATCCAAAAATATATTTATGTTCAAAAGATTTTTAATATAGTCTTTTATTGTATAAATTTATTATTATAGTGAAATAATTTTCCAAAAGGAACAAAAAACAATAGTATAAACCATGGTTGAATCAGTTCTTTGTTATGACTATGAAGTTGAAGCATGTTTAAAATTTATTTAAACTATTTCCATTAGAAAATTAATTTCACGCCACCTATGTCTATATATTTTGTTAGAAGCCTTAAAAATAACCCAAGAGCAACGAACGATTTTTCATATTTTTTTTTAAACGAAATAATTCGCCAAATGTTCGCTGTTTTTTATATTTATTATTTGTTAAATAGGAAACCCTTGCTTGTATCAAAGAAATCAGTTTCTATTGTTAAGTACCCTGCTTAACTTTTAAGAAAAGCAGAGGTGTTGGTTTTAGATGAAATTATATTTTCAGTCGGGAGAAAGTGGTTAGGTTACAAATACGACCACACTAGCCTTGTCATTTAAGTATCATTTTCGCGTGGCACTCTTCGGCTAATACTCACCCTCTTTTTTATCCTAAGCTTGTCTAAGATCATAATTCAAACTCATTTCTGAGTTGGTTGCTGTGACAAGCGGTTTGTTTTTATCAAACGGCGGTAAATGTATTTTCAATTCATCTTTATCTATATATCTTCACACAGTGCTTCTTATATTAACTAATTTCTCTTTTGTCAAACAGACTTCTTTCAATTCGAGGAAACGAAGTCACTTCTGTTTGCCGTTCGTCTCTACTGTTCATCTCTACTATTCATCTCTACTATTCGTGTCTACTCTTCATCTCTACTATTTACTACTATATTAGTACAAAAGTGCACAAAAAATAAGTAGTAGAAATAACCTTATCCAGAATCTTTTGTGGTACCAACTGGGGCGCATCTGCGGACCAACTACGAACATCTGTGCTAAGTTTGGTTTATTCTGTGGCAGAGTACTGTGCACCGGTCTGACTAAATAGTCGTCATAGTTGATACGCAGCTTAATACAGCAATGAGAATGATTAGCGGCTGCATCAAGACTTCTTCTTCTTTAAGTTCCATCTTCTATCGAAGGTTGGAAATCATCACGGCTATGCGGACTCTGTTGACTGCCGCTCTAAAAAGTTCTGCACTACTGCATTCAAACCATTCCCTTAAGTTCTTAAGCCAGGATATTCTTCGTCTTCCCACATTTCGCTTTCCTCGGATTTTGCCCTGCATAATAAGTTGTAATAATGTGTATTTTTGCCCTCTCATCACATGTCCCAAGTACTCAAGTTTTCGTCTTTTAATAGTTAATATTATTTCCGCCTCATTTCCTATCCTTCTAGTTACTTCCATGTTTGACATTCTTTGAATCCATGATATTCGTAGGATTCTTCTGTAACACCAAAATTCAAAGGCGGCCAGCTTATTCAGATGAACTTGTTTTAGTGTCCAAGCTTCCAGACCATAAAGAAGAGTAGAGAACACGTAACATCGAAGCATTCTCAGGCGTAGTTCTAACCTTATATCCCGACAACAAAGAAACTTTTTAAGTTTAATAAATGATGTACGTGCTATTTCAATACGTGTCTTAATTTCTTTGGTTTGGTCTACATCTGATGTTATCCATGTTCCTAAATATTTATAGTTATTAACATTCTCAATTGCAGTATCTTCAATAGTCAATTGGATATTTGCATGTGCAGATTTAGTCATGATCATGCATTTAGTTTTCTTTAAATTTATCTTCAGTCCGTACTCATGACAGCGTTCATTAAGGCGTTGCATTAGGTTCTGTAAATCATTGTTGTTATCCGTAATTATTACTGTATCGCCTGCAAAACGTAAGTTATTCAAAACTTCTCCATTGATAGATATACCTTCTATTGAGTCTGAGAGCGCTTCTTGAAATACCGCTTCACTGTAGACATTGAAAAGTAGTGGGGACAGCACGCAACCCTGGCGGACTCCTCTCTGTATTTTGATATTTTCGGTGTACTGGCTGTCAACTCTTACCTTGGCAGTTTGATTCCAATATAAATTAGATATAATTTTCAGATCACGACTGTCAATATTTTTGCTTTTTAATATATCTACAAGCTTTTTATGTTGAACTTTATCAAATGCCTTTTCAAAGTCTACAAAACATAAATACATATCCTGATTCATGCCCATGCATCTCTGAGCCAGCACATTCAAGCCGAACAAAGCATCTCTTGTACTCATACCATTTCTAAAGCCAAATTGTGTGTCACTAATCTCATATTCAAGAGTTTTAACAATTCTGCTGTGAATTATTTTCAAAAATGTTTTAAGTGTGTGACTCATTAAAGCTATTGTTCTGTGGTCTGAGCAAGTTGTTGAACTTGGTTTTTTGGGAATTGCTACAAAGGTTGATTGCAGCCATTGTCTGGGGATTGTGGCAGTCTGATATATTAGATTAAAGAGTTCAACCAGTACATCAATAACATCTTCATCGATGAGTTTTAATAATTCGATGGGCACCTCATCTGGTCCAGTAGCTTTACCCTCTTTTGTGTTTTTGATGGCATAGATGACTTCTTCTCTTAATATTGGTGGTCCAGTATCCTCGATGATTTCTAATGACAGTTCTTCTCTTTCATCATTAAATAGTTGTTGAATGTAACTGGTCCAGTGACATAATCTCTCCTTTATATCAGTAATAATATCCCCTTTATCATTTTTAAGGATATTCGTTTTTGTACGCTTTCTAGAACCTGTCATTTCTTTGATTTTTTTGTGTAAATTAAAGCTATCGTACTTTTTATCCAGATCTTCTATTTCCTTGCAATTATCGGAGAGCCACCTCTCTTTTGCCTCTCGAATTTTCTTTCTGATGTTTCTCTAAATTTCTTTGTATTTATTCAAGTCTTTTGCTTTATGTTTTCTTCGTTCTTCCATGAGTTCAAGAATTTCTACTGTCATCCAAGGTTTTGTTTTTTCTTTAAGTGGTTTGAGGGTTTCTTTTCCAACTGACACAAGGGCATGTTGAATTTTTCCCCATTTTCGGTCAATAGTTAGAGTTTCTGCATTATCTTCTTTGACTTTCCTTAAGCTCTCGTTTACTTTAAATTTGGTTTCCACATATGTGTTGTCTTGTTTGAGATGTCTTGTATCTATGATTTTCTTGGTGCTAGGGCTGTTGACCTTCTTTAGTTTCACTCTCATCCACAAAACAACCGGGTTGTGGTCGGAGGATATGTCCGCTCCTGGATAAGTTTTAGATGATATTATAGAACTTCTATATCTTCTGTTGACGATAATATAATCTATTTGATTTCTGACTATTTTGTTGTTATTGTCAGCTGGTGACTTCCATGTATATAGTCTACGTTTAGGAAGTTTGAACAAGGTATTTGTAATTATGAGTTCCTCATTGACACAGAAATCGACAAGCCTATCGCCACGTTCATTCCTTTCCCCGAGTCCATATCGCCCCACGCAATTCTCCACTTCTCCTTGGCCAACTTTAGCGTTCAAATCGCCCATTATAATATTTATATCTTGTCTTTTAGTTAGTCTTAAGACATTGTCGATTTATTCATAGAAGGCCTCTATGGTGTCTTCATCCTTGTCTGCAGTGGGTGCATATACTTGGATTATATTTATTTTACGTTTTAAATGAGAGTTTAGAGACAGCATTAATACTCGATCAGAGTATTCTAGCATCAAGACTACTCCACTATATTGGCTTCCGATCCGTAGCCATATTTCTCCACCTATTCTACGAAGACAAAAGACCTTGATAACGGAGTATTCGAAAGCAACTTGCAACTACCAATCCATGAAGACATACCGAGTTTAGCAGCAAACCGACTCCCATTCAGAAAACCACCAATAAAAACAGCCCAACAGCTAACAGCAGATGATTTTAATGTTACCTCCAGATAGCGCACGCTGTGAACTGAGGAAGCCCCACCTGAAGTATCCAAACTTATTGACCCAGTCCAAAAGCCTGATGGCTTCGACCAGCCACGAAATATATGGAAGAGCTTAAACCGAATTAGAACGGGACACGCAGTATGCGAACACAACCTACATAAATGGGAAAACAGCCCACCTCCAGCTGCGACTGTGGAGCTCCAGATCAAACCATCCAACACATAGTGGAGACATGTGAATTAAGAACATATCGAGGGGACCCAAAAGACTTTTTCAAAACTACGTCTACAGGCCTTGAATTGATAGTTCAACTTGACTTAAATATATAACCTTATCTGTTTGTATTATCTTATTATTTGATCTTTATTTTGTCTATGTTCGTTTTTATAATCTTATGTTTGTATTTTTGAATTTTGTACTTACGTTTTTTACAATTGTTACTATATTTACTCAATGTATTGAGCCATACGCTAAATAATAACTACGTTTGTCTCTACTATTTACTACTACATGTATTATTACTACATGCTCGTATTGTTCTGCTGCTTCTCTTTCTTCCTTTCCTTTCTGCCTACATCAATTTGAGGCTTGAATTGAGCTTGCGGATTGAAACTGACTCACCCACTTCGCTTGAGCGGTCCCAATGTACCTGTGCCTTAATTACTAAGACCGTTCTATGAAAGACGTCAATCCCTGTGCCTACTGGCTGCTTGCTGAGTACAATGAAGATTATCCATTTGTGAGTACCGACAGTTTTACCTAAATCTTTAGAAGTTGATTTACGACTTCAGTTCAGTGAATTTGCGTATTTATGGTTAACTCCAACCGATCAATTTATTATCAGTATAAAACTATAGTATAATATACAGTGTTACGCAATTAAACTGTTACCAACTTCACATCAATATATCTGCCAAATGATAATGACAGCTACATCAAAGTTAGCCCGATAACACTTCAGCATGTTGTTTGTAAGCCGTCAAAAGCATTTGCATTTAAGTTTTATATATAGAACAAAACTTATTCGCAATTGAATTTAAACGTTATAGCGTTATATTTGGCTGGAAAATCACAACCAGCTATTGTTCGTCAGCTCAAACACCTTAAAGTGAATAAAATGTTTGTGTATATCACCATAACTCGTTATAACGATACTGGTAGCATTGCCAAACGCTATGGTGGTGGACGAAAAAAACAGCAACATCACCTGAAATGGTTCGGAAAGGAAAGGCTCGACTTAAGCGAAATCCACGTCGTAGTGGTAATCAAATGGCCAAAGAACAGAAAATATCCTAGCAAAGCATGCAAAGAATATTGAAAAAGGAGCTCAAAATCAAGCCTTACAAGTTCCAAAACACACACAATCTTACACCAAAGCAAAAAAAAATTTCGGCTTTAAAGAGCATTTTCCGAACATAGTGTTCTCTGATGAGAAAAATTTTCCTATTGAGACGTTCATAAACTCTCAAAATGATGGTGTTTACTTGACCGAACGCACCTACGAAAGTTTGAGCTTACGAACGGCCACCCGAAGTAATTTCCCATCTCAAGTAAAGGTATGGGCAGCTGTAACCTCCGATGGATGCTCTCCAATCGATTTTATTGAATCTGGTGTCAAAGTCAAAATTTTTTAGGAGCTGGATGTTCCAACAAGACTCGGCACCATCTCATAAAGCTAGTATGAACCAAGAATGGTTAAAAAACCATGTTCCATACTTCATTTCATCCACATAATGGCTTTTAAATTCACCAGACGCAAATCCGATGGACTATTCCATCTGGTCCATTTTGGAGAGGAAGGTGATGACTAAAAAATATGCAAGTATGGGTGCGCTGAAGAAAGCAATTATACGTGAATGGACCAAAATACCGGAATATCACATTCGTGCATCATGCAACTCGTTTTTTGATCGTTTGAAGGTTATAGTCAACGTAAAAGGTGGCCACTTCGACCTAAAGTGAGTGGATTCTGAAATTTTGATTACTTTCACACATTTTGTCATTTTAATCAATAAAAAATAATTTCACACAAAAAAATTATGGTCGTTTGAATAGATAACAGTTCAATTGCGTAAACCTGTATACGTATAAATTACGAACAATTTGTTTTATATGTAGTTTAAATTTATGATAAATTTTATGCATAGATTTGAGGTGATCACGGTCAAAAATTTAGTAAATGTTGATGTATTCTGAAGGCATAAAAATCACTTATTTGACGCATATTGACGTAGATACAATTATAATATTCCTTGCTTTTTTTTCTATTCTTGAGAATACTATATTATTCAGAACACTTTTTTAAAAAGATATTTTTGTTGTATTCAATAATAAATTGTGCAATAACTTATCGTGCAAACTAAGTTAACTTAAAGTTAATTAAGTTACCTTAAAGAAATTTCTTTGCTAAATTTTATATCTTTAAATTTGTTTTGCAATATATTTTTTATTTTGCTTAAAATTAGTATGGCTGTATATTTTAGGAGAAGCAGGAATAAGTAATGGATTGCTTATGGCAGTCTATAATTAAGTTATTAGCATATTGCAGCTATTGTAACTAGAATAAAGTGTGCCGAACTTGCAGACCATCAAACAACTTTACCACTCACAACTAAATCTTGTTGGTTGTTGTGCTCTGTTGAAATGCGATTTTGACAAAGAGTGAGGTTATCCCGAGTAAACCGATTACTTCTAACACCAAAATAACTAGTTTAAACTTATTTTATATTGTTTCAGAAACATTTTAATAAAGGTAGATGCTCATTCTTCTTAATTTAAATAATAATGGATTCACGCCATGTATCGGGGAATTTGAGGTCAATTCTCTTTAGGTCCACAATTCTAAAGAAGACTATTAATTAAAAATTAACACCGCTGCTTTAAACATATTTATTTAAAAACTAAGAAAAACCAACAATAAAAATAATCTGTTTTTATATTATTATACATTCAACTATTTCAAGACCTCATTGCCAATATGTGGTTTTATCAAACATTTCAATTTTAATAAAAAAAATTATATAACGTTACTTGAGTTTACAAATAAAACCTGTTTTGAATTCAGAATTATACCCACTTCTCATTAAATAGTTTTATAAACTACGTTTTATTTTAAAAATAACAATAAATATTCTATTTCAATGAGAAATTTGCCGCTGGCAGTTGTTATAAATATAATTTACAATATATATCTATATTATCATTCCTGCTTCGCTAATTATTTTACATCAAAAGTCAAGAGGTATTATTTGTAGTGGACTGAAATCTGTATTGAATACAAAAGTTGATTAAACAAATTCCAAAAATTTGTAAAATTTAATACATTTGTCAGAATATACAATCAGGTATTAATAATATTTAAATTATTAATTTTTTACTTTATGATTTATTATTTAAAAAAGTTAATTAAAAGGGTTTAGTTGGGGAAAAACCAGCAATATTGTTTTTTACAGGGAATACTGCGAGTACGATCAGAGTATTTAGCGTAAGATATTCTAATATACCAATTATAAGTTATACAACAATTCAGAGGATTTTAAAAATGTTTAAAATTACTGAGATCGTGATTCCTAACTCTAACTGTACATTTATATCATAGAAAAAACGAATCATTGTGAGCCTATTCAGGATCCATTGATTTTTTAAATACTCATATACTGTCATATACTGTTCAAATATATATAATTTGCTCCTGTGATTAATAAAATGCCAAAAAATATCCTTTCGCTTAATAATTACCACAAAAATTAAACCAACAGCTAAATTTTAAGGCAATGTCTCCTAGAGCTGGTCAAAACAAACTTATATGACGAGATTTTCTTCACATATGCATCTCACACTGAGACAGGTGTAGGACAAGTGTAAGATATAAAAATAGTATCATTCAGAAGTTCTAAATCACAATACACCTCTATCCACACAGGAGAGCTGTACGCCATCCTACAAGCATTAAAAGGCTTATGTAACCAAACTAAAGCCAATACTACTGCAATATGTATAGATTCGATGTTCTTTATCAACTCGATTAAAAAATATATATTCCTAACTTATATTAGTTCATGCCATACATAAAACAAGAAACTGTCTCACTTCTTCTGGAACAAACAACTTTCATCTGGATTCCTTCACACGTTGGCATTTTAGATAATGAGACTGCTATTACTGCCGCAAAAGAAGCATTTACAACCAAATCAGACATTAAATCTGTCTGAATCTGCCAGTGGCAGAATTCAACCTCGAAATTACATAAAATACAACCTACCATCGAAATCTTTCAGCTACCTTACTTAAGAGACGAGACAAATAAATCGTTTGCAGGCTAAGAATTGGTAGGCTAACGCATGGCTAACGCATGGACACCTGATGGCTTTGGAGAAATCATCTGTTTGTGAAAAGTAATGAATCATTAACTATTCAACATATTCTTACACAGTATGTCAAATAGAAGCAAAAACAAAAAATACTCTATACAAGGTTTTTATAAATGTGATGTGGCCTCAGCCAATTAGAACTTGTTCAGAATTATATAAGGACATTTAGAGGAGCGTGTGCAGATTCCACCACTACATGGTCACAGCCACTATAAGACAAAAAGTTGAAATTGAAACAAAACAGAAAAACCAACATAAAGTGGAATGCCAATAAAATGAGTAATAAAGAAGTAAGAAAAAAATATGAAGAGGCAGTTTATATAAAAGAGAAATATACAGCAAAATATATAAACACAGAATGGGAGACGATAAAAAATAAATAGAAAAAGGTACAAATATTCAGGTAGGTAAAAGTCAGCCTAAAACAAAAAACAGATGGTATAACCAAGACTGTAGAGAAATAACAGGAAAAACAGTGCAAGCCAGAATTAAATGGCTAATAACAGATAAAGAGGAAGACAGATAAGAATATCAAAAAATTAAGAAAAAATACTGAAAGTAAGTGATAAGGTAAAATTTAAGAAGATTGATAGACAAAATAATACAGGAAATAGAGCAGAAAGAAACAGACAGAAATACAAAAAATTTTACAAAGAAACTAAAAATCGAAACAAAAAATACAAAAAGACGGAATAAAAAATAAAGAGAAAACAGTGATAATAGAGGAGCAATAATACAAGCAAGTTTGGAGGGATTACTACATAGAGTTCTTGACAGAAAAAACAACAGGGAAAGAAATGAATAACGAGAAAGAAATGGAGCACGAAGCAGAAGCAGAAGAAGTAGATGAAGTAGACATCGAAATTTCAAAAGAACCAACATAGGAAATATTAGAGAATATAATACAGAGAAGAAAAAATGGAAAAGCTCCTTGTTAAGATGGAATTAATGTGAAACTTATAAAATACGGTGGAAGGGAGCTGAGAGGAAAAATACTGGCATTATTGAAAAATATATGGAAAGCAGAGAAAACGCCAGGGGACTGGGAGGTGAGGCAGATCATAACAATACATAAAAAAGGAGACCAACAAATTTGTGAAAATTATAGAGGATTAATGTTAGTAAATACAACATACAACATATTGACATCAATAATAAAAAGCAGATTATCGAATATCATAAAGAAGACAGAAGGACAGTAGCAGTGTGGATTCACATAAGGAAGATCTAGAATGGATGCAATATACACAATAAAACAAATAATGAAAAAAGCAAACGAGTATAAATTAGAATTGAAAATGTTATTCAAAGACTTTAAACATACATTTAATTAAATTAAAAGAAGAGGATCAATGATAGCAATTAAAAAATTAAAAATCCACATAAACTCAGAAAACTAATCGAAATAATAAGAACTACAAAAATTAGCATAAAGACACAAGGAGGAGAGACAGAAGAACTCAGTATAAATAAAGTATAAATATTTAATCTAACCTTAGAATATTTACTATAAAATATAAATAAGGGAAATCTTAGAACAAGAGGCGGTCAAATATTCGAAAATGCAGACCGTATTGCTTTTATTGCAAAGAACAGGAAATAATGAACAAAATGCTAGAAGAAATAAAAGAGAAAGGGAAGGTAATGTGACTAAAATTAAACCAAGAAAAGACAAATATATTGAGATTGGGGAAAAAGCCAATGAAAGAAAAAATCAAAATAGGAAGTACTGAGTTTGAAGAAATAGAGTACATCAAATACCTTGGAGCCACAGTAAGCAAAACCGGAAAAAGAAAACCCAAAATAAACGAAAAAATATTAGCAGTGAACAAAGCTTATTTTGCAAATACAAGATTACTTAAACGCAAAACACTGACTAAGAAAACTAAGATAAATATATTTATAACACCATAAATAGGCCAATATTATTATATGCAGAAGAAACAATGACGATGGTCAAAAACAAAATAAACAAGACTTAAAAATAGCGGAGAGAAATATTATAAAAACCATACTGGGACCAATCAGAATAGAGCAAAATGAATATAGAAGCAAAACAAAGCAAATATTAAGGAAATATTTAAGGAAGTCATCGTGACTAAAATGCAATGCAGAGTTAGATGGTTAGGTCACATTTGGCGAGCAGGAGATGAAGCAGTGACATACGCAATGATAGAATGGAATCTAGGAGGAAGAAAGAGAAGGAAGAGACCAAGAACAAAGTCTCTGCAAAAAGTTGAAGACCTTCAAATTGCAGAAGCCAGAGAGTGAAGAGGAAAAACTAGAGATAGAAAAAAGTGGAGAGATATCTATCGCGGTTTACCTCACGCTGGGGTGTATAGCCAGTCATTATATATATATATATATATATATATATATATATATATATATATATATATATATATATATATATATATATATATATATATATATATATATATTATCAATAATATCAATATCAATAAACATTATGTTTATTGATATTTTACTGTTTATGTGTGTTTTCGAAAAAGTTTTATTTGGATTTTTCTAAATCAAATAATAATACAAATTCCAGGCAATTTTTGGGTACTTTAGGATGATATTATTATTAAACGCAGTAATATTACAATTTTTATAATAAATAATAAACTTACATGGATATTTCTCATCCCCTCCTGGTGGCGCATATCTTCCGAATACACAAAATAAAATCAAGAGAACTATTTGCACAATCACAAGCGGCAAGACAATCTCTTTCGTACTCATATTGTCTTTCAGAACGATCCTATTTCGTTTGTTTACTCCCTAAGACTGACTTCTCATTACAAATTTAAATTGGCTGAATTGGACTCCGAAAAAACCGTACTCGAATAACAAAGTGATTTTCAATAATGTTACCGCACGAATACTGACGCTTGATCCCTTTGACTAAAATAAATGTTCATAATTACAGCCAAGGCAAAATATTAAATGTTGAATTAGGAAGTTGACAATTTATACGGAACGGTCTGCGTTAGTGATACATTAATAAAGTAATTAGCGCATTAGAAGATGTGTTCGGATCCCCACATTGCGTTCTATTATTATTACGATCAGATAATTGAACTTTACTGAATTAGGCCAGTGATATAGTTGGATATCAGTACTTGAAATAAAGACATGCGGAATTTTTTATTAATTAATTAATAATTACTTTATAATATATAATATTAAAGAATAAAAAATGCAATATAAATGAACTAGCACGATTTATTGGTGAAAACTAGAATACACTGTTATACAACTAGTCTATAATTGTTTAGACGTGCACTGGACTGTACTTTTTTTGAGTATTTAATTGAAACGTTATCGTAAACATGAGAGGAGTACTTAAATAAATAGTAGTAACAAACCAATTAAGCTTTGTCCAATTCACTTGTTCAGAATAACCTTTTAATATAATTTACTATTTTTACTAGGAATAAGCCACAATTTTACTTTAAAATATTACAAAATATTATTGCGAATATTTTTGATTTGCGTTTCTGGGACTAGTTTATTAGAAGATAGTTTATTCGATTACATGAGATCAACTTTAACTTAAGTATAGCCGTTAGAATTGTATTAAGATGCCACAACGAACAAAATTGTAGTAGAAACACAAATACCATGTAGGCAAAAATTAAATTTAGGTTAAAATATTTTTTAATAAAAATTCTTAAGTATTTTTTTATCCAATAACCGAATTTTCTTTCCTTTTCTTCACTTGCCATCTCAGAATTATCAGACGTTGGCGATCACCACATGGAACAGCTGTCCAGCATTTTATATCTGAGTCCATTCGCAATTTTTTTTAACCAAATAATCTGTTTTCTTCCTAGACCTCTACCTACCAAGGAGATGTTAGCAGAAATTTTGCTTTCTAGAGAAGAAATATCGTTAGAAACTTTGTCTTCTAAAGAAGCGATGTCGCCGGAAACTCTCGAAATATCGTCAGAAACTTTGTTCCCCAATGATGCAGTGTCACCAGAAACTTTGTTCTCTAATTTCGTATTTAACAAGATGACAGCATTTTCAAATGTATAAGTTTCCGGGTCTAAACCCTCTTCTTCTAAAGCATTCTTTAGTCGTTGGACTCAGCCTTTTTTCCGGTAGAAGATAATTCTCTATTCTCGAGATGTCTTCTCAAATTCGTAACTGTGAGCTCGTAAATCGTGGTCATTTTCCTTATTTTATTTAAAATATCTCACTTCTGCACACTAATGCTATGTCTTTATTAATTCTAATTTATTGTTTTTATTTTCATTTACTAAAACACGATAATTAATATCAATTTATTAAACCACTGACAACAATTTATTCTTGACTAATAATTACATTTGAAGTGAAAGACGCAATCACACGACTCAAAAATAGCAAGTCCCCAGGAGTGGATTGTATCCCCGCAGAGCTCATCAAACATGGAGGTAACAGCATTATGCACCAAATTCACAACATAACAGTCAAAGTCTGGGAAGAAAATCAAATGCCAGAGGAATGGTGCACTGGAATCATATGTCCACTACACAAAAAGGGAGATTTTTTGGAATGTAAAAATTATAGGGGTATAACTCTTCTGAATACAATGTACAAAATATTCTCCAACACCCTGTACAGCCGTTTAAGTACGTACGTGGAAGAAATCCAGGTAGGTCAACAATTGACCACATTTTTGTGCTACGTCAAATCTTAGAAAAAACCAATGAATTTCATATTGACACGTTCCATCTCTTTGTGGACTTTAAGTCAGCGTATGATAGCGTCCTAAGAGGTAAATTATACGAAGCCATGAATGAACTTAACATTCCCCATAAATTAATAAGGCTCGTAAAAACAACTATGAGTAAAGTGATCTGCAGAGTGCAAATACAAGGCGATATGTCACAAGCGTTTGAAACATATGCAGGATTACGGCAGGGAGACGCGCTGGCGTGCCTTCTCTTTAATATAGCGTTAGAAAAGACTATAAGAGATGCTGAGTTACACAATAGGGGAACAATCTTTAATAAATCAATGCAGATTATGGCTTACGCTGACGATCTGGATTTGATTGCACGTACTACACGAGGACTTAAAGAGATGACTTCCACCTTCTTGACAGCCGCACAAAATATGGGCCTTAGAATAAACGAGGAAAAAACCAAAATGTTAGCATCTATTCCAAATAACAGAGATAGAGCTAGAAACGCTGAACAAAACTTCAGTATAGACCAATATAATTTTGAGGTAGTAAATAAGTTTACATATTTGGGTTCTCTCATAACCAACGATAATGACACATCTGAAGAAGTTAAACAGAGGGTACTGCTAGCAAACAAATGTTATTTTGGACTAAACAAGCAGCTAAAAAACAGAAATTTAAGCCAGAAAACCAAACTAATAATATATCGAACACTCATCCTACCAGTGCTGACATATGGGTTAGAAACATGGACCATCTCCAAAACAGACGCAAATCTTCTGCTCGTCTTCGAAAGGAAGATAATAAGAAGAATAATGGGCGCATTCTGTGAGAATGGTATTTGGAGAAGGCGATATAAGTTCGAATTGTACGAGAAGTATAAAAAAAATAGTAAATGGTAGAGATGTAATATCCTTCATAAAAATAGGTAGGCTTAGATGGGCTGGACATGTGTCAAAAGCAAATGAAAATTACCCACCCAGACGAATTCTATTATCGGTCCCAGTGGGAAATAGGAGTAGAGGCATACCACGACTGAGATGGAGGGACGGTGTGGACGAGGACGCAAGGAAAATCGGCGCGGCAAATTGGCAACGGTTGGCGATGAACAGAAACGACTGGCGAAATAGACTGGGGAAGGTCAAGGCTCAACTAGAGCTGTAGCACCACTGATGATGATAATAATTACATAATTTATTTATACCATCGTTACATTTAAATACCCGTCACGATCTTCTTTTCTGACTGCTCCCCTAAATAAAATGTCCCATTAATGTATATAAAATGCCGTTATCTAGAAGGATATAGCGATGAATCGATGACCTTCCACCCATTAGACGACAAGGCGGCTCATGGACTGATATTTCGGCGAAGGGACTAGAGATTTCTGCCGGCAGGTAAACAGGTCTTTCAACTGAGCGCCGAAATTACTAGAAATAGAAAAGAATTAGTCATAATATATTTACAATTTTATACGCCATAATATTTATTATCGTAACACTATTTTCTATTCTGATTTTTCATCTTCGTGTCAAATTTGTGGTTCCAGGTCGTCATAATGCCATTTTATTGGACACCCATCCAAGAGGTTACTTATCGATGTGTCTCTCTTAAAACATCGAAGATTTTTGCTTTTGTCTATGTGTTTCCTAGTTTTTAAATTTCATGTTTTCACAGAACAAAGCAGTTATTCGTTTTCTTGGAATTTTTCTTTCAGTACACTTATTTTTCAATGCAATGCATGTTTTGTGGGCAACGAAAAATGGTAGAGACCCGTCTCATCTGCGTTTGGGCTAAAATACTTTAAAATAGCAAACAGATTTTCTTTCCAAGATTTAACGTTTTTAATAATAACATCAGGAGATTCGCTATACATTGTCTTAAAAATAATATCGTGTCGATGAGGAGATCTTTCTAGATAATGATTTGAAACCTTGAAGCCACTTAGTCCTAAGCATTGGACAACTTTGGGGACTTTGGCTTAAATTATAGGCTCCGATATTGACAAATGTTTCGAGCCTTACAAAATCAGTTGAATACAGCTTGATACACAGCAAGTCCCTCGGTTTTAGGAAGGCCTCTTTATTGACCAGCGTAATCACCTTTTTCAAACACACTTCTGACCTCATCTTTATTTTGTAGCAATACAGACATTTGTTCTTAAGTTGTATTATGTTAATAAAAAAACATAGCCTAACTTAATAACGTGTTGCTTATACTTTTAAACAGTTTTTTTAAATATCTTTTTTGAAAAAAAAGAGTAAAAGTCATGTCAACCGTTATTAAAAAATGTAATTTTCTTTACAATCAATAGAGGATATTATTATTAACCGCATATTATTATAAATATAATATGAGATAATATATTTATACACAAATTGTAAACGCTTTGGTTCCTACACTTCATACTCTTTTTTTTGTATTAATGTACAGAAAAAATTATACCCGCATACAGACAGATTTTTAATACAGTTGACAAAAATGTTTTGCAACATCATCTCTCAAAACTAGATGTAAATTTGGCAACTATTTCAAACATCGATCAAGGGGCATAATTACTGACGAAAATTAAATTAATTAGTGACTTCAGTAAAATATTAAATTTATTCTACGTTTTCCATACATTAGTAAGTAAGGTCAGTAAGGATTTCAGATAATTGGCCCAACTAGAATATCTGACACGTGCACACCTTCTATATGGTGGGTGTGTTTACAGTGTCCCAAGTACAACTAATTTTAGAAACAATGGTTATCTAAGTTGAAAGCGGTGATTTAGATATTTGTGGCCGGTAAAAATATATTTTTAATTTGTGTACATGTCTAATATTGTCCCTTGCATCTTAAATTATAATACGCGTTAAGCCCATATATTTAAATTCGAGAAAAGAGCAAAAAACGGCTGTCATTTCATGTTAAGATATAATATTATATACTTCATTCGCTTGGCTCGGGCATGTTTTGACAGATTCATTGTCTGAAACCTACAATACAACAATTCCTACTTCTCAGTATTAATAGCTGAAGTAAACTAATATTGCAGACTTCTTTTTTTTGAAAAAAGAAGAATTATTCTTAATAGTGGAAGTGGATACTAAACCCATCAAATTTTCCCTGTATATTTAAAATATAATATTTAAATTGTTACAATTTAACATATTGTAGTACATATTTGTATTATTCGCGTTGTTTATTTTAGCTAATATAGTTTTGTTGTTCTATTAGTTTTGTATCATTATTTGTTAGTTCTATACAGTGTGTAAAAGCCAAATGGAATAAAATCATTATTTAGGTAACTGTACATATTTATAAAAAATCCCGAAACACGTCAAATTTAAATTATAACTTGACATTCTTTAACGTGAAAATGCAACCCCTACCTTAAACCCCTTTAGAATGACAGGTACAACCCCCAATTTTTAAAATAGGAAGTATAGGTTTGTGATATATATTTTCAAAGGTCTTTTCATTCTCCGTTCAAAAATGTTGTCACTTTCAAGTTTATTAAGATTAATTAAGATAAAATAAATTAAAATCACGTGGTTACCGAAATTTGCTACAATACAATCAAAAACTAAAATGTAATGCAAAACGTAATAACACGTAGAACACGAAAAAGAACTATGAATGATAATAAAGTAGATGTTCAAAATGTTTACCGCGAACGTCTTGGCAACATCCTAATCTCAAATAAAACGGTCTTCTAACATTATTTAACATAACAGGCGTGATCGACCTAATCGCAAGCGTTATTTGTTCTTTTAAATCATTTAAATCAGAAGGTTTAGTTTTGACAACTTGGATCTTCACATATCCCCATAAAAATCTAATAATGTAAGATCAGGTGATCGCGCTGGTCATTCAATCGATCATTGCCTTTCTATTAACCGATTGGGAAATATTGTATCGAGGTACTGCCGGACATTAAGTTGGTAATGTGGTGGTGCTCCATCCTGCTGAAACCATATCGTATTCGCTGGAGCTTGAGGGTTTCTTGGATCAGGATATAAATTTGCCAACGTTGGAATGACATAATTTTGAAGTAGTGCCAAATAATTGTTGCCATTCAAGTTGCCCTCAATGAAAAAAGGACCAATGATATTGTTTCCTGCAATCCCTGCCCAAACATTAACCTTTTGAGGGTATTGAGTGTGTTCTTCTCTCATCCAGTGAGGATTTTCCGTGGCCGAGTAGCGGCAATTTTGCCGATTAGCATGACCGTTAAGTGAAAAAATACTCTCATCAAAACACATAACGTCTTCTAATTGGATAATATTGTTATCCAACATGTCCATCATTTGCTCACAAAAAAAAGTTCTATCAAAATCGTCTTCCATGAGCTCCTGATAGGTATGATCTCATAGGGATACAATTTATTTTCTTTTAATATGTTTACTCTCGATGTATGGCTAGCATTGAATGTAGTGGATGCCTGTCTACTCGCTGTATGTGGATTTTCCTAAAACTCAAGCAACACATCTAATTTGAGGTCATTACTCAGTGCATTGGCAGCTGCTCTTTTTATCTGCCTTACATGACCAACCTCGTGAAACTGCTTCTCTATTTTACTTATTGTTTCTTGGAATATAGGCGCAAATTAGGAAATTTCCGTTAATCTAACCATTTTTCAGAATTGAATTGAACGAACTTTTTACTTAAATTAAAATACTGACAACTTAAATAAAACAATTTGCTAATGCGTGTTAAAATAACGTTTCCACGAAAATTCTTTAAAGTTTTTTAATAGTTACCATCTAAAAACCACATTGATATGGTTTTTGTTCACTCAGTATCAAGATCTAAACAGGAAATAAGTTTTGAGTATATTTTAGTGAATTTCGGTAACCACATGATTTTAATTTATTTTATCTTAATTAATTTTAATAAACTTGAAAGCGACAACATTTTTGAATAGAGAATGAAAAGACCTTTCAAACGATATATCACAAGTCTATACTTCCTATTTTAAAAATTGGGGGTTGTACCTGTCATTCTAAGGAGGTTGAAGGTAGGGGTTGCATTTTTACGTTAAAGAATGTCTGTCACACTGTGTGTGAAAGACACTTTGTATAGTTAATTAGTTAGTTCTATTTTGAATTTTATTATTAGGGATAGTCAAAGTTTTCCATTTGATCTATCAGATAATGCGTTGGTAAGATTTTTTTAAATAAATATGATAAATGTTCTTTAAAATTTAATATTTTTAGATGAGTAAGGGTGCTGTTAAATTACAAGGTAATCAAACTGCACAAAGATTTATTCAAAACACCAACTATTTTTTTTAATTATTTGCTCATTCGGCGTAGGTTGATCATTAAATATATTTATGAAATTATGTAAATATGTTCTTAATAACAAAAACATTTCAATTAACATCCAGTTCAGTTTGACATGGCGTCAAAAATTATCTATAATTTAATAAAAATATATTTTATAAAAAAGTTATGGTAATTTAGTTTATATCGTTAAATTACTCCAAATGTTGGCAACTAACTTAAACTTTTTGTTAGCATTTAACTGGAGTTTCTTGAGAATATTTTTAATAAACGTTTAATATTTTCCAATTAATTTATTATTTTTTAAAAGTGATATTTCAAATGATATTTAATTACAAAATGTACATAATATTGTATTATATAATCCTCATAATAAGTACGTTAGATAAAAACGTAAAATCCCGGGTTGTCCAAATCTAGCTTCTGATAGGAGTAATAGAATATTATGATATTTTGGAATTATATTTTTGATAAATGATATTTTTGAATAATAATATGAATATTATTATATTTTTTATGTAACGTCCTTTTTTATGAAGATTATATAACACAATATTAAGTACGTCTTCTGATTATATATCATTTGAAATAATGCTTATTCAGCATTATTATTACTTTTAAAAAATAATAAATTTACTGGATAATATTAAACGTTTATTAAATATATTTTCAAGAAATTCAAGCTAAATTCTAACAAAAAGTTTAAGTTGGTTTCCTACATTTGGCGCAACCTAACGATATAAACTAAATTATCGTAACTTCTTTATAAAATATATTTTTATATATAATACAAACATACTTTCTTTAAACATGCTATAAATTTCTAAGTCATAGTATAAGTTCGCAAAAGAGGTCGATGAAATACTCTGATGAAATGCGCTATGAGCACGTGTGCTTGGTTGTATAGTAATTTCCAGCCACTTCTAGTCTGTCAAAAAGTAACTAACTTCGTAAAAACATAATTACTAAAATCACTAGACAGTTCGGACTGGGATTAGCGAACCGAGTATATCATGTTAATTAATTACTGTGCAGAAATCTTGAGCTCGTAAAAAAATTCTAAGGGGCTCAATAATTATTTTAAAAATAGATTTTTTCTGCTTTAAAAAGTTTGAATTTGTTGTATTTTGCATTTTTCATTCATTTGTAAGTAATAACAAATAATTAAAAGTAAGCAAAAAACAAATTGTACAATAATTTCACTACATAATTGTAAGACTACCAAAGATATTTAAAGTAATATTATAAAAATAATACCTCAATCAATCATGGAAGCTTATCGTCTATGCCTTGCCTAGCTCAATATCTCAAGAGTAAGTTCGTCTTGTCTTAAACTAGGGATCAATCCTGAACTTTTAGCTGATATCAAACAAAACAAATTTTAACCAACTATATTTATTAAAAAGAATAAATTAAACAATAATCAACCCTGCCAAAGCTTAACAATAATCAGTGAGGGTGATAATTATGGTATCGATGATCTGCTTTTGTGTCCTCCCAATTAGATCTTATGTCCTCCGGAAAGCTGCAGTTGTAACATGTGGATGTAGTCTCCTGATTAAGTGGTTAATAAATTTGCCAATAAATTCTTTAATATGGCCACTAAATTCTTTAACATGGTCTAAAAATTCTTCAAAATTGTCAATAAATTCTTTAAAATGGTCAATTAACTAAAATATAAGGAACAGCTTGTATTAGTGACACATCAAAAAGAGTTTAATTTCCTTGCCATTTTAGAAAATTACAATTAAACAAATAGCGAACAGCAAGGATAAAATGAAATATAATTATTACTACTTAGTTAAATTCTGTTAAAGAGTCCTACATGCATATAAACCAAAAAACGTGCTTTCGAAAGAAGTAAGGTTATTAATATTGGAAATGCTGTCAGAATTATAGAATAAAGATTACAATAAAAGTTCTTACCTCAAGAGAATTTGTAGACCATAAGATGAAGCTTATTATAATTTTTGCCTTCTTTTATAAATTTCAAAAACTGGCAAAAATTATATTCCCACTACGTTAGAAAAGTTGTTTGGCAGAAAGTAGGGAGACTAAATGAAACTAGCATAGATATCATAGGATGTTGCTATATCATGAAATTAGCTTGTCTGTTAACACAGAACAGAATATTTAGTCTGCCAGGCAGAAAGAGAGAGGGCGAATATTTATTTTACGGAGCAGAAAGAGAGAGAAAAAAAGACAGAGGAAGAAAAAAGAACAGAGGGTGCCGACTACTTTTTAAATAAAAAATAGTAAACATTAAACTGGAGATAAAGAAATGAATAAATTAATGAAGAAATTAAAATAAAATAATTACTTAAATATAAATTAATAAGGATGTGACTTTTACAACGTTACATTATAAAATCTTCCTTAGTTATACTACCTAAATCTTGCTACACGTCTGCATCAACATCACTACATTCACCGTCATTCGTAATAAGCAAAAACATTGGCGTAAAAACTTATTCATTGAATAAATTATCAATCAGACCCAAAATACAATTTCAAGACGCCTTTTGACGTCAGACAATTTTTTCTTGTTAACTGAGGTATTACAAATGAGATGGGCTGATGACATTAAGAAGATTGGAGGACACAACTGGAAGCAAGTTACGCAAAATAGATTGATTTGGGGGAGGCCTATGTCCAAAGTTGAATTACTTAAGGCCGAAAAAGAAGAAGAAGAACTGAGGTATTGTCTTTTGCAATTTATAAAGAATTAATGCTTAAAACAGTTTCTTTCTATTTCATAATGGATTTGAAATTACCAAAATTACCAATGAAAGGGTAATAAAACTGTTCCGCTTGGACTATAATCATGTTCTGTGATTTTGCTGCTCAATTGAATTGTAAATTTTAAAGGCTAAAATTTAGGGTGCCTCTAAAATTTTAGTAGATTATTTTAAACCTAAAATAGGTTTAAAATGATCTACTGCCTCTTGCTTTCAATCAAAAATATCTACAACAGAACGCCCTAGATGTATTGCGGTTCCATAATTTGGAATTATTTTAATATAGAGATTTAAAGTCTTTAATTTGGAATTTTGGTACATTTTGGCAAATTTTTCTCTAAATCTTATAAGAGTGTAAGCAATTTATTTTCATTTTAGTAAATTTTTAGTTTTTTTCTTGTGAATAACTTCCGAAGTTTTAAACATGCAGTTTGCCAGGGATTAGTTGCTTGTTTTATTTTTTTTTTGAAAGTTCCAGACACGTCAAGCATACATCGATTTGAGGTTAACCAAAGCCTTTTGAATCCAATCAAAAATATCTACAATAATACCTAGTCGTTTTGTGGTTGCATTATTTTAAATTATTTTAATATAGAGATTTGGAGTCTCGATAATTTTTTGTTTGTTGAACTTTTTTTGGTAGACTGAATAAACGGTCCGGTGTATGAAGGTATGGTCTCGTACCGGAAATATCAATTCTACAACTATAACACTATTAGGAGCTAATAGTAGCCATCTGTGTGAAATAGCGATCATAGTTTTATTTTTGTTTTGGCCTGAGTAGCCGTCACAAAAAGTTTTATCTTCTTAACTTGTGATGTATCAAAGTTTTGCAGATAATGAAATACAGATGTCGCTACATTATTTAAACCTTTTAAATAGTTTCCTTTAGTTCATATGTACATATGCAATTATTTAGAGACATTTTGCATTGAGAACTATCAACAGCAATAAAAAAATTAAAGAGGTTAAGTTGACGTCGACAGTAAGTCTCCTGATCTGGATTTTTTTTTCTAATTCTAGTAAGCTGAAAAACCTTTAACTCTTTACTTGTAAATAGTTTGGGTAGATTTTAAAACTGAAAGTTTCTGAAAATTCCTAACACGTCAAGCATACATCGACTGGAGATAAACCAAAGCCCAAATTGATCAACAAAAATGTGGCGAAAGTAAGAATTTTTCACAACCGAAGAGAATTGTCTCATTTGTGAAAACTTATATTAATAAAATTACTAATAATAACTACAAAATATCTCTTAGCACGTAATGAGATGACATTTACAAAAAATCAAATGTATCCTCTATATTAAAATAGAATACTAACTACTGATTGATATCTACCTTTAAATGGAACACTTACTGACGTGGGTCTTCAAGCATGCTTTTGAAATCGTTGGAATCATTGCGGCTAACTTTACCTGTTTTGGTCTTAAAGTGAGCGGGACTTTATGTGTTTTGCTTTCAAAGTAGCTTTTCGTCGATTGATACGTAGATATTATTTTATTGAAGAGGTTTAAATTTTATTGACGTTTCAATTTTCACTTCGCAAATCGTTCTCAAACTATAAACATTAATAAATTAAACAAATTTTGAGAACCATTTCTGAAATGGAAATTGACACGTCAATAAATTTATTTTAACCTTCAGTTGTGGCTTATTTCCAATCAAATAATATCTACTTCAAATTGACACAAGAAAATAGCTTTAAAACAATATTTAGAAAACGATTCATATGTATTCGAATTAATTCATTTGGATGGTAAATAAAGTGTTGTAAATGTCTTAATATGGACTCTGAGCGCGGTGTAAAGAAAATCGATGATTTTCACAAAAATGACTTTATACTGAAGAATACCTGTGAAAAGTCAAATGGATTTAAATTTGAAGGCACTAAACACATACGCATGGTCCGCGCTTAGCTACTCATTAGATAATGAGTAGACAATGTATTGTTAAGTAGACAAAACCACACAAAGACACAAAAACACTATCCTCGAAATGCAGTAGAGAAACAACACTACCGCGATATTTAGAAAGTTGAGGACTTATTTATAGAAGTAAGCAATTAGAAATACTTTATTTTCAGATGTAGGCTGAGACATCTGTTATACATCGCGCGATTTATTCAGTAGGTGACACAACACCGATCAAACTGAGGGAACCAGAAATGCGCATAAACCGTCTTACTAAGGTCAAAAAAATGCGCACCTAGATGAATAACACCTCTGGACGGGCGATATCCCAATGAGGTCAGTCAAGACTATGTTGACAACATAGCGTCGAACTATTAGCTGACATCAGGAAAGATGTTCTCTAAAACAGAAGGTTCATTACTTGTCATTCAGGATCAGGTTAGACCAACCAAAAATTACCTTAAATATATCATCAAAGACCCTTAAGTTCAAAACGACAAATACCGATGTGGATTCAAGCCCAAAAAACCATCCAACATATTAATGAGGCTGCCAGGTATTTGCAAGAAGTAGCTATCAAATTGGGAGTTCTTCAAGCAAATTATTTCCCATATTATCAATACGTCTTAGGGAGTATGCTTGAAAATGATAACTTCAAGCTATATTGGGACCGAACTGTACTCACAGATCAAACAGTAGCACACAATAGACCAGGTTTCGTACTAGTTATATTAAACTAACAAGACAAATAACACTTATAGATGAGGCGATACCTAACATTAATAATCTGCGTGGTAAATACAACGAAAAAACCAATATCAACGAAAAGATCAAAGAAAATATCTGGAAATACGAATAAGCAGACACTGGAGAATCAGACGTACCCAGACGATACCTATTATCTTTAAACTATTAGAGTCATTCCAAAAAACCTCCAAGAAAACATAAAAAAGCTTGGTCTGAATGAATATCTGTAGAAGACCATGCAGAAAGCTGTACTACTTTCGACGACCAGATCTGTACTAAAATTTTTGGGAGATACTCTAGCACACCAAGTCACCTAGGGCTCGATAACACGAAAAGAGCCCCACTAAAGCTCAGTCCTTTTAAGTGGGATGAGTGAATTTTCCCCTTAGAGGGAGTGTAAGCCGTATGGCTAAATCTGAAAATAATAATATTAATACAAAGAGAATATTGCGGTTCATGTAAATTATAACATTAACCACACAGACTCCAAATAATTATAATAAACATTTCTAAAGTATTTTCACAAAAAAAAGTAAATTTTATTTATAATTAACACATGTTACAGTTATTTAAGCTATATACTTTTATTTGATATGAGGTTGAATGCTCGAATTTTTGCTCGAATGCTATTTTTCAAAGTTCATATAATTTTAAATCAATAGAACCAACACAAACTACATAATTAGCAAATATAATTGGAATTCACACAAGTACTTTTTAATAAAGAGAAACTAATATATGAAAATATTTTTATTAAAATTAAAAACCGTAATAAAAATAAAATTAAACAGCAATTAGAAAAACAAAATCAATTAAAAATGGATTTAAATCCATAAAATGGTCTAATGACCTTAACTCAAAATAATATTTCTCCAAATATAGTCCAGTCGTCAGAGCGTTGACCACTAAAAATCATACAAGCAAGGTGAATGTTGAAGAGAATATTATTTTTTTGACTTATTTTACCCCCGGGATTCTCCATAAAATCCCCCTCGTAGTGGGGTAAAAACACAAAAAAAATCGATTTATCGATTTAAGGAACTGTACGCCGTAGAAACAATTTTAGCATTGATTTCGAGCGCGTAACTGTCATTTAAAATCGACAGTCGCTTCAAGCGTTATTTGTGACAGAACGGTTCATTTTACACAAAACGTGCTAATAAAATTTTTTGTTTAAAATTATCTCAGCTACATTTTTTTTTATATAAAACAGTTTTTTCTACGGCGCGGCGTACATATTCTTGATAAATCGATTTTTTTTTGCGTTTTTAATTAATTCCTAAATTAATATTCTTTGCAAAATTGTATGATTTTTAAAAATTTTAGAGGACGACTGGAGTAATATAGAATATTTAAGTTTAGTTTCTACTTTTTCATAACCTTTACAAAAATTTCGTACATTATCGCTATTATCGAAAATTGTCTAACATACATTAATATCTCAAATGTAAACAAAGTTACAATTAAAGCGGTTATCATAAATATAAATAATACTAAAAAATACAAAGATTCGAAGATTTGGATATTTAAACAAACTTAAATTACTTACTTACTAAACTTATTACCAATAAAAAAAAAGAGAAAACAATTAAGAGCCAAAAATATTTAAATTCGCTCAATAAGAAATGGTATTATTTATTTCTTTATCGTATGGCAATTACAACTAATTTAGAACAAAATTACAAACACTAGTAATATAGGTATATGACAAACTTTAAATAGTTACAAACAAACTATTGACTATATAATCTATATAATCAATTGACAATTGACAATCTATACAAACTATATAATCAATTGACTATGAAGTTGCAACCAGGATGTCTTCAGGGCTACCATTGTAGGATCTTGAGGGACACTCTTCAATAATGTGGTCGATCGTTTGGTTCTTCCCACAGTCACATTGAGGAGACGGATTTTTTCCCCATTTATGTAGCATATATGCACATCTGCCATGTCTGGTTCGGATCCTGTTTAGAGTGAACCATGTTTTACGTGGAAGATCAAAACCTGGTGACTTGTGAGTAATGCAGGGCATATTATTTTGCCATGCATTCCATTCTAGAGACCATGCATTCATGATGTTGAACTCCTCATGTATCATTCTTGCCGTTTTCATTGGTGGTTTTCTAGAAAGTAGACGGGTATTTCGTGCATCCTCGGTATCTTGGTGGATCGGCAGGTTTATATTGTTCATATTCTTTTTGTATTGACGTGTAAGTGCGTCAACTCGTCGTAAATGTGGAGGTGGAATGTGACCTAATACTTGAAGCCATTTGGTGGGAGTTGATTTAATTGTACCAGCTATCATCCTCATAGTGCTGTGCAGCTGAGTGCCGACCTTTTTTACGTGTGGACTGTGTAGCCAAACTATGGCACAATATTCAGCGGTCGAGAAAACAAGGGCTAAGGCAGTAGAGCGGAGAGTGGAAGCCGATGCTCACCAGGTGGTGCCGCAGAGCTTCTTTATAATGTTATTTCTTGTACTCAACTTTTGGACAGTTTTTGTTAAATGCTCTTGAAATGATAGCGTTCTGTCTGGTGTTACGCCCAGGTACTTCGGTGTTTTGTTGTGGGAAAGTGTGGTATTTTCAAACCGTATGTTGAGTTCCTTTCCAGCAAGTTTATTGTTCAGGTGAAAGCAACTTACTTCTGTTTTGAATGCATTTGGTTGAAGCCGCCACTTGCGAAAATATTTGCTCAATATATATAAGTCTGGCGTCAGAACTTCTTCAGATGTTTCTAGTGTTCTGCATCGTGTAGTGAGGGCCCAGTCATCGGCTCTCACCACACGATGCAGAAAGAAATGGTATAATAAAAATATATAGCTACAGTTGGTCGTTGCCAATTAACGGATCAAGACCTTGTTTCAGCCGGGAATTTGTACGTTGCCTTAAAAAATGTAATCCCTTATCATCAATCTAGTGTTTAAATAATTACAATGTTTATTGTTTTACTACAACAACAAATACGACCATCTATGATCGCAGATAACACTGCCATAATATCCATCGATGATGACTCCCCAAGTAGCATCAGAAAACCTTCAAATACACCTGAACCTACTACAAGACTGGATGAATAGATGTAAAATCAAAGTTAACCATACTAAGTCTAATCAAATTACATTCACCAACAGGAACATCATATGTTTGAGAATCATACTGAACAACATATTACTACCAGTAAAAACAGAAGTCAACTACCTGGGAATGACACTTGATCAAAAGCTCAGTTGGAAAGCTCACATCTTGGCAAAAAAATCCAAATCAACATCAAAATACGTCAAATGAATTGGCTAATAGGCCAAAAATCACAGTTATCTATAGATAATTAACTTCTCTTGTATAGGTGCATAACAAAGCCTATATGGACATATGGAGTGCAACTATGGAGCTGTGCAAGGTCTTCTAGTACCAAAACCATTCAGAGAATCCAATCCAAAATACTAACAATTATTTTTAACGCTATGTAGTCTGTTGGTAACAAAATAATGCATGATGACTCTGGTATACCGTTCGTTGAACATGAAATCAGCAGACTAATATGAAATGATTTAGAACATCTGCAGTCTTCCCCAACGAGGAAGCAAGACAACTACACCACCAACCCTAGGTCAGACGAATATTGAAGAGACAGTGGCCAAAAGACTTTATCTATCTATATAAAAGGCTAAAACGATAAGTGACACTGTTTCTGACAGTTGAATACCTAACATTGCTATTTCCATTGTTCTTTCTGTTGCGGCTAGTTTATTCATGTTTGCCTTGATAAGGGTCCAGGTTTGACATCCATATGTCATAATAGGAAGACTGCATTGGTTGAACACTTTGCTCCTCAAGTATTGGGGTTTTTGCGGTTCTTAAGTATCCAACTAAGTTTTCCAAATCCTGCCCATGCTCTACTTGCTTTTCTAGTAATTTCTGCACTTTGGTTCTCTTTGTCAAGGTTCAGGATTTATCCTAGGTAGATATATTCCTGGACTTGTTCTATTTCACTGCCATTTTTATATACGTCTGTTATATATAGTTAAATGTTATACTCTCATACGTACTTAAAAATAAAAATATAACTCAAAGACTGCGAACCAAAGTGTTTAATTCCTGTATCCTACCTTTGCTTACATATGTTCTTTTCAAAACACCAAAGGAGTCTTTTCCTTCTTTTTTTTATATAGACATAACGGTGTCTGTTACGTCTACATAAAAGTAGTAAGTTGTCGTTATGTCTGTAGTAAGTTGTCGTTCCATCGTAGTCGTGGCCTTCCTACTAATCGTCTTCCTATTGGGGTACCGTCTCTTGCCGTCTTTAATACTCTATTTGTTGTCATTTGGTCATTTGGTATCTTTTTTTTTAGTAAAAAAAGGTGAAGTAAAATAGACAAATTGACTTTTTAATTAGATTTTCTGTAATGTCAAGATGTTTTATTTCCAGAAAGCCAATTTTTATTAATAATGATAGGTATGTTAAGAATGTACCTTTTTGCTGCCAATTTATTTTTGTATTTGAATCCCCTGTGCAATAAATACAAGCAAATACAGTAAAATGTCTGTTTTATTGCCACCTTCCCCTTAGTTAGGACGGACTAAGAAGCTAATTGGACAATGATAAAAAATACCATATTAAAAACATTATGTTATCGTCATCCAAGAATTAGGAAACATAAATGTGTTAGTTAAATATTATAATTGTGCCAATTGTATAATCATTTCTTTTTATTAAAACATATTTTATGAATGGTAAATATAAACTGCTATCTGTAAATAGTATAAAATGTTTTATAATTCATATTTAAGAATAGATTAAAAGCTTCTATGAACCGATAATACATTAACCATATTAACACATTCTTTTCCAAATATAATGGTTATTTTTAAATAGTTTATTAGAAGATGGGACATAAAGATAACAATTAATTGTTTTTTAAAATGTATCATCTAAAAGTAAGCAAATTAATGATAAAATGATAACCCACTTATTAAAATATATAACAACTTAAACTATTTCTGGTTTATCTATAATAATAAAGATAGAATATTTGCAGATATGTTGAAACAGACTATAGACTATTTTATTACCACTTAAATGGGAATAAGCCACAATAAAAAATGCTATTGGCGTTTGCAGATGACGTACATAATTGCACAATTCACACTTGACCAAAGGTCAGTTGGTCGCCAAGAAAGAGATGGAAGGACGGAGTAGACAGTGATCTACGTAAAATGAGAATACAGCAATGGAAAATAGCTGGAAGAGAGGCTGGAACATCAAAATACGGAGAGTTTACACTCATATAAAGTGGAAAAGCTAAACAAGAAAGAGCACATTCAGGAGTTGGAATTTTTCTGCACGATAGATACACGCAAAGCATCGAAGATATCAAATACATCAACTATAGGTTATTAAAAATCTCTATAAAAATGCGTAACATCACAACACACCTTATAAGCACATATGCCCCAGACATATCTAAGCCCACTACAGAAACTGAAAATTTCTATCAGCAACTGCAAAACATTGTAGATAGCATAAATGCTAAACACAAAATTATCGTATTCGGGAATAGTACAACGAAGAAATAATCAATGAAAACGGCTAAGCACTAATAGACTTTTGCGGTAGAAATGCAATGAAAATTATTTGGGCTCCATTCGGTTATTCTCTTTATCCATCTGCTGCCGTTTTGTCTAACCATGCAGTTCAATTTGACTTTCTATAGGAAATCATTTTCAAACCATGAACTGACCACTCTGCAACCCTGATCTCAATTCCATAGAGAATTTGTGGAATATTATTGATCATCTAGTCAGAAGCCGACAACCACCACCTGTCCCTCTTGATGACATATAAGTTATGGTGAGAGAAGTTTGGGATGCCATTGATAGAACAAATACTTCGCTTGATTTACCTCGATAATTACTTCGCTTTTATCTACTGTTTTAAATTTTGTTTAAGGTATTGATTCAAATGGTCCAATGTACTGATTTGTACAATAGTAAATTCTCCCCATTTTTAAAATACTGTTATGACAGATATAAACCTTATTAAATATGAAGTCATGATATAAATATAGAGTTGATAGTTTATAGAATCGTTGTAATTCAGATTTTGAAGTATATAATTACTATCATTGAGTTTAGTATTGTAAACAAGTTTGTGTTTGAATTAAGTGATTTAAGCGAAGTGTAACAATACTTAGGTTATTAAATAGTGTAATTTATTTAGTCGAATATTCATTTAGTATTAAAGAAACAAAAAAAACTTACGTATTCTCTAATTCTCCCAACCTTCTAAAACTATCATTAAACCATCAGATTCACAGAACTTTACAATGAGAAAGTACATTAAATATAAAGTTGTCTGTATCTAAAAACGTCTCGGCATTTATGGCTTCAATAAACAAATACAGTACACTAAACTCTCTTTTAACGGTACTCTTCACCGGACACCTCTATACGGATGGTTTTTAAAATTAAAATCAGTCGGCGATATATGAAACTGTATGTAAATTTTCATTACTTTTTAAGCTGTAACGACTCGGTACTTTAACTATCAATAGTTGGTATGCTATACCCGTTGGTTTCGAAATTTTTTAAAGTACATTCACGCAAACAGATATTTAAAACTAACAAAGTGAAATATTAGATCCTTTTTTTTGTTTCTGGACCTTCGTTCTGCCAATTTCTTTTCATTTATATTAAAAATAGTATATTTCTTTCATTACAGTTGCAGGACCTAATAAAGTAATAAAATAGTGTAATATCAAAGAAACCCGGTTCGCCTCTTTGGTGTTTACATTTCACGAAAACCCAACCCAAATGTCTTATGAACACATTTATAGACGTCATTGCATTTATTTGTAGGACCGTTTGCGTAAAAATTTTTGTTATTTTCGGATTAAATTTCACAATAAATTTTGCGTCTATCTGAAAATCTATTAACTGAAATAATTTTAGTTTAAGTGTCAAACTAACAGTAGATCCATTTTATTGGAATACTCTTTAGACCAATTTACTTTCAAACTTCTACTTGCGCAGTAAAATATTCGTTGTCGCAATAATCCAAAACAGTCGTATATTCGTGGAATAACCTTATAATGTTTTCTTTGCTTTAAATGTTAACAAAAACTTGTTACATTTAAAGTTCTTTATAATCTTTGATAATAAAAATATCGAGATAATTTTTTAACAATAATCTTGAGAAATATTAAATCTATCTCAAAATAATAATAAAATGTAGCGTTTATTTTTAATAAATTTCAGAGAGTGTTGCAAAAAACGATGAAAAAACAAAACTTTATTTTTACACCCCGTATATGGGTAAACCGTAGATATTTTTTAGAAAACATTGATACAATAATTTACAAGAAATAGACCTATAAATAAGAAAAAACAAACATCAAAATCCAATCATTTGTTCAGAAGAAAATTGCTTTAAACTCACGTACATTTAAGGTGGTACGTTAATTTTGGGCAGCAGTGTAGTTAAAGCTCTAGACCAATAAAAGATATTTTTCAATATAGCATCTGATGCGTTATGTTTTCAATAATGCTTTTTGTATTTTATATTTTTTTTATGACTTTCTATATTTCCACTTCAATTTCCACATTTTAGCCAAAAATAAAGTAATATTATTAAGTTAACATCTGACGTATTATTCTTTTCAATTACTAATGTTTTTCGAATTAAATTTTATGATCATTTTTGTATATTTCTATCCAAATTCCCACATATTAGCCAAAAACACATTTGCTAAGAACTATAATTGAATATATTAATATTAGATTCGAATCCATTAGTGATTAAATTTTTGCTGATTAATAAATATTTCAAATTAAATACATATTTGCCGCAAAATGGTATTGGTATAGTAAATTAGTGAACAGGGTTAATTAGAGAGCTTAATTGGGGAAATAAAATTTTACCGTTAAATTTATTTAAACCAAATTTATGCATCACTAGAAATAATTCTGCGGTGGTAATATTGTTTAATGTGTCAAACGATCTGTTATGATTTAAAAACTTTATTTGGGACTTTATACGCCCTTTTGCTTAAACATTATGATAATATTAAGTACTATTTTTTTCCCTTGACTCCAATTTAATTAATAGATACGACAAATATTTTTTATTCAGGTTATAACCGGAGACTGGATTATATGCTCTAAAAAATGCTTAAAATATGCATAAAACATACACTTAAAAAGTAACCAAATATGCCTTTATTATACGCAATATGCATTTATACAGGGTGGTCCTTAAGTAATTGTACAAAAAGATACCAAAGATTCTGTATTTTAAAATATTACGATTAAGGCCAACTTGGTTTAATAATATGTTGATATTAAAAGAGATACAGGGTGTTAAAGTCGAAATTTAAAATTTTATTTTTCGCTATAACTTTGATGTTTGTAAACATTTATAGCTGTGTACTACTTAATATTAGAAATTATAATTTGATACAAACTTTGATATAGCTAATAGAGGGCGCTACATATGCGACATACGTGGCATACATTTGCACATAACTTTTTTGTTCTTTAAGCTACCGGTACTTTTGATAAAAAATATTAAAGATACATTATTTCAACCAAAAAAGGTATACTTGTTAATAACTTCAAAACACAACAGTTTTCGAGATAATCGCATTTCACGAATCAACTGCATAATTCTGATTTCACGAAATTACTCCAGGCAATGAAAGAAACATATATAAAAACATCAATACTTCTGAACTTTTTTATAAAATACCTTTAATAAAGTCAATAGTTAACGAAATATTAAATAAAATAAATATATCAGCAGGATAATTAATAATAGGACTTGATAAAATAACAGAATAATTGGATTTTACATAAACCGTTTTACGGAAAGGGTTGTAGACAAGTGGTAGGAATTCATCAATTTAGAAAAATGCCCAAAATAATTGCTACTTATTTGAACTTGGTAAATCCGACAGAATATACTGGTCACTGCTTTCGTCGGTCTTCTGCAACAATATTGGTTGACTCTGGTGCCGACATAACTAGTTTAAAAAGGCATGGCGGATGGAAGTCATCAAACGTTGCTGAAGGATATATCGAAGAATCGCTTAACAATAAGGTTGAGGTGGCAAATAAAATTTTCAAAATACAAAATATTCAACAAAATGACACATCCACCCTGCATGTTGTCCAAAACGTTTCTCATAGTTTTAAGAGTGTTCCTCCAATGTTCAATAATTGTACTAACTGTCAAATTACTGTAAATATAACAAATTGATCTTAAAAATGTATTCAGCAATGACTTGATGTTTTCAAAATATAAATTAATTCCTTATAAGCAATGTGTTTTCTATCATTTATGTAGAACACTAACAACTGTACGGAAATATCATTTCCTTACAGTAAGGAAATGACATTTCCTTACAGTAAGGAAGTCCTGACTTTTCCTTCAAGAAATTTTGACAGGACTGTCAAAATTTCCTGGCGATTTGCGGAAAAAATACTTATTGTTTAGCGGACAGAATATATTGAAATACATGACTTTATAAATGTTCGAACTGCAGCCCTTGCTGTATTTGGCAGTAACCCAAACGTTGTACAAATTCTTGTTGAACCTTGTTTGTTGTGTATTGAGAAATATTGTTTATTGCTGTCAGAACTCTTTTTTGTAATTCTTGAATATTTGCTGGTTTCGTTTGATACACAACATTCTTCAGATGGCCCCACATAAAATAATCCAAAGGATTAAAATCTGCTGGCCTCGCTACCCACGTCTCGTCCACGTCTACCAATCCACTGAAAATTGAGACAAAATGGGGGTGTTCCATTAAAAAAAAATGACGGTGACGTCATTACTCGAAAGTAATTCACCCTGTATATTAGAATATTATTTTAAAATACGGTAAATTAAAATCAAAAATCGACGTAAACAATTTTATTCTATAAAAAATGCCTGTATACCTAAAATATCAATACCTCGTAAATACTTATACAGGGTGTCCCATAATTAATGTTTTTCCCCAAGCAATTGGGGTGTTTTAACTTCCCCTGTGTTTTAACTTCCCTGTTTACTGCCAGAATCGTTCCTTTAATATCATTGACTATCTCTTCGATATCATCATTTTGTTCTATTACTCGCATTCTTTCATTAATTTGACTCGCATAACTCTTCTTCAGATTTTCGTCTCTCATCAGTTCTCTTGTATTTATAGGTGTGCTGGTATTTGTATTTGTTTTCTTAATTTTTGCTAGTTTTAACCTAGAATTTTTTAGAAATTTTTATGAATTAAATAATTATATTATTATCTCACCACAAGAATATGACTACCACGAACAATCCAACGTTAAGGAAAGTATATTTAAATACTGTCTCACTCCGCTTTCGCTTTAATGTAATGGTGTAGCATCTTGTAGAAACGAACATGTAAACCATTCGGTTTACATGTTCGTTCCAGTATTTTTTTTTGTGTTTATCCACCTGTAACTATGTTGAATTTTTCATTTTTCGCGTATACTTCTGTTGGTTTGTCTGTCTCTTAATGATATGCCCGCTATTGATCTTGGAATGTTAATAGTCTTTACGAATCAGGAAAACTACACAACCTTATAAAGGAAATGAATCGGCTGAAAATAAATATAATGAGAGTCAGTGAAGTTCGATGGTCTGGATCTGGACAGTTTACGAAAGATAAGATTACTATGTATTACTCGTGTACTGACCCAACAGATAGACATCACCGACATGGAGTGGCTATTGCTCTTGACAGGAAGACCAGTAAATTGGTGACATATTTTGTTCCAATTTCCGAACGAGTCATGTTGATCAAAATGACAGGCAAACCAGTAAACATAAATGTGACACAAGCATATGCCCAACAGCAGATAAGTCAGAAGAAGAAATAACTAAGTTCTATAAAGATCTGGAAAAAGCAATAAGACTAACAAAGAAAGAGGACATAAACATAGTAATGGGCGACTTTAACGCCAAGGTGGGTAAAGGAAGATATGAAGACATAATTGGAGAGTACGGCCTTGGAGTCAGAAATGAAAGAGGCGACCTGCTGTGTGAATCCTGCCAGGAGAACGGTTTTGTCATCATGAATACATGGTTTCAGCTCCCCCCTCGTAAGTTATATACTTGGAGATCTCCAGGAGACCGTCCAAGTCGAATAATTAGAAACCAAATTGACTACGTTTTAATAAACAGAAGATTTCGTAACGCTATCAAAAGAATCGCAGCATATCCAGGTGCTGATATTGCATCCGATCATAATCCGCTAATAGCAGATGTAAGGTTAAAACTAGCAAAAATTAAGAAAACAAATACAAATACCAGCACACCTATAAATACAAGAGAACTGATGAGAGACGAAAATCTAAAGAAGAGTTATGCGAGTCAAATTAATGAAAGAATGCGAGTAATAAAACAAAATGATGATATCGAAGAGATAGTCAATGATATTAAAGGAACGATTCTGGCAGTAAACAGGGAAGTTAAAACACAGGGGAAGTTAAAACACCCCAATTGCTTGGGGAAAAACATTTTCCCCAAGCAATTTGAGCTCAAACGTTTGATTTCGATGTCAGATATCACCCATTGGCTAATGTCCAATTAATTATGGGACACCCTGTATAAGTATTTACGAGGTATTGATATTTTAGGTATACAGGCATTTTTTATAGAATAAAATTGTTTACGTCGATTTTTGATTTTAATTTACCGTATTTTAAAATAATATTCTTATATACAGGGTGAATTACTTTCGAGTAATGACGTCACCGTCATTTTTTTTTAAATGGAACACCCCCATTTTGTCTCAATTTTCAGTGAATTGGTAGACGTGGACGAGACGTGGGTAGCGAGGCCACCAGATTTTAATCCTTTGGATTATTTTATGTGGGGCCATCTGAAGAATGTTGTGTATCAAACGAAACCAGCAAATATTCAAGAATTACAAAAAAGAGTTCTGACAGCAATAAACAATATTTCTCAATACACAACAAACAAGGTTCAACAAGAATTTGTACAACGTTTGGGGTACTGCCAAATACAGCAAGGGCTGCAGTTCGAACATTTATAAAGTCATGTATTTCAATATATTCTGTCCGCTAGACAATAAGTATTTTTTCCGCAAATCGCCAGGAAATTTTGACAGTCCTGTCAAAATTTCTTGAAGGAAAAGTCAGGACTTCCTTACTGTAAGGAAATGTCATTTCCTTACTGTAAGGAAATGATATTTCCGTACAGTTGCTAGTGTTCTACATAAATGATAGAAAACACATTGCTTATAAGGAATTAATTTATATTTTGAAAACATCAAGTCATTGCTGAATAAATTTTTAAGATAAATTTGTTATATTTACAGTAATTTGACAGTTAGTACAATTATTGAACATTGGAGGAACACTCTTAAAACTATGAGAAATATTTTGGACAACATGCAGGATGGAAGTGTCATTTTGTTGAATATTTTGTACTCTGAAAATTTTATTTGCCACCTCAACCATATTGTTAAGCGATTCTTCGATATATCCTTCAGCAACGTTTGATGACTTCCATCCGCCATGCCTCTGTAAACTAGTTATGTCGGCACCAGAGTCAACCAATATTGTTGCAGAAGACCGACGAAAGCAGTGACCACTATATTCTGTCGGATTTACCAAGTTCAAATAAGTAGCAAATATTTTGGGCATTTTTCTAAATTGATGAATTCCTACCACTTGTCTACAACCCTTTCCGCTTTGATATTTAAAGAAAAATCGGTCACTGTTCATATTTTCTGGTCTTAACGAAACATACTTTCGATAAACATTCAAGTAGATCTGATTAATTACAAATGATCTTGGTTTGTTGGTTTTCGAATCAGGTATGCTGATTAAAAGCTTAGATTCTAAGTCTTCTATATCGTGTACAGGCATTCGGACTAACTCATCCATTCTACAGGCCCCAGAAATACCAAATATTACAGCCACCTAAAAAATAAATAAAGCTATAATCTAAATAGAAATTAAAACCTTGTAAATTACCTTAATCATTAAATTTTCTTTATCTGGAGCTTCCTGGATAAATTTTTCAATTTCTTCCTTCGTTAAAATCTTAGATTTCTTTGCCCTATAACCTTGAGCTTGCTGTTTCAATAAAGAACGAAGTTTTGAGTATGTAGATATATCTACATTGTGTTTAAGTGCAAGGGTTGACTTCAGCATTGAATAATTGGCCCATAATGTTGAAGATTTCATCTTTAAACAAAGGTCTAGGAAGTATGCCATTACAACATTTTCTAAGAAAGAACTCGTATTTTTACTCATGCGATAATCCATAAAACATCTGTATGCATTTTCGTACTTTTCTCTTGATTTCTTTGGCAATAATTCTAATGAAGCAGTATTCACTGCCTCAACCAGCTCTGGAGGAGTCCCATGAATGGAAATTTCATCATCACTTATCATTTTACTTTCGAGAACACCAGCAATTAAATTTATAAGCGTCAAGTTTGACAATTCAACCTCAATACGTTTCCATAGTAACCCAAGTAATTTTATTAGGAATTTCAAAGCACCATTTATTTGGGAATAAAATTATCGCATTTTTTTTAAATCAATCAATATCTGTCGAATTTTAAACGATTTGAGGAAAAATAGTATGTTTACCTCGTAGGAAAAGCAACATTCCTGGACTCTGTGTTGCTAAGTCTCGGCTTGCGCCTCGACTTAGCAATCTTCACAGTCGTCCAGGAATGTTAAGCTTTTCCTACCCGGTAAACAATGTACTATTGATAATATTGCTAATTTAACTAAGGCGTTACTTTATGAACACACACAAAACTATTGTATTTTTGTCCACCCTGTACCAATTTGAATCAACATTGGAACGTGATACATTTTTGGAATCAGCTCAGCTAAAGTAATCCGAAAATTGAGACAAAATGGGAGGTTTTCCATTAAAAAAAAATGACGGTTACGTCATTACTCGAAAGTAATTCACCCAGGATTACTTCTTAAAATGCTCTGTTTAGCTAAAAAATAATTTGTTCCATACTTTACGGACACAGTGTATTATTAAAATTATTGTATTATTCATAATATTAATATACAATAATTATTAGGTATGCATAAACTCTTAATAACTTATGTAACATTAAAGAAGTTCAAGTTCATGTCTTTTTTAAAAGGATTAAATATCTTTACATGATATCGCACAATTTGACGACAAAACCACTTCGTGAGCATATGGCAGGTTAAAGAAGTCCTTCATCATACGATACATTACCTGTCACTTTTCAATCTCCCCAACATATTTATTTTAATCTAAGCAAATGGTTCGGATCGGTGGGCTTCGAGAAACGTCGAAAAGGGAATGACATAATGATTGATGACATTTTTGCGCGATTCGATGTCAAAGGTCAAAGCGATGCAATTGGCAAACGGAGAACACAAATTAAAAGAAAAAATAGGTTTGATCAGCAGCGTTTAGGCTGAAAAACGTGGTGTTTTTATACGGAATTAAACGGAGGGATGCTTAATTGGAAATTGGCTTTTGATGTGTGTTTTTAGTATTTGAGTAAAAAGTAATAATGTAACATATTAATGAGATAGATAGCATTTTCGTTTAGATGAAAAAAAAAAAAGAATTTTAATTTAAATTTTTACTAAAAGAAGCTCTAACAATTACTTCCATACAGATAAAGTCTATCAACATTTTTATTCCGACCCAACTATAGTGCGTTTATTAACTACAAGCAGTAGAGGTAGGAGGGAGTTTTTGTTTTGTTTTTATTTTATCAAATAAAATGCTGTTGTTAAGGGTTGTTAATTACTTGCTCTAATTACATCTTAAACCTATTTAGTATTTATTTCTTCTTCACTCTTCGCTAACTTTGTGAAATTATTTTCTAATATGTATATCTATAATGGCCATACTTATACCTACGTATCAATATCTAACTAAGGTAGAGGAGAAGGGGGCTTCTTCCGACAGGGTGCAGCTTCAGACATTGATATTGTGGGTAAATTTATGGACTCGGGTTGGCAACACTGACATCAAAACATTCCATTACTTCTCACACTATTGTAGTTCAGTCTGTAGAACAGTGCAGTAAATGGTTTATGTCATAAAGGGAAAGGCTAGTTTTTGGGGGTTGAACGTCAAATTTTTTAATTGAAGGCAAGATGAGTTTTTTATTAGAATGTAAGACTTAGGATAACTAATATTGATACCCGTTTTAAGTCTATTTATTGCTGTATAACCTGTACTATTCACATTTGTTACTGATGGCACTCTTAGGTTATATTTTTACATTTAGTCTGGACACATCGAGTGCAGCAACTTCAGAAAAAAAGGGTATGGGCACTATCAAACAAACGCAATGGAAAATAGAGACATCTTTTTTGAAATGTGCTTAAAAGATACATATTTAGTTATTTAGTTATACCTATGTATTATTAGTTATTTAAAAAGGGTTTATGTTTGTTGCAGATTGTCCGAAGATGATTAAGAAATAGGAAGAAAGAAAAACAGAAGGAAATTTCGATGTCGAATCTATGAAAGAATATGTAGTGGCCATCCTAGATGATAAATCGATAAGAATGCTGCGTAAGATTTGGATTAAAATATTAAACTGTTGGTATGTACGTTAAGAAGTTTAGGGATAACCCAGATGCCGAACATGATATGAAATTAAGAAACGATACTAGAAAGGTTTTTACTGACAAACAGGAAGACGACTTCTTCTTTTTAAAGTGCCCTCTCCTCAGTTTAGGTTGGCTACTACAATTTTAAACTCTTCTCTATCTTCAGCTGTTCTTATTAACTGTTCAAAATTTAGCCCTGTCCGTTGTCGGATGTTTCTGAGCCACGATAGTCTTTTTCTTCCTAGGCCTCTCTTTCCCTCGATTTTTCCTTTCACTATAAGTTGGGCATATTGGTACTTATTATTTCTTAGTATGTGGCCTAGGTATGATGTTTTTCTAACTTTTACTGTGTTAAAAAGTTCTCTTTCCTTGGCTATTCTACGCAGCACTTTATTTACGGTTAATGTTTTGAGGGTCCACGTTTCAACTGCATATAGAAGAGTCGACCAGACGTAGCATTTTGATAAACGTAGTCGATTTTCGAGTTTTATTCGAGAATCACAAAGCAGTTTTTTTTTATTTTTTCGAATGATTTTCTGGCCTGTTCTATTCTCGATCTTATTTCTAGATTAGGATTTGGGCTGCTACCGATCCAACATCCCAGGTACTTAAATCTATTGACCTGTTCTAAAATGTGCCCATTTATTGTGCAAGGTTGAGGTACGTTTTGGTTTTTTCGAATTGACATCACTTTGGTTTTTTTAATGTTTATTTTCATACCAAATTGCTCACAGGTCGAGTTGGTCTTGTCGATGAGTCGTTGTAGACCTAAGTCGGAATCCGCAATTAACACTGTATCATCGGCGTATCTGATACTGTTGATATTTACGCCATTCACATTGACTCCATCCTTGGAATCCTCCAATGGTTCTTTAAATAAAAACTCGGAGTAAAGATTAAATAGCAGAGGTGACAGAACACATCCTTGTCTAACTTCCCTCCCAATTTCTATTTCTGCGGATGTGGAACCTTCGATTCTAACTCTGGCGTTTTGGTTCCAGTACAAGTTTTTTAAGAATTTGATGTCTTTTCCATCTAAACCGACTTCTTGCAAACGTTCTAATAGATCGTTCTAATAATTCTTTCTTTCTCTATTAAATGCTTTTTCAAAGTCTATAAAGCATATAAATATATCTTTCTGTTGGTTGTAGCATTTTTGGGCGAGAACTAGTACACTAAACAGGGATTCTCTCGTTCCCATGCTTGCTCTGAATCCAAACTGATCGTCTCCGATGATTGTTTTGCACTTTCTATAGATACGATTATGTACGATTTTTAGTAGGACTTTTACTACATGACTCATAAGGCTTATCAGACGGAACTCATTGCAGTGTTGTGGGTTTGGCTTTTTTGGTAGTGGGATGAATATTGACTACCAAATACTTTACCTGTATCATAAATGCGATTGAATAAAAGGACAAATATTTCGATATTTTCTTCGCTAAATAATTTTAACCTTTCTGGGTATATTCCGTCTGGACCTGCGCTTTTATTTGTTTTGAGATGATTAATTGCATTTATGATTTCAGTTTTTAGAATTGCTGGCCCTTCGTTGTTATTTTCCAATCTTGGTTCTTCTCGTATATCGCGAAAAGGAATTTTAATACAGTTTTCCCATTTTTTCAGTTTATCTTCCGTTGATTCTAGCAGTTTGCCATCCGTGTTCAGCATGGTGTGAAAAGTCGTTCTCTTTGAAGTCGATGTAAACTCTTTTACCTTTTAATGTAAATTAAAAAAATCGTGCCTTTGTTGCAGTTCTTCTATTTCGACGCATTTTGTTTCCAGCCATTTCTCTTTTGATTCGGTTATTTCTTTTCGAATTATTCTATTTAGTCTTTTGTATTCTCCGTCCTTGTCATTTTTTCCTTTAGATTCTCTTCGTTTGTTCATTAATTGTAAAATCTCTTCTGTCATCCATTCCTGTTTGTTATTTCTAGGTGTTACTTCTAGATGTTTGGAAGACGACTAAGGCATATTTAGTTCTTCTTCTTCTTCTTAGGGTGCCTGTCCGTTCCGAACATTGGCGATCATTCTGGCTATGATGGCTTTGTTGGTTGCTATACGAAATAGCTGTGTTGAGGTCTTTCTATACCATGCTCTCAGGTAAGCAAGCCAGGATATTCTTCTTCAGTTTAGTTAAGTATTCATAAATATTTTATGGTCTTAACAATCTAGAAAATCGAAAACTAGCACATGAGATGACCAAAATGAACAATATTGACTATCCTAAAAACTGAAATGCTAAAAGAATGACAGGAAAGGGCTGGCTCTACAGTTTTATAAAACACCACCCAAGATTATCTCTCCGTGCTGCTGAAGGATGCAGTATTGTACGTGAAATTTTCTTTAACAGACATAATGTGAATGCTTTTTATAATAATTACGAAAAATTACCCAAAAGATACCCAGAACTCTTTGACTCATCCAGGATTTGGAATATAGATAAAACAAAAACTGAAACCAACCAAGAACCTTCTCGTGTGATTTCACAAAAAAGCCAAAAACAAGTAGCAGTTGCTGTAAGTGGTAAGAGAGGATCTATGGTTACTACAGTTTTGTTAATAAATGCAGCTGGCAATACAATACCTCTTGTTCTAGTATTTCCGAGAGTGCACTTAAAGAGCCACATTATAAATGGAGCACCAAACGGGACCTTGGATTTGGCTCATCAGTCAGGTTGGATGACTTTTAATTTCGTTCATTTAATGCAGCACTTTATAAAATATTTAGGTTTGTCTAAAAAGGAAAGAATGCTTCTAATTTGCGGCAATCATGACAGCCACTTCTCAATTGAGGCAATTGCGCATTAATGCACGCCATTAGCAAGAGCTAATGGCGTGCACATTCTGATAGTTCCACCTCATTGTATCCATATGATGCAACCACTGGATGTGGGATTGATAAAACTTTTAAACATATTATAATGCTGCAATTGATTCATGGTTGAAGTCTAACACAGGCCAACGTTTTGGAATCTATTACGTGGCCGCATGTGTTGGAATAGCATATGACCGTGCCATTTTATCACAGAGCATTATAAATTCCTTCAAAAAAACAGGAATATTTCCAGTTGATAGGCACCTTTTCACCCACGGTATGTGTACTCCCAGTTTGGTCAGTGAGAGACCTAATCCTCCAGACGAAACTCTTCCTGATGAACCTCTAACATGCTAGAGGTCCATTCTTATCTCCCCAAATTTCAAGCGAAAACTTTTAACAAATAATAGACACCCCATCAACATCAAGCTGCTAAAACTTTACGCCTATGCCCTCTCAACAGTCTGGCTATTATTTAGGTCCTGAGGAGATACGAGGATATCCAAAGTCGAAACTTAATACTAGCTCCAAGAAACCAAGAGAAAAGGGGAAAAGCAGAATAATAGCTGACACCCCAGAAAAACTTCTGGCAGAAAAACAGATCAATAAAAAAACAAAGAAAACCATTAACTCGAATGCTGAACGTACTAAATCTACGAAAACAGAACTACTTTTTAAAAATGAGAAGACTAAGAAGACAACTGATGATGAAAATGGCAAAATCTCCGATGATAAAGTATTACAAGAACCACCGCAAAATTTCCATAGGAGTAAATTGAAAATTGAAGATTTTGTGCTGGTAAAAATTGGGACTGTAAAACAAAAAGATGTGTACCTAAGCAACATGCCAGTATAAGTTCACATGTAGTTAATTAATGTTCTTTATTATAGGGAAAGGGCAAAGATAATTAATGTTAATTATCTTTGCCCTTTCATAACATGACCTAAGTACTCAAGTTTTCTTCTTTGGAGGGTCAATATTATTTCAGCTTTATTTCCTATTCTTTTAGTAACTTTTTATCATATAACATTTATCTGCGTTTGATATCCATGATATTGGTAGAATTCTTTTGTAACACCAAAATTATCGGTATTATATTCAATTTTTTATTATAAGACCATTTTGTCTTATAACACTCAGTCCACTGAAATTGACTATAATTTTAGTAATTTTTTAGATCAGCTTGTCTGTATTTTCAATAAGGCATTTTCTGTAATTCACTACCAATCAGAGAACATCAGTTTTTTACATCAAGAAATTGACTACCAATGTCTTTGTACGGAATATATCTCCAAGTGAAGTAAAAAATGTAATATGAGAATCGCCTGAAAAGCTCTCCAAATGTTGCAAGAAAAACTTGGTCCATAATAAACGATCTTCGAAATAATACCAACACAGCTCAAACATTTTCTCTTCCAAACCCTGAAACTTTAAATAAATACGTTTGTTAATGTGAGTAAAAATATAACATCAGCGATTTTGCCATAACAAGAACCTATTTTCTATCTTCCCAATTCAAAAAGGTTTCTAAATCATTCTTTATAAGATCAGTTGATAAATTGGAACTGATCCAAACAATCAGTAGTATCAAAAGCAAATCTTTCTGTAGCACTGATGGATTATCCATAAAAAATTCTTAAATCTTCCAACTACATTTAAACAATTGTAGCAAACTGATATTGACTCGTGTAATGCATTAACTAGGTCGAGTTATCATTCTTTGTTTAATTTGAAATGTATACGTTAGCAATGTCGAATTATTTGTCCTTATTCAATTTGGAATATGTAATAATTATTTAAATAAGTATTATTCTTCCCCATGTTACTACCCCTTATTTTAATCTTTATTTTCTTGCTATGTTTACATTACAGCACGGAGTTAAAGAAGGTGCAGACTAGGACCACTGGCATGAAAACTGGACCAGGTCTCTATTCGATACAGCGCAGCGCTGATAGACAGTAATATCCAGGCTCAGGATACGTGTAAACCTATCTTAATAGTATTGGTATTTACAAATTGCAGTACTTGGGAATCCAGAAATTCTGTACTGGACAAACAAGTCAATGAGTAGAGGGGAGGATTACACAACACAAAAACAACTGGAATGAGAGACCACCTCTGCTATTATTAAGTACTTTGTAAAATAAATATGTAATCAGTGATACGGTTGATATTAACAGGATGTAATCTTCGTCATTTGTCAACATTTTAAAGTCTAACTTAACTTTAATATGTAACTTAAAATATATCATCATCACCATTTTTTTGTTCTTATCCCTATACAGGGTCGGCTTCTCTAATTGCATTTCTGCAAAAGTTTTATCTTGGTTCATTCCAATATCAATCCCCATTAGTGATATGTCTTCCTAAGCATCTGGCCCCTGGTTATATTTCGTCAGCCACTTCTACTTCTTTTAGAAACTTGCAAATCTGCAATTCTTTGTATTTATTAAATAACGTCTTGATGCGAAACATGCCAGAACCATCTAAACATTATGCTCTACCATTTTGACATCAATAGATGCGACATATATATTATGGTATCAAAATTATATCGAGTGAGTCACATTTTTATTGTATACCTACGAAAACTAATCTTTGTTAAATTATAAAAATTATTTTCTTATTTTATATATGCCTTATATAAAAAAAAATCTTCCAAATAATGTTGTTGGAAGTTCCGGTCTCACTAATAAACGATGTCTTTGAATAAGGTATATTTCCTAAGTGCCAAAAGACAGCCATTATTATTCTTCTTCATAAGGGTGGTGAAAAATCTAATGTCTGCAACTATAGACCTATTGCCCGATTTATGTCCTTTTTCGCTGAAAACAACATTTTATCGCAGAGTTAGTTCGGCTTTTTATCTAATAAATGTTCCAGCGATGCTATATTTTCTGTACTACATGAAGTCTATCAAGCACTAAACAGTAACATTTATACTGCTACTGTTTTTTGTGACTATGGCAAAGCTTTTGATTGTAAAAATCACCACATTTTGATAAAACAACTAAATTTCTATGGGATTTGAGGTATTTCTTTGAATTGCTTTCAATCTTACTTGAGGAATAGGGAACTGTAACTGGCTAGTTACAGCAAATAACAATGACTCTAGTCATAAAAGCATTGTATGTGAAGTACCACAAGGTTCGATACTGGGTTCCCTACTTTTCCTTATCTTTATAAATGACATCACTAACTTAAAAATCAATGAAATTTTTTTTCTTTGTGCTGATGATACCAGTATTACCTGGAGAAACTCTAATCTTTCAACTCTTCATGCAATTATAACTTCTGATGTACTTAAAATAAAAACCTGGTTCGACTATAATTTACTCCCTTTTAACGTGGATAAGACAGTGGCATTATACCGTAAAGGAGCACTTTAACCCTTGCTTCTTAATAACAGCCAGATCAGTATCATTATTTCTGTAAAATTTCTTGGTGTTTTTATAGACTTTAGAGACAGCAACCTTAAATAGTCCCTTCATATCGATTTATTAAGTAAGACACTAGCCTCTATGCTATGCAATATATCTATATTATTGCATAGCTATATATCTATAGCTATGCAATAAGATCTGTTTCAAAGAAAATCAATTTAGCATTTTCCAAAATAACATACTTTTCTTTGTTCGAGTCTCATCTTCCTTTTTGGAGTTTTAGTACTGGCAGCCCAATCTGATGTTATATTTAAATTACAAAAAAGAGCAATACGGTATTTTTTTGGTCTCAGTAAAATAACACATTGCAGAAGTTACTTCAAGAATCACGGGATTTTAACTCTTCCCTCTCTATATATTCTAGAAACTAAACACCTACATGTTTTTCCAGCAAGACCTTATCATGTCTACTCCACCAGAAATTTAAGCTTTGATGTGTATTTACCGATTCCATCCACTGAGATAGTAAAGAAATGTATATTATATTCGGCAAAAAAATTATACAACCATCTACCTTTGCAACTTACATCTACAACTTCATTCCTTAAGTTCTGTAAATTGACAGAAGCCCATATATCTGAAAGGTCATATTATTTAGTAAAAGAGTAAAAGAGAAATTACAGTACGTTTAGGTACAAGCAACAAAGTATTTTTAAATATATTTAGGTATTCACATGCAGTAGCTTAAACTTATTCCTATACCTAGTAGTTAAGCTGGTAAGTCGTTATGTAATTTTAGTAAATTTTAATTGTTATTGTAATTTTTTGACTTTTTGTAAGTTTGTCCATAAAATTGTACAATTTTCAGTTACAATAAAGCATATTTTTATTTCTATCCTACTCTAAAGGTTAAAACTTTAGTACGTTATAGTGCCCTATACAATAATGAATGTTGGCGATTATTTCGGCAAATTCTTTTCCATTTTCTGGTTTTCTTATTAGTTTATATTAACCCTATCCAGTATCGTATATTTCGGATCTAACAGAGGTTTTCCTTCAATTCTGCCTGTTGTTGTGAGTTGTGGAAGCAAATAATACAATTTCTTAACAGGTGTCCAAGATATGTTTTGCTGACATTGATGGTGTGGAATAGCTCCCTTTAGAAAAAGGCCCAGAAGAAAATTTGTTCAAAAATGTTAAGTTATTTTGGTTTATACCTTCTTTATTTCCTATTTTACGATCAAAAGTAATGGAAATAAAGTTGTAGACAATTTAATTGTCTTCAAATAATATTTGATAACATTTTCTGTAGGGTTGCTAGTACAAGATACAACGTGAAAATCCTTTTTACCCCTCTTTCCAAAATGAAGGATGGGAAACAAGGATGACGACCTTACAAACTTAAACTTATGCATTTACTTACCCTTCTAATATATAAAAAAAATTAATTGTTTCCTATCAAAAGTGCAACGCTAATATAACTTTTCAATGGACCAATTAATAAAGCTAGGATTTATAGGCGACAAAAATTGAAGAAAAAAGCGCCTTTATAGGCAAAGATTTTTATTAAAGAAGGCAGGAATATTAACATTTAGGCAAAATACAGGAATAAAGGAATATAACTTATTATTATTGTACAAAGTTAACAAACTTATTATTGTACAAAATTAACGTAATATTAACTTAAGTCAGGTATATTTGCACATCATAATCATAACATTAGTATAAATAAACTGTAATATATAGTGGTAGTAACTAAATAACTGTAAATTAATAATTAAACATTGTAACCACTTAAAATGTTATCATTAATAGAAACAACTGAATGTTTTTCAATATTTTCGGTTTTAAAACTATGTCTTCGACCACTTAAAATTGATTTGTAGATTGAAAACGAACGTTCGACATCGACATATATGTAATTGGAGCATATTTCAGAGCGGATAATAAATCTGACATAATTTGAAACTCCTCGGAAAATGTCCCATTCAAAACTTTAGCAACATTAGATAAAAACGAAAAACCTTCATTCTTGTCGAAAACATATTCCATTTTTTTTTTAAATTAATTGACCGTTACTTCCAGGTGCCGATTTAAGTTTCGTCTTTAAATTATCTATTAATTTTACTGACTCAAATAAATTTATCTCTTGTTTTTCTATGAAGGTAATTGTGGTAACTATTTATTTATAAATGTCATTGGTATAAGCGAGTTCCTCTTTCAATTTGGGATTTTTTAATATTTTTTTTGCTTCTCGAATGTCTTCGGAAATATCATCATCAAATTCTGACATAACTAATTCTATTTTATTGCAGTGTTCAAAGTAAAAAAAAACTGCTTCGAGCCAGGTTCCCCACCTTGTAATTACTGGTTTAGGTGGCAAAGGGACACCGGGAAGTCTTGCTTTATATATTTGCACCCTCAACAGAGCCTTTACAAAAACTTTCGTGTGTGCTCAAGTGCAATGAATTAAATTAGGACAAAAAAACTTTAAATTAACAGCAGCTTTTAACATATATGCCACAGCATCTGAAAGCATTAAAAGATATACAACAGATATTCACTCCGTGCGTGACTGATGCGACACCTACCTCCTTCATATGACAATTTTGGAGTCCCAATTTTCAGGTCAAATATATGACATATGTTTGACATTGTTAAATACATGCAAAATTGACAATTATTAATAAATTAGTTTTTTAATTATATTTTTTCAGTTTATGTACAAAATAAATGTAGTAATAAAAACTGAGTTTCTCAAAATTCATCATAATATATCTTTTTAACTCCAAACGGAAAAGAAAGCGAAAAATCTAAAGTCCTTACGTTCAGTCGTGATAGCCAGCGTAAACAAGTAGGCGTGGTCTATTGTTTCAGGACTGGACTTGTTTTCGGTGATGTTCTGTCTACGTTAGTGTCTGATTTAAAAAAAATATCAAAATGCACTTTACCTAAAAATAAATTCGATAACGCAATTTATCTTGTATTTCTGTTACTATGAATAAGTTTGAATATCATTTTTAATACGTTTGTAATTCTTTAATACTTCCCAATTTTGTATTGTTTAAAAACGGCTTTCAAAAAGATAGGGAAAATGATTATTTTTGAAATTCTTAGTATGCTATACTATAGAAATAATCTAAACAAGATGTTCCGGCCAGTCTTAGCGAATTTGAATAACATTAAAGTAATACCTACCTTAAAAGGTTTGCAGGTATAATAATAAACTATAATCTTTTAACAACAGGGCAATATCTTAACCATAATAAAAGTATTTTAATTTGAATATTTCTTATGTAGCATTCTGTGAATTTTTATAGATAATAATTTTATGGTATTTCCTAAAACTTAAGATCGTTGGTGGTCAATGTCTTCATTTAACAATGAACATCGCGCATCCCTATTCAGTATCAGTCGAGTAGTTTCGCGTTAACGTTTATTTCTGTATCTCGATCTAAAAATGAACTATTTGTGTTTATAATAATTATTTGTTTGCTAATTTAAAGTTTATGTGGTAGTTTTTTAGTTTTATTAAGACTTTTCAAAGTTGTGCGTTCTAATTTTTAATTTAAAATAGTAGTTTTTTAGTTTTATTAAGTCCAAGTTTGTGCGTTCTAATTTTTAAGTTAAAATGTCCAGTTCTACCGATTCTGCGGAGGAAGTTACACCAAAAAAGCGATCAAAAATGCGTCCTTTTAGTAGTACTGAAAAAAGTGTTATTTATAATGTTTATACATCGACAATAGAATCGCATCCAGAAGCTTTGGTATCGGAAATAGTGAAACAGACAGCTATTTCTTGTGGCGTAGGTGAAGCTTCTGTGTACAGAATTCTTAAAGAGCAGAAGAATACCGGAACATTTTCTTCCCCGAAAAAGACTAAGCCCAGGAAAACTATATTGGACAAAATTGATGATGCCGATAAATCGGCCATACGACGAATTGTGCATCAATTTTTTTTTAAAAACGAAATACCTACTATACACAAAGTTCTTTCAGTTGTTAATGAGGACGAAAGCTTGCCGAATTTTAAAAGCACTACATTTTATAAACTCCTCAAATCACTTGATTTTAAATACGTACGGAGGGGCAGAAATAGTGCTTTGTTAGATCGAGACGACATCATCTTGTGGAGACGAAATTTCTTAAAATCCATAAAAAAATTTCGGGAACAAAATAGAAAAATTTACTATTTAGACGAAACATGGGTAAATTCAGGACACACAAAATCCCATGTTTGGGTTGACGAAACGGTGAAATCTTCCATGCAGGCATTTTTGTCTGGTTTTTCAACAGGTCTTAAAAATCCATCGGGCAAGGGAAAAAGACTTATTATTACCCACATAGGGAGTGAAACAGGATTTGTAGAAGATTGTTTATGGATGTTTGACTCAAAAAAGAGCGGCGATTATCATGAAGAGATGAACGCTGAGAGCTTCGAAAGGTGGTTTGCAAGTACATTGCCTCGGTTAGAAGATAATTGTGTGATAGTTCTTGATAATGCCTCTTATCATTCCCGGAAAATTGAAAAGATACCCACAACATCATGGAATAAACAAAAAATAAAACAATGGCTACAGTCAAAAGACATTTATTTCGATGATGATATGTTAAAAGTGGAACTTTTACAATTAGTGGCCCCCTTAAGGCAAAGTTCAATAAATGTGTCGTAGACGAAATGGCAAGAGAACAAAATAAAACCGTGTTACGTTTACCACCATACCATTGTGAGCTCAATCCAATTGAGCTCATATGGGCTGACGCTAAAAATTTTGTTGCTGCTAATAACAAAACTTTCAAGTTCGCAGATGTAAAAAACCTTTTTGATGAAGCTGTTAACAACATCACCCCAGAAAAATGGAAAAATTGTGTGGATCACGTTAAGAATATAGTGGAAAAAAAGTTCTGGGAGCTGGATAATATTATGGAGGTTATAGTGGAACCAGTAATTATAGAAGTTGGTCCTAATAGTGAGAGTGACATATGCAGTTATTCCTCATCGGAGTAAAAATACTGATTGTATTTTTACAACAACTTATCAGCATCAACACTGACATAAAAATTTGCGAATAAACTCAGAGTTACACAACGAGCCATGGAACGTGCAATGCCTTCGAGACCACATAACAAACCAACAAATCAGGTAAAGATCAGGAGTTCACGACGTCATTGAAAGAACTACTAAGCTTACGTATCATGGAATGACGAATCATGGAATGGAGGCCCAGAAACTATAATAAAAGAATCCCAGGACGACCACCCAGGACATCCCAGAATTATATAAAAGAATCCCAGGACAACCACCGACTAGATGGACAAGTAGCCCAGTGAAGTGAACACTGGAAGGAATTGAGGGGTACCTATGTCCAGCAGTGGACGCAATTGGCTGATTGATGATCAACATCAAGGAACTAACCACATAAAGTAAGTACTGATATAAATTTAGGCAGCCATTTTGATTTATTCTTCTGAAATTGAAATATTTGAGATCACTTAGTAGTATTGGCTGAATTTTTGGTTTAGCTTTGATAAATATCTATATAACTTTAGAAACTTGCTTAGGAATAATTAATATTTTTAAATGCCAAACCACATTTTATTTATTTCACACACTCTTACAAATTTTGTTAACTTTAAAATGGATAATATAGACGCTCTTTATACTTTATATTAATGTTTATTATTATTTTACCATATTTTTCTGACAACCTGAATGACCTCTTTTTTTTCACTTATTTTCTTTTATATTGTAAGGGTTCTGTCACATAAATGTCGCTCATTAAATATTTTTCATTTACAAACAAATCCCTATTTCTAATATCATTTAATTTTCTTTGAATATATTAATAAATACCTTGTTTATTATTATTTTATTAATGAATATTTAAATTAATCTTTCATTTCTAATCTGAAAGTGTAAAACTCAATCACAATCAAAAATCTATAATTTTCATACAATTAAAAGGTTTAATCAACTAAATGTCACATTATGTGACATTTTTAAAATAACAATAAATTCAACATTATAATTAAAACTTTAAACATTTCAAAACTGCCAAAAACCCATCCTAAAAAATTCTTGCCTTTCCTAGTATATTACTTAAGCTAAAAATTTGACGTAGTTTCAAGTGTTATGTAAAAAACATATTAATCGTGTCAGAGTACACCCCTGAAGAGGGTGGAGCGGTCAGAACCTTCAACCAGTTAAAATATTCGTATCCCTGTACAAGGCCTATTTATTTGTTTTGGTGCACTATCTCGACTCGGTGAAGATACTGTAGTACCTACTGGCAAATCAAGTTTTTCACGCAAAAGAGCATATAATTAAAAACAATAATAGTAAAAGTTATGATATAAAAGCTAAAGTCATCTGCAGTTAGCTTGAAGCCTTATGAAATATCATTCAAGGTAAATTATTTAAATTGTTCCTATTTCAATTGCATAAAAATAAAATTATGTGATATTTACTTTTTCATATTAATAGCACGAATTCATCTTTTTCTTTTCTCTAATTTATATGTAATCTTTGGGAACCTATAAAAAACTACACTCACTGTTTTTGCTATTATTAGCAGAATTAAATACGCAACATGTATTTGCACACATTTTTGATAAAACTTATGCGTAAAAATATTTTGTCCAATATTCCAATTTTGTCATATTTCGCCGCTACGCACGCTGGCATCGTTTCAATGTACCCCTACCATGGTCACGCACGGAGCGAATACAACAAGATATTTTATTATTGACCCAAAATTTTATTATAGAATGGTTTAGTAATAGAATACTTTCATGGGTAGTACCATGAAATTTAAAAAGGACACAAATAGGCGGAATTTACGCAAAAAGGCAAATAGTGCAAAAAACAAATATAATAGGCAAAATGGGCGAAAAAGCCATTTTGCCTATAATCGGAGCTTTACTAATTAATATAGATGTCGGTAAAATATTGTTTTCGTTTTTTAATAAATGATTGATATAAAAATGTTTATTATCCTGGGAGGTTGCACGAAAAAAAAGGCTCTGAAGTACGGTGCTGATTACAACTTTTTGCCAAGAAATAATAAATAGTAAAAAAAATTATGTACAAAGCAACAGACATGTTTGTCACAGTAGAACCGTATGCTGCATATTTATACGTTTGCACCCAGTTACGCCGCGTTTGTTGAGTTATTATTGTGATTGATTGTGCCGCTATATTTGATGTTATAACCAATTACCTAATGGGTTGTGTAGGCTGGATTTTATTAAATGTTTTTACAATTTCTTCTCAAAGATTCTTTTAGATGTCTTTTTTTTGTACAAATATTAGTTATTACAACGTGTAAATTATGTTTCTTCTGAACCGTTGATTGGATTTGGATAATTTTGATTTCACATTATAGGAATATTTTTAAGGACCACATATCTACCAATGTTTTCTGAGAAATGTCAAAGTTTTTAACCATAAATTATAAATAAAGTTGTATTTTTTGTGCAACAGCCTGTCGAAATTTTTAGAAACATCTTGTTAATAATGCGAGATAAATTGATATTTTTTCAACATTGTCGTAAAAAAAATCATTTAGATATTTTCAAAGTATAAAGTGATTGTATTGAATTGTAATACTGATTAGTTGAATATAAGCAATCAAAAAAATTAATAAAATAGTTTTGGACAGACAATATTGTTTAAAATTCAATAAATTGTTTTGCTGCTTTTCCTGTGTTATTTAATTGACATGAATTATGAGAAGAAATCTGAGCCGCGATAAATGTGTGCAGTGCAGTGCAGTTAAATGCGTGTTCATAATAATTCAACGGCCTTAAAGATTTTGAAAAGAAATAAATTCCGTTCATATAAATTTCAATGTCATCATTAACTAAAAGGAGATGCTGATGCAGACAGACAATTTTTAAAAAACATTTTGTTTAGTGATAAATGTACATTTACATTAAATAATGATTGATGGATTCGACCGTTACTTGATGGAAATTCATTTTATGTAACAATAAAACACTGAAAACTTTGTTTTCAAAGAATAGAAAAACAGATTCGACATACGCAGTTCACCTTCTAGATCATAATCATTATTTCAATGACAAATTTAAAATTCTTCACATTCAAAATAAAGGCCTTAAGCTCTCTTTGTTAGAATCTATGGAAATCAACAAATTAAAAAACACAGATATAATTCTGAATGACCAACTTGAAACAAACAGTTCTACCCTCCTTAACCTATTTCATTAGAGACTATAAATTTGTAAACCCAAGCCAAAATAGATCACTTGAGAAAGGCAATCAGCAGAAACAGCTGTAGTGATAATATTTAAAATAAATTTTGTGGAAGTTTGAAAACAAAGTTTTCAGTGTTTTATTGTTACATTAAATAATGAACTAAATGTTATAGGATTTGGTGGACAAAAAAGCAAAAATTCTTTGAATTGTTGTATAACCTGGAACTGAATCGAAGTGTATTATCATTGTTTAAAAAAGAAAGAAGTTTCTTACTTAAACAATGGTATTATTATATCTTGTGTTTAATAGAGATCTGGTAGTGCTCACACTATTGCCTGAATACATTATTGCGATTTTTCGTGAGCTGAATACATTTCATCAATTTTATTGGTTTTTAAACAATATAATTTATTTTTTACAAAGTACTATTTACTGTTCACTACTATTAGTAGTATTAGTAGTATTTGTGAAAATTTTCGTATGTTAGTATGTGTGAATAATTTATTCACAAAATAAAAATATTAACAATTCAAATATTGTCAAATATCAGAATCATCAAAATGACCAAATGCAACACACGAACATGTCATACACATTCTTTTACCTCGTGTACTGACTTTAAGGGGTGGCCTGAAAAATGTATTATATTTTTACAAAATTTTGGAATACATATAATTCGTAGAACAATTTGTTTTGAATACATATTTCAGTCCTTTACAAATAGTTTCTCATGACTTTTAATGTAAAATAATTAGGAAAGCAGGAATTCAACAATTTAGAATTTCCCATTGAATTTCCTATGGCCCGTTTGGTGATTCACCATCCGGTATATGATAAAATTGTCGTGAAATATGCTTGGGTTAAATGTATACTACACTTGAGTGCAAAAAAATCGACTCAAAATTATTTTGAGAAAGTACCTCTCCTGTTTCAATCAAAAAAGGTGTAAATTTAAAAATATTTAGTGTACCTCATTATTAACCTCATTATTGAGTTTGAAAAAAGTTTTGATTTTTGGTAAATCGGGTGACGTATTACAAATAAATAATGCAACACGTAGAGAGGGGGTCATAATTTGACCCATTGAAATCGAAACGCACCCACTTAAAACATTTGGTTAACATCGTAACCATCAATTTCCATAGCAACCCACTAATACATCAGCCAATTAAGCTCGCAACTTCATAACAAATTGATAGCGTGCCCGTCAAAGCAGCTCAAGCAGTAGCATTACTGAGAGAAGTCCTGAGCCAGAGAGCCGTGGCAAATCGACTAAATTTAAGCCAATCTGATGGGTCCCGAGGGCATCGTCGGTACCAAGCTACTGGTGATTATGTCCGCCGACAAGGAGGAGGTCATAAACGAATAACAACAGAGAGAGGTGATCAATTTCTTGTGTCTAAATCTCTGAAAAATTGACATTTGACTGGTGCTAATGCCAAAGAAGAGCTTAGAGAGGACCGAGGTGTGGTTACCAGCGTTTGGACAGTCAGAAGGAGACTCAAAGCAGCCAACCTGACACCAAAAAGGACAGCTACTGGTCCCAAGCTAACCGCAGCCCAGAAGCAAAGACGACTAGAATTTGCTCGAGAACATCTGGATTGGGACAACTATCAATGGAGTCAGGTATTATTCTCCGACGAAAGTAGGATCTGCCTACATGGCAACGACAAGAGGCGTCGAGTCTATAGAGGGCCAGTGGAATGATTTGCTCAATGTTGTATACGAGAAATTGTGTCATATGGAGGCTCTTGTATGTTTTGGGCAGGCATTTCCATGGATGGGAAAACCGAGCTGGTTTTCGTGGAGGACGTGAAGGAGGTTTATCGGCGGATCGATACATCAGAGATATTTTGGAGAAACATGTGGTTCTATACGCGGGATTTATTGGTAATGCCTTTATTTTATTGCATGATAATGCACGATGTCATACCGCATGAGTCATCACCACCTATCTGACTGAGATCGGTATACCTACAATAAATTGGCCTGCGTTGAGTCCGGACATAAATCTAATAAAGCATGTTTGGGATAAGCTTAAACCAAGGTTCGGAGCATAAATCATGGACAAAGGAGCATACTGGAATTGAGAGCTGTGCTTAACAATGAATGGAAAGCAATGCCCCAAGAATTTATTAGAAAAGTCATCCGATCCATTCGAAATCGATTGGAAAGTGTAATTAAAAATAGGAGTGGTAATATCAGGTACTGAAAAACAAAAAAAATCATTTTGTAATTGATGATTTCTGTGTTCATTACGTCTTTCTTGGCATAGTTCCAATGATGAATATTTGAGAAACTCTGTTCGTATTGCATATTATTTTTATAATGCGTCTTCCAAATAATGAAATAGCAGTTTTTGTAAGTTCAATAATAAAGTTACTGTTTGCACACTACATCTTGTTATTTTCATACTTCATACTTTAAAACAGAAGGTGTAATCTAAAATATCGCTTTTGAGTCGATTATTTTGCACTCAAGTGTAGAATATCACGTTTAATTCTAGATTCCAGTAGAAGTAGATTAAAATTTTCCAGAGAGCACCTTGACTGAAAGGGTCATGGAATAGGCTTTATTTATAGATCAATTATGTTAATGGTGAAGAATAATGTGGAAATCATGGAATAAAATTGTTGGTGTCCTTATTTTAGAAAATAATAAAAAACTTTGAGATTTTAACTTTTAAATTTAAATGTGCGCTTTTAAAGATAAATTTTAACGTACTGGGTGATCCACGCAGGTTTGGCATAGTCCATAATCTGTATTTTAAATAAAACACCTTGTATATTTTTATGTTTTTAAAAGCACCTTAACAACCAGATCCCAACGAAGTATATCATGTAGGGTCTATTATAAATAATACAAGGTGAAATTTTAAAATTAAGTACAATTTTCTTTAAAACAATTAATTCATAGAATCCTCGAGGTAATTAATTGGATTAGAATAAAATAAATGCTTAAAATTTTCTTCACCTTGTTGTTGGCAATAACACCGTCTCCTATAAAACTCGTCCCGAACTTTGTTTAAAGTTTGAAGTGAAATATTTTGTATTTCTGTAGTTATCCTTTCTTTGAGGTATTCAATGCTAGTTGGTTGTGTTGCATATACTTTGTTCTTAAGATAACCCCACAGAAAAAAATCCAAAGCTAGCCACTTAATAGTACCCATTCGTCCAATCCATTCATTGAAGAAGATTTCATTCAAGCAATTTCTCACTATTAAAGCACATTGGTGTGTTGCACTGTCCTGCTGGAATCAGACAGTTACATGCGGTAGAGTCGGATCTATTGGATTGGGATATAAGTTAGCCAACTAAGCAAGAACATCGTCTTTTAGCATGCTTAAATATTTTTCCGCTGTTAAATTACCATCTACAAATATACGACCAATAATATGATCTCCTATAATACCTGCACTAACACAAATCACCAACTTTTGTTATCTGGGTGCAAACTTAAATGAACAGTGGGACCAATCGAAAGAAATTAAGATAAGGATCGAGAAGGTAAGATCAGCTTTCGTCAAAATGAAAAAATCTTTAACAACCACGACATAAAATTGGAAATGAAAGTTCGTATACTAAAATGCTACGTATTTTCCGTTCTTTTATATGGCGTAGAGTCATGAACCTTAACTAAAGCATCACGAAAGAGACTCGAAGAATTTCAGATGTGGTGCTATAGACGCATGTTGAGGATTTCCTGGATAGACAGAATTACCAACGAAGAAGTACTACATAGAACGGGTAAAGAGCGCAAACTAGTCGTAACCATAAAACGTCGCAAACTAGATTACCCGGGCCATATAATGTGCAATGAACAACGATGTGACCTACTTTGAACTATATTTCAAGGTTAAGTGCGTGGAAAAAGAGATAAAGGACAGAGAAGAATATCCTGGCTGCATAACCTGCGAAAGTGGTTTAACTTAACCACTACCGGACTTTTCAGGTCAGCAGTCAACAAAGTCAGAATAGCCATGTTAGTGTCCAACATCCGTAATGGATAGGCACCATAAGAAGAAGAATAATACCTGCGCAAACATTCAACTTTTGAGTATACTGAGTGTGTGTCTCACGCATCCAATGAGGATTCTAGCAATGAGGAACTAGCATGAAACATACATCAAGAACAGTGATCACGAGAAACTCCAGATATGCAAACATGCCTGGTACAACGAGAATACACTACAATGGAAATATTCACAATAATCATGAAAGAAACAGACATAAAAAAGAAGAGTCAAAGAAGCAGCCCTCTTCCTACTCCACGAAGAAAAGTGTGTAGTAAATCTGTCAGCAGAATATAGCTGGCTTTGGATACCAATATATAAACAGAAGTTAACATCAAGAATATGCCAAAAATAGCGGAGCAATAGGAGGTCCAAAAAATATGATCTAAAAATCTTACACACAACATACAGATTGAACGAAATAAATTCGGAACATAGGAATATAATGTATTTCGGCTCAATTCTGCTGTAGGTGGTTGGCCAACAAAAGATTGTCAAATAATTATATTATAAAAATCCCATACTTCAGCGGGCTGCTGGATTCTGATAAAAATTGAAAGCTGCACATAAATCTATGATTTATTATGCTGTCAAACCAGTTATAGTCCAGGAAATGAAGCATTTCACCTCGCAATTTTTTCGTGCTGCGTGGATTGACTTAAAATTTTAGCCTAAGGATCAAAATCTATATCGAACCAAAGTGCGCCAAAGCCTAGGGGGTGGTTGCCACCCCATCTCCGGGGTGAAAATTTTTTTATGTTTTAACTACAGGTTTCGATTAAAAAAGTGATTCTAAACAAAAAATGTGCTATACATTTTTTTTATAAAATGATATTTTTCAAGTTATCCGCGATTGAAAGTAATAACTTTTAGACGAAAAAATCCACGTTTTAATCGATTTGTCGCGAATAATTCGAAAATGGTGCATTTTATCAAAAAAATTGTAGAAAACAAATTTGTAGTTTTTAAAAAGACAAATACAATTCATTTTATAAAATGTTTTTTAGATATAATAGGAACCGAAATACGGCCTATCAATGTTCAGCGGTTTTCTTCAAATGCCAAATTTGAAAGATTCAAAATCAAATATCGGGAAAATGATGCATTTTTGGAAGAAAACTCACAAAACCTTTTTTAAAGAGCATAAATAGACCTATCATAAAAAAGACTCTAGCTCAAAAATTGAGTGAGTTATGATTAAAATAAGGTCAATACCTCATTTTTTACGAAAAAATCGAAACAACACCCCAACCTCCTCCATAATTAAAATCGTTCTTTACGCCTCTGAAATTCTCTTTGTACATGTATTGTTAATACGTCCAAGAAGTTTGACCCATTTAAAATGCTTTGTGTTAGAAAAAGTACAGCTTAAAGCGAGAAACGATTTACAATTTCATATTTTTTACCCTTCTTTTTTTAAATATGCCCGAAAATACTGAATATATGAAAAAAATGCAAATTACCAAATTGTAGCTTTTTTAATGACTAAAATTATCCTTCATTTAGACTTGTTGTACAATGAATATTTGGCGAGATATAGCCGTTTAAAGCATCGATTTACGATCAAGCACCATCTTTTTCGAACCCCTTAAACTCACCCCATTTAAAAACCAAGGGTTCCAAAAAGATTTAATTCACAGATCCTTGTAGCTCTTAAAAACCTCTACAAATCGGTTTTGAAGAAACACTCTATCGTTAAAAATTAAAAGAAATACGTTAAAAAAACCAGTGAATTTTTTTCCGGAAAATTCTATTAGTATAGTACAGTACATTTCGGTGCATAATAATCTACAAAACCGGTATATTAGCTAGTGGGGCGTTATACATTCGAAATTTTAAGCATTCTTATTTTGAAATCCCATACAACAGAATAAAACATCTGCTCATATGTCTATGGCTTGGCAATGAAAATATTAGAGCAACAGGTTGGGGATGGTATTCCAAAGATGGTTTGTTATTACCCGTACGCAGGAACAAACAACCTGCACTCGATGAACTTTTGAAAATTATTTTTTGGCAATGCAAAAAAGGATGCAGTGTTTCATGTGGATGCAGAAAAGTTGGTTTATACTGTAACTCTACTTGTTCTGGGTGCTCAGGTGAAGGGTGCAATAATAGTCCACCAATAATTGAAGATGATGATGACATAGATCACGATGAAGATGTAATTGATGACGAATAAAATTAATATTATAATTGTTTTACCATAAATTACTATATATATACTACTATACTATATATATACTATATATTTTATTTTACTATAAATGTAAATATTTTCTACTATTTATGTAAATGTATAAGAATATATGGTGCCTTTTTATGTTGATAAATTTTTTTGTATTTAATTCTACTTTTTTCAATTTATATCTTATAAATTAGTTTATAAAAACTGCAATGTTGTAAAGGGTGATTTTCAAAAGTTGAAAAGTTGCAAAATTTTGTAAAAAAATTGTTTTCACCTATAGCACTCATAACAATTGATTTTTAAGCGTTAAAAATGTATGAATTTGTATTTTAAAGTATAAAAAAATCAATATTTAACTAATCCAAACCAAATTTCACTCATCTTAAGATTTATAATAGTATTTTACAATTTTTGAAGACTAGGGGTAGTTTTCATCCCTAAGAACAATCAGGGTTCATCGGCATGACATAAACTATAAAGCAGAGGGTGAGTTTAGCTTAAGTCCAAATTTTTATGCAAATCGTTCCAAGGTGAAATCATTTTCTTCGCATTACTAATTTTTTTATATTAATCTCTAATAAGGGTCGCTTTTTAAGGGTTGAAATATGATGGAACTTTATTCAAAAGCACGAAACTATCATTATTTAATTAATTCAAACCAAATTTTACCCATATTCAGGTTTAATATGTTATTTTATAATTTTTGACAATTACGGGTAGTTTTCACCCCTTAGAACAATCAGGGTTCTACGACATGACATAAACTATAAAACAGCGGGTGAATTGATCTTAAATCCAAATTTTTATCCAAATCGATCCAAGGCGAAATCATTTTTTTAGAATTAGTAATTTTTTTACATTAACCTCTAACAAGGGTTGCTTTTTAAGGGTTGAAATATGATGGAACTCTATTCAAAAGTATAAAATAATCATTATTTAACTAATTCAAACCAAATCTTACCCATATTCAGGTTTAATATGTTATTTTATAATTTTTGAAAATTAGGGGTAGTTTTCACCCCTAAAACCCTTCAGCGCACTTCGGTTCGATATAGATTTTGATCCTTGGCCTATCACCTACCTTCTGTTAAAATTTCAACTGGATACATGCAGGACGAAAAAATTGCGAGGTTTTAACTTTTTTCGAGATTCATTTCCTGAGTTATTATCGTTTCCTTAGACAAACCCGTCTTACGCAAACAACATTGTTGTGGGACAGATAGTTGAACGATATTTTATACAATGTCTATATCCAGGTATTGATTTATTTTTGTCCAAGTTTTATATTGGTCCACTATTTCAAATGCAGTTCAAACAGACATGTATTAAATTGTATGTTCCGTTTTAATTTGGTTCAATCTGTATATGCAACACCTAATACACACAAAACAACAAATATGTTTTTTGTTCAATAATTGACGTTGCTCAACCACAACTAGGATATAATTTTTTTACATAAACATATAACACAGAATGCACAAAATAGCCAGAATTTGATATTCCAAAAGTAAAAACATCACATTCAAAATTTTTTGCAGCCACTATGTGCTATTTGCTTACAAGATCTAGCTCAAGCATTTTAATTTTAAAATAACATAATCAATACCAAAATAAGTAGGATAGTAGGAAAATACCAGGCTAGTTTCAGAAGTGGTCAAACGACAATTCATCAGATGGCAACCCAAAAAAAAAATTTGAAAAAAAAACTAAAATATGGCATTGCTACACATCACATATTTATAGACTACAAAGCAGCCTACGACTCTGTGAATAGAACAAAAATGGTCAAAGCAATAAAAGAGCTAGGAATAGCAAATCAGTTGGTAAATTTAACAAAACTAACTTTTAACCAAGTTGAATGTAGAGTACGAATTTAGGGGCAAATGTCTGAAACCTTTTACAATAAATAACGGGCTGCGCCAGGTAGACCCTCTCTTCTGTATACTGTTCAATCTGGCTCTGGTAAAAGTAATACGTATGCCACAACTCACAACAACTGGTTCATTAAATAATAAATCAACACCAACAACACGAAGTAAATGGAAATAAGCACGCAACCACAAATCCTATGACCACTTGTTACAAACAACAACGTAATCGAAGCAGTGAAATAATTTGTATACCTGGGAGTGCTTCTTAACACTAAAAATAATACTACCGCAGTAGTATCATACAAAAGAACAAAACAATTTTTCAAAATTCGACATTTTTGAGATTCTTGAGCTCAACATCTTGTCTTGTCTTGAAACCTAATTAAAAGTCTTGTTTCGATTTCGTCTTAAGCTCAAGATGAAAAGTGACGAGATCCTCGAAGTACCGAATATTGCCGGTATCCCTACAAATAATGCAAAAAAATGGCTCAAACATGCTTGGAATATTTCTTAATTGCAGAAATTAGAGACAAAATTGGAGACAAAATTAAAAATCTATAACGAAGATTTGAGCTATCGTGGAAGATATTACAAAAATAAAATAGTGCTGGACCTGTTACATTTTCAGATAGGATGACAGCAGGTAGACATACAGAAGAAGTTTGGTGGGAAGAACTTAAAAGATATGGGTAGATGTCATAATATAAGTGACTGGTAAACATAGGATTATATTGGTACATCTTGTACATCATATACATAGAAGGATTGAGGGAGATACCTACGTTCAGGAGTGGATAAAAAATGGTTGACCGTTCTCGCTTATCCGCCTATAACGATATGAAGGGGAAGGTCTAGAAGAACATTCGTAGTTGCTATTGGTGTGTTCGTCACAGTTCCTGTGATTCTAAGGCAACCAATTCTTGCTAATTTGAAGATGTCTTGATGACTTTTTTGCTGCATGTTAGGTTACCATACCACTGTGGATAATCAAATTATCCAGATACTGTAGGAAATTGGTGGTTTTACGCCGTGTAAAACCCATATTTTCCCATGAGTACGCCTGGCTATTATTAACGCAGTCCCCTCTTCCTTGTGTTGCTAAACTCACAATTTGAATTAAAATAATAAAAATAAAAATAGAAAATTATTTGACTCTAATTAAAGAGTTTTATTAGTAGATTGATATTTACATTAACTCCATAAAATAAAACTACTAAAACTGTGCTTTAAAAACAGTTTTATTTAATTACTTAAAGACCTAACAATAACCAATGGTAAATTTCAAATGTACAAGAAAACAGTTTATTCTATTATCTATGTTGGACATCCAAAAGTTTTTGAGCATTATTTTTATCAACTGACACCAAAATATCCAACATTGTTATGTATTCAGATATAATACAGATCCCGTTAGTAAATATTATAATATAGCCTTCTTCACATACACTTTTTATATATTTCTTATTTACATGTATCATTTTAGATGAAAAAGCACACGAGTAATAGTGACTAAAATATTTGGTAACTTTAATTTACTGTGTACCTTTTATCATTTCTTTTTATTCTTAACAAGCCTCTTAACAACATTAAGTCAATTATAGATTGTGTTACCACAGAACAAGAAAAAACACATATAACAAAAGACATGATTGTTAAGAGGACCAGAGTGTGGAACTGACCACTATATGGTATGATCAAAATATTACGGACAGTATCGACCGCGATCACAACAACTAAATAACAACTAACCAGCACAATCAAAACCACTGAAAACGAATCCATCCAAATACAATATTGATGCACTAAAAACGACTTAACATCGCTTTTATATAAGTAACGGCTTAGTCAAAAATTAACAAACCTGATCTACTCCTCAGCCCATAATATTTACCAATCGATGAAGCAGCTTGTAAAGCACTTAGAACGGTACAAAGGAACAAAAAAGATACTCAATTGTGGTGAACAAATGACATCGCTATTGCAGTACACAACAAGAACCAAGCATATCAAAAGTGGTTGCAAAAAAATGACTCAAATGATAAAAGATCATACGGAAAATTGAAAAGAGAAGTAAAAAATTTAGTAACTAAAGCGATCAATTTTTCCTGGAAAAGTAAATGCGAAGAGCTCAACAAATACATGGAGCCAACAAGATCAAGAAAAGCATGAATATCAGTAAAAACCTAAGAACAAACTGAAAAGAAGTGAGTAGAATAAATTTAATAGAAGAAACATCTTAGACCAAACATTACTTACAAATTGTGACTGAAACAAGACCGCAATTCATGAACACCATTACAACAACATATGAAGTGAAACACGATGAAGACCATGAAATAAAAGTACTGGAAGTCAAAGATGCAATACGTTTAAAAAATAATAAGTTTACAAAATCGAAAAGCAGGCGGACTACAGGGTATACCGAACGAACGACGAGGTTGCACCGGTTAAATCAGTTAAGTATCTAGAAATCTGGCTATCGAAAAGACTAAGGTTCAGAGTCCTTATCCAAAAGATGGTAGAGAAGGCAAACCAAAGTCTGAAGGCGTTACTACGGCTGATGCCAAACATTGGAGGCCTAGGTAGCACCAAAAGACAGGTGCTAAATAAAGTTTTTCAGTCGGTGCTGACCTAGGCTGCATCCGTGCGATGTAGCGCACTAAATACTTTAAAATACGCAAAGCTGGTGAAGATTTCGTTAAGGCTAATGCTCCTCAGGGTATCTAGCGCCTACAAGATTGTATCCCATTGAAGCGGTGATACCGATCGTTTTGTTATATAAAGAGCTAGCGAAGGTATATGTGAGGAGGATGAATGGAAATATAGATAAGGAAAAGATAGTACGATAGAGTAGCAGAGAGAATAGGCAAATGATAGCGAAAAGGCAAGATGGACAAAGAAGCTTATTCCTGATCTGAGGCTGTGGTGGAAATATAAGTTTAGGAAATTAGACTACTTTCTAACACAGTTTCTGACCGAACATGGTAGTTTTGGTACCTTCACAAATAGGAGAGACAAATCTTCCTCAGCGAACAGTACTGTTTGTGGGGTGCCGGACGCTCGCTCCCACATTTTTAACTGTCAGAGATGAGCAAATAAGAGGTAAGACTTAAAGACGCATTTGGGTTTCAAGCTGAACAAAAGAAATATGGTGAACATAATAATGAGAGGAGAGACAGAATGGAGAGAAGTACACTATCTGTTGTTTGAGGCAATGAAGACGAAGGAGCAGAAGGAGCTCTCTATCTGGTAACAGAAACATACTTTTTAAACTTATTTATCAACTCATTACAAGAGAAGTACACTATCTGTTCTTTGAGGCAATGAAGACAAAGGAGCAGAAGGAGCTCACTATCTGGTAACAGAAACATACTTTTTAAACTTATTTATCAACTCATTACAAGGTGTTATTATTGGAGAATCGTAGATGATCCAGATATTTTCTACCTATTTTTATTTCTTCATGATTTTATTTCTTTTCGAAAAATAAACAACCAGACGACTTATAATTTCATGATGCACGTAAAGGAATGCTTGAGAAAAAAAAGGATATATAATATTTAGTGAGAAAAAAGCAAAGAAAATATAAAGCTTTAAATTGTATAAATAGCAGTATGATTTGTTTGTATATTGATAAATTATATTTATATTAATAGTTGCTAAAAATTAAACGAGAAGAATTAGGATACAATTTTTATGTTGTACGTGATAAAAGCTGTATTATAAGTTTTATTGACGAACGATGCACTTTTTCAGTCTTTAAATTCTGGACTAACCCGACCAGCTGACAGGTTAAAAGTTTTTATACAAGAAAGACAAAAACACCAATATATATCACGTGCAAAGATTTAAAATATACACCACAATTACTGGAGATTTCACTACCCTGCGGATGTCCTTGTTTGACGGTGATCGGAGTAGGTCTGTACTCAGGAGGACAAGGTAATTTCTTTACTGGCATTGACAGTAAGTTGATTTTGTGCGTATGGATGTCGTTTGTAATGTTGCTTACTTCGTTGGTTTGTTTTTGGTATGTATAATCGTCTGATTTTGGTGGACAAACCAAATGTTCTGTAGATTCTTTCGCAGGTATTCTATCTGACTGGAAAGAACAATTAAGCTCTTCTAGTGACTTGCGAATATGCGCTTGTGCGGTTTTTTGGTAAAGGATGTAGACCCAGTCCAATCGGCAGTCACAGCTGAATCGGTTTCCTGTAACAAAAAATATTGTTTAAATATTGTTTTCCGTATTGCCTATTAATAAAAAAAAATCAGTTTTTTACTATTACAAGTTACTACGTTCACTACGCTGTAGTGAAGTGACTAGTAAGTTTAGTAGTGTCTGAGGACTTGAGAGACTGAGACCTCGGATGCCTTGAAGAAGACATTACAGAGAATGTCGAAAGCTCGGCTCAATGGATATTAACGCGGTTCAACCCGGTAGACTCATGAGGTTTATATTAATTTTTATAATAGTATTAATCTTAGCTCTAGTATATATATATATATATATATATATATATATATATATATATATATAAAATATATATATATACATATATATATATATAAATATATAAATATATATATATATACATATATATATATATATTTATATATATATATATATATATATATATATATATATATATATATATATATATATAAATATATATATATATATATATATATATATATATATATATATATATATATATATATAGTAAACTCTTAAATATTGGGGAAATCTGCAAGAAAAACTCTAATGTTTATAAATTGTTTCGCCGAACGTTTTCGCCAAAGAGAATTAATTTGGCTTCTTCAGGGCTGAAAGAGAAATTAACCATACCGTAAATTTTAGAAATGTCGAGTTAGGATGTTAAAAAACTTAGCTAGTAACGACATAGTGGTGTTTTTTTGTTACTATGTACAAAAAAGTTTTTTTTTTGTTAACGTTAGAAATGTATAGTAGCTTTGAACTTAAAACGCAAAGGTTTACCCAAGGTTAATCGAAAAACCCAATGTAACTATATTTAAAGGAAGTAATTCTTTGAATTGTCGGCAATAACTAAATTTTTGATTGTTATAAAGTTTGAGCGGGTAGCGGGTAGGAACTCTTTAAATACTTGAAGATAGTCCTATCAGGGAAAATGAATCAATTCCTGCCCTCCGCAGATTCCGGGGGTTTCCTGACCCGGGAAACTAGTACCTGTTTAGGATCCCTTGTCCAGGGTTGCGGATGAAGTCCACAACGGCGGCCACGGCGGAGAAGCGGAGCTTCGGTACGGTGCGGATGGCGGAAGTGGCAACCCTCGATTTCAGGGTTGATATAGAATCAAGTCACCGAATGATTGCCGGTATAAGCAGTCCATCAATTACTGGCCAACGGCTTCGGGCGGATGAACTGGTAACTGGAAGGGCACTCTTTTGTCCTGAGACTGAGAAATCGATCTCAAAGGCGGAGGAACTAAAAAATGGTCAACGGCATAAGGATGCAGAAGGCAAGAAGAAACCACTGCATTAAAGATCCTAAGGGATGTCTCTAATATGTGACAAATATGTGTTAAAAATACAATAAATATTGGTACATGGAACGTCAGAAGCATGTACGAGCCTAAGAAAATTCACAACGTTATACAAGAGATGCAAAGATTAAACATCGATATCCTAGGCATCAGCGATACAAGATGGTCGGGTGCAGGCAACGTCTCGACAAGCAACGGTATGATCTATTTCTCAGGAAATGAATACCCACATCACAGATATGGTGTAGCAATTGTCGTTTCAAGAAGAATGACACAGTCTGTCACTAATTTTTCGCCAGTGTCAGACAGGATCCTGCTCCTACAACTGCATACAAAAACTGCAAAACTTAATATTATACAGGTATATGCCCCTACTGCAGATAAATCAGATAAAGAGATTGAGCAGTTTTATGAACAAATAAATCAAGTTCTAAAGTCTACAAAGCCAAAAGATGTTACACTTATCCTTGGAGACTTCAACTCCAAAATTGGCAAAGGAAAAAGCGGAAAAAATGTGGGAGAACATGGTTTAGGGGCAAGAAACGACAGAGGAGACAAACTTTTAGAGTTCTGTCAAGAGAATGATATGATAATTTCAAATACATTCTTTAAGCTATACAAACGAAGACTGTACACATGGACGTCCCCTCAACACACTAGGGAAAAAATAATTAGGAATCAGATAGATTATATTTTAATAAATGAGCGATACAGAAACTGTATAAGATCAGTTAAGGCTTATCCAGGCGCAGATGTTTCTTCAGATCATAACCCCCTGATAGCGCGGGTACACATTAGACTCAAAAGACCTTCAAATAAAACAAAAATAGATCACATAGATACCAGCCGCTTACAAGATCCAACAATTAAAGAAGATTTAAAACAACATATCAATGATAACTTACGAATGCTTTCTACAAAGACAGAGAACACGCATGTAGAAGATAAGTGGCAAGATTTAAAAGACGCCATAATAAAACCTGCCCAGAAAATGCTTACCAAAGAGAAACAGAAAAAAGGACGAGAATGGATAACAGAAAAAATTTTAGGTCTCATGGAAGAGCGAAGACAGTTAAAGGGAAAATGCAGCCAAAAATATAATGAAGTAAACAAACAAATCAGAAAAGAAATAAGAACTGCAAAGGAAAATTTTTTATACAAGAAAATGCGAGGAAATCGAAGAACTACATCTCAAACATGGCACTTTTAACTTACATAACAAGATAAAGGAACTGACAGGTACACAAAAACGAAAACATCCCAATCTCCTATGCAACGCAAATAGTGAAATAATAGCCGATCTACAAGAAAAGCTTAGGACCTGGAAGAACTATGTAGAAGAATTGTTCGACGATGAAAGACAAGAACCTAATATAGATAACTTGCAAGGCGACGAAGGACCAGAAATAACTAAAGAAGAACTATTATACGCTATAAAAATAATGAAAAATGGTAAATCACCGGGTCCAGACGAGCTCACATCAGAACTTCTTAAGCTTGTGGAAGGCGAATCAGTGAATATTCTACTCGACCTTTTTAACTGCATCTACAAAAGAGGAGAAATACCAAAGGAATGGCTACTTTCAACTTTTGTAACCTTACCAAAAAAGGCAAGTGCAAAACAGTGCACTGACTACCGCACTATAAGCAGCTTAATGGGGCATACATTAAAAGTATTCATGAAAGTAATCCACTCAAGAATTAACAGAAAACTAGATGCAGATATTAGTCATACTCAATTCGGATTTCGGAACGGGCTTGGAACAAGAGAAGCACTATTTGCACTTAACGTCATATGCCAAAGATGTCTAGATATAAACCAAGATATATATATATATATATATATATATATATATATATATATATATATATGTGCTTTATTGATTACAACAAAGCGTTTCATAAAGTTCGTCACGACCACTTAATGAAACTGCTAGTAGAAAAAAAACTTGGATAAAAGGGACATTAGAATTATCTCTAAGATTTACTATAACCAGAAAGCAAATATCCGAATAGAGCAAGAGACAACGGAGGAAATCAAGATCAAGAAAGGCGTAAGACAGGGTTGTATACTCTCACCGACCTTATTCAATCTATACTCCGAAGACATTATAAACACAGCACTTTCGGATCAAAATATAGGTATTAAGATAAATGGCATCCGAATAAACAACTTGAGATATGCCGATGACACGGTACTAATCGCAAAAACTTGGGAAGATCTTCAAATACTAATTAACAAAATAGTAGAATGCAGTGAAGAACACGGATTATCACTTAACACAAGCAAAACAAAAATAATGCTAATATCTAAATCACCACAAAACTTCCCTGGCATAACCGTGCATCATCAAAGAATAGAACGTGTAACAAGATATAATTACCTGGGAACTGTTATCAACGAAAATAATGACTGCTCTGAAAAAATCAGAACCAGAATAGAGAAAGCTAGAGCCACATTTACTAAATTGAAAAAGGCGTTCTGCGGAAGAGATCTAAGTCTAAAACTTAAAATTCGCCTTTTGAGATGTTACGTTATGTCAGTTCTCCTCTACGGGATGGAAACATGGACATTGAAAAAGATCGATACCAAAAAGATAGAAGCATTTGAGTTGTGGATGTATCGTAGAATATTAAAAATACCCTGGACAGAGAAAGTAACAAATGTGGAGGTTTTGCGGAGAGTGCGGAAAGAGAAAGAGCTGATACTTCCTGGTAAAAAGCGCAAACTACAATATTTGGTACATGTTATGAGGGGAGATAAATACCAGTTGCTGCAATTGATTATACAGGGAAAGATAATGGAAAAGAGATCTATAGGAAGAAGAAGGCATTCATGGTTGAAAAACTTGAGAGAATGGTACAATTGCACCAATTACCAATTGTTTAGATCTGCAGCATCAAAAATACGCATAGCTTTGATGATAGCCAAACTTCGGAACGAAGACGGCACTTGAAGAAGAAGAATAAAGTTTGAATGTGAGGTTCTGTTTTCATAGAACGCAAGCGCTGACAAATACAAGTAGTACTTTTGAATATTTATGTTGTTAAGGTTCATTGGTAAAACCGATGTAGTTAGATCCCAGTCTGGGGAGATATTAGTTTAGAATTTTCTTAATTGACATTCTTTTTTAATTAGTATATTGTTCATGTATTATTAAAATAATATCTTAAGATGTATCTAAGAAAAGCAAGGGAATGTTATCTTTTTTAGTTAATGAAAATTATTATTAAAGTAGGTTAGTTGTTAATAGATATATCAGTCAATATATAACAACTAGACAACTAGACAACAAAAGATATAGGCATAGCTCGCAACAAAGAAAAAACAATATAATAAAATATGTGTATAAGATGTAAGGCAACCGTATATACGTATTTCTGACTATTGACATGCTTTTTTCTTTAAAAATATTTTTTTTTTCAAATTGTTCACTAAGCTCTAATTTCTAATTTAAACAAGTTACTTTTTCTCCTGGCTTCATGTTTCGATATATTGTTCATCAGCGATAGAATAGAAGTATTGTATTATATTATACTGTTTTTGTTAACATATTGTGACATTTTTGTGACTTTTTAATGTTTGTGTAAATTTTAAGAAAAACTCTGTATGTGTTTTTCACTGTAACTTTTATTGCATTTATTAAATGTATTTTGTTACACCTGATCATATGCATTTGACATTGTTTGACATCTTGAGATGACTTTACAATTATTAGAACTGAAGAAGTGTAGAATTACTGCACGAAACGTTTTCTATTAAAAGATTGAAATAGTTTTTCATTTTTTATTTTTCTTAAAAGATATTCTCATTTACAGTGAGACTTTAATCTGACTCACATTGTGTATTTATTTTGTTTTATTGTGTATTTATGTGTATTTTATTTTTGAATATATATATATATATATATATATATATATATATATATATATATATATATATATATATATATATATATATACTGCTTCTTTGATTCTTTGACAAGATAAAACAAAATACCTAATTACTTATTTTAAATTATAAATAATTATAAATTATTTTTAACATTTTATACCAATGTTTCATAAACTGACACCTTTTTAAACTTTTGAAGTTCACTAAACTTAATATAAAGCTTCGATGTCATGTGAACCTAATCAATCAAATATATACTCAAAAGTAAACACGATCCATGTTTACCTTTTGTACATTTACACTTAACCAAATAAACAACGAAATGATATTTTTGTCATTAAAACTTGTTTCAATTATTGCTTTATCCGTCTGCCATAATAAAAAATTAATCGAGATATCCTAGAGGTGGGCGATATTAAATGAGTTGTGATTTTGTTACTGATACGACGTATTTATTTACAACTCGTCAAATTAAAGAGGTTCTGAAACTATTTTCTTGTCAGATGAGTCAGATACTTAATTTAAAAACAAACTAAAAAATAGAAAAAAAGCATCTATTCACCCTAGTTTATCGGGAAATTTTGATATTTTCACGTTTGTATTACTATAGTTAAAATTGTTATTTTTCTTTGGACATTGTTATTTGTATTTTATGTTTTTATATCTCCACCACCACCATAAATAAAATCCGCAATTTTTAGAGCATTATAAAGTGAGTAGGAAGCCATACATAATAAATATTTTAAGATTTAACTTGTATTTACCGTCCCCGGTTTCCTTGAATAATACCAACACTTGTACTATATAGAACATTTTTATTTTTTTCCTAGCTTGAGTGAGATTCAACCTTATTCTATCTTTCTTCTGTCATATGAACTATGAACTTCACATTTGCCAAATAGAATTTTTATGATTTATTTACTCATTGTTAAAATTATGTAATGCAAATGTGTGAAATGAATTACAGCAATAATGGTTTGTTTTATAACCATTAAATTTTAATTCCTATAATTTAATAGGACTTGTTCAAGATGGTGGTAAAAAACATTCTTTGCATTGTTCTTTGTTCTTTGCAATTCTTGCACTTGTATTGTTAAAAATGTGATAGATTAAAACGTTCAGACGGATATATTTTTATTTTTACAATTTATCTTGACAGTGTCCCTTTAAATTATAGAGAATTCCTACTATAATTTTGAATTTCCCGCGTCATATAAATTTGAATTTCCCGCTTCTCATTAACAGATTTCTGTCTTCTTTTTTTTGGCCATCGTTAAGGTAAGTTACAAAGTCATTAGCATTTAGTGTAGAATTCTACCGTAGAGGGCGCTGTAAATCGTATCGGCAATTTTTAACATTAAGGTTGGCGATCTTCTTGTCTTATAATCTGTGGTTGTTTATTAATTGGTGCTATGTCAGGATATATGTCAGGATACAGGATATGGAACAAGTGACTTACTTGTCCTCTATCCTGTAGACAAAAAGCAATATTTTGAGATGAAACTCCAAAGATGATGTTGTACCCTTGGATTGATATCGAATTCTGATTTTTGTGTGTTTGTGTATTATGTTTTTATAAACTATATACAATTTTAGGTGATGTTTCTCTGACCTATTAATCCATTACTTTTGGTATATTCTTGGATCCATAGGATATCTTGGATATGATAAATGTGCATGAAGCATACCTCAAAATATGGACATCGATAGATACCTGATATGTAAATATGCATGTTACAATAAGCACAGAGTACAATGGAAATGGTTTCAATAGTCATATTATGCGACAACAGACTTCGCAATGAGAAAAATTACAGAAGAAACACCCATCTTACTTAATGGAGACAAATGTGCAAACTTATCCACAGAATGTATCACACTCCGTCTACCAATACTAAAAGAATAAATCAGGACTAAGAATATACCAACAATAATGGAGTAACCCTAGACTACTAATGTTTCTTCAAAATACGTAAACACTGATCACACGTAAATTTTATGTACTAAATCATTTATGTCTACCTACTATTTTGGTTTTATTTTAAACTAAAACATAATGAGTCTGAGCTAGTCTCAAGACTAGAAACTTCAACGTGGAGTCATATGTCGTCATGTTACCTAATACAACGGTAACTTTAACATCCTAAACCATTATAAGAAAATTTGTAAACTAAATGTAATTAATTATTTGTTAACGGGTTGTTACCCATGTATTTAGTGGCTACATTCATGTACTCTTAGACACTGATGATGGAATATAGATTCCGAAAACGTTTTGTCTTTTTTAACTTAGCCCATTTAGGTTCTAAATAAATACCTTTTACAAAGGATTTTTAATAACTTTTTTAAAACATAATGGTTTATTTTCAGAAAAAAATTTTTCTCCTGAATCTGAATGATCAAATAGCCCTTCATCTGACTTACTGAAATTGGTACGACCGGAGCCTTGCAGTGGTCTGCTAGTTTCAAGTAGCCCAAATAATGAAATTACACCGGGAAAAATATTGGAAAACATTTCCACAGAACCCAAACTTCCTCACGATAAAGCAGTTCGTAGAAGATCAAGAAATTTAGCTTCGGCTCTGAATATTAGGTGCAATAGAAAATCTCTGAAGGAAAAAATTCAACAAAAACGGAAGAAGATAGTAAAAGCAAACAGTAAGCAACCAAGAAAGGAGTCAAAACTTAAAGTAAAAAAATGAAAATAGATATGTCTGACACATCGTGGCAAAAGTCAACCAGAACTGGATGATGGTGATGTTGATGAAGTTGAAGAAGACGATAATGACTACTGTATTGGATGTGGTGAAGTATATAAATACACTTAAAAGATTTTTGATTGAATAACGTGTGCTCGGTGTCAGCGTTAGTTACAACAGTGGCGACGCGTGAATTTTTCTAAAGTGTTACCAAAACCAGATGTAAAAAATCTTATAAAAAAATAAGATTTCGAACTTCCCAAATATAAGTTTTTGTTTATTTGAGGTATTGTATATTATTTTACCCTTTGCAGATTCCAGGACTTTCCTGACCCGGGAAACTAGTACCTGCTTAGGGTCTCTTGTCCAGGGTAACGGATGAAGACCACAACGGTATCCATGGCGGAGAAGAACTTCTTCAGTACGGTGTGTATGGTGGAAGTGGCAATCCCTGATTTTAGGGTTAGTATAAAATTAGATCACCGCAGCGTCTGTCCCAGAATGGGCGGCTTGCAACAGCGTCTGACCCTGAAAGGGCGGCTGACCCACGAACGTTTTCGCGGTGTGGGAGTCTGAGCTGTTTACTCTACCCACCTGGGGTATTTTTCATTTGTTTTGTAACTCGACATTTTGAGGGGGTGTTTTGACATTAAAACGCCACGCTTGTCAAAGCGTGTTGTATTTAAACTACTAACGAAGATAATGACAAATAAAATTACAACTAAGCTTGACGAATACAAAGCAAGATAACAAGCGGGATTCAGAAAGGGTTTTAGTACTAGCGACCATCTGCTAACAGTAAAAATACTAATTGAAAAGTCGAACGAGTATCAAATCCCATTATACCTGGCATTCATAGACTTCCGAAAGGCGTTTGACATCATAGAACATTTTACCATCAAAAACTCACTACAGAACGGCAGAATTGATTACAGGTACACGGACCTAATAACAAACATATACAAAAATGCGAGTACCACAATAAAATTGACGAACGAACACGCTACAGAACCAATAAAATTCGAAAGAGGAATCAGGCAGGGAGACACAATATCACCAAAATTGTTCAATCAGGCTATGGAAGATATATTTAAAAAAATAGAATGGGATACATACGAAATAAGAATAAATGGTGAGCTCTTGAAGCACTTGAGATATGCAGACGATATAGTCCTGATAACAGATAAGAAGAACAGAGTTACAGAAGATTGCTGAGGACCTAGATAGAAAAGCGACAGAGGTAGGTCTAGAGATGAACTATAGTAAAACCAAGACTATGACAAACCAAAAAGACCAATTAGAAATTGTAGTCAAACAGAATAAATTAGAGCAGGTGGCAGAATACATATACCTAGGACAGATAATAAAGTTGAACAGGGACAATCAAACAGAAGAAAAAAAAAGAAGAACTAGACTAGCATGGGCTTCATTTGGTAAACTATCTTATATTCTAAAAAATAAAAAGTTCCCTCAATATATGCGAACGAAAGTATTCAATCAGTGCATTTTACCAGCTATCACATATGGCTCACAAATATGGACTTTCACAAAGGAGAACATCGATAGGATATCCAAAACAAAAAGAGCAATGGAAAGACAGATGCTGGGTATCGGTCTTAAAGACAGGAAAATAAACTCATGGATCAGAGAAAAAACAAAGGTGAACGATGTATCAAGACAGGTTGCAAAACTTAAATGGAATTTCGCCGGTCACACTCTCCGCCAAAAATATGAAATATGGAATAAGCGAATTCTACACTGGAGACCATGGGAAAAGAAAAGAAAAAGAGGAAAACCACAGATGAGATGGACTGACGACCTTAAGAGAACGGTAGGAAAGGACTGGATGCAGATCGCCCAAAATAGAGACCAATGGAGATTAACAGGGGAGGCCTATGCCCAAAAGTTGGCGTTTAAGTCTGATTAGATAGATAGATAAATATTATTTTACGCACTGTACTGGGCGACTGGAGCATCGTATAACTAATATAAGCTTGTAGGAAAACAGTAAACGAATCACTATTCCCAAAGATTATTCCACTATAAAATTACCCAATTAAAATTAAATAAGCAGCAAAAAGAAAACATATTTTAAAAGCTACTGTTTATACAATCTCTGAATTCGAGAAGTTCATTAAATTTACTTATGCAAAATCTAATGTCACACCTTTTTTCTGTAAAATATCAAACAAAACTTCTGATTTCGGTAAAGTACTCCCAACTAAAATAAAATTCTTGCAATGTAATGTAAAAACCTTTTGTACAAATTCGTGTCTCTTCATGCCATGTTGATGTGTTAGTATGCATTTCTTTAAAATCATTCTTTGTTACTACTTTGGGTAAATGTTTTTGTACTAATGTATTCAAAGCAGCAGCCCGTTTGAACGATTAAAAAAAAATCAGCAAGCCCTGGTAACAGTTGAAAATTTTTTTTACACTTTTTATAAGTTTCACTGTAAAACCAAATTGAGTCTGTGCGCATAACAATGAACAAAAATTGCATCTTGATACTTATCTTTACTCAGTTTTTGTAGGCCGTTGTGTTGCCCACTCATTACAGCTGTGCCATCGCAAGGCTGTGTGTCACGTGAAACTCCCGAAAAAACAGTTAATGTTTTTAGATCTTGGCAAAATTTTTGATTTTTTTGTCAATTAATGCTAAAAATTTCCTGTGATTTTCCATATTGTCAGAGTCATCACCCTCAAAATAACCCCGAAACGCTAATTCTTTTTTGGCCAAAAAAAATACGGCATCTATAAGTGTGCTAACGATGTATCTAACAACTGCATTATTTTTAGCGATATTTACTTTAAAGCTTGGTTAAAAAAGCTTTCGATTCTTGTTCATTCATAATATACTGTATTGTTGGCTATGCTATGAAGACATGACCAACAATACAATCTATTTTTCTTGCAACCACATAATCAAGCATTTTAACTACACCAACTAAATTAAAAGTATTAAACGGCTTTTTTTATTCCTTTAAAATAGGTGTTAGTCTTCCATTTTCAATATTCTCCTTTTTTTTTAAATTATATAAGAAGAATGACTTTTTGTAGTACAAGAATTGTATTAAGCATTTTTACTGTACGAACTAAATTTCAAGTATCCAACTGCTTTTTCTGAGTAATTTTTAAATTGGTTAAAACAGGTGTTGGTCTTCTTTTTTGATAACCCCTTTTTTCTTCTTCATAATTATATAAGAAGAATAACGTTTCTTCATGTAAGAGGTATTAACGAGTAAGTAAACAAAACAAAAAAATCATGCTCAACAAACAAACCCAACTTATGAAAGAATTGTAATATGTGTGGATAATTATTACTTAAACACAAAAAGTATAATAAGATCCATATTTTTCACTTCTCTATCTCAGCCATATATTACTCACCAACTAACTTACAATGAATGAAATGATATACCTTTTTAGGAATCAAATATTGTTTCATTTTTAAGACTTCGTTGTACTGTATTAAAAGACAATGTTGTTTCATTTTTAGTTTTGTTCAATCACAAATTAATCCCTTAATTTGTAATCTCACATTATTCTTAACTTTTTAACCTTTTATAGTTTCACCGTGTATAACTTAAACATTGTGAAAACTATATCGAGTAGTATTTTAATAATTAAAGTCCATTCACCTGCAAACCTGCACCTAATAAATGACGAATAATATATTTCCAAATTGCTTTCCTACTTCCAACTTCCTAAATGTTGCAATAATGACCTAGATTAAATTGTATTTGTAAACTCATAGGACAAAGTTTGTTAGTATAATAGTAGCATTAACCTCTGTGCTAAGGTATATATTATTTGTGAAATTATAAATTAAGGATTTGAGCTCATTTGAGGACAGTCCATTGTAGCAAGTTACCTAACCAAAATCTATAGTAAAATTATTAGTAGCTGTCAATAAAGCCATAATTTTTAATCCACAACTTCAACATTTTATTATATTTATCATCGTCGATCGAGAAGAAGCATACAAAGGAACATTACATAATGATTCGATCCTTATAACTACGATCAAATCTGTCCAGTTTTCTTAGTAAATATGATTTTAATAAAAATTGGGTTATTCAGAATTTTGTTCACCATTTCCCCATCAAGTTACCCTACCTATAGACTAAATCAGAGAAATATATAATTACCCGATAAATGAATAGTAATAAATACACATTCAAAGGATAAAATAAAAATAAATAAAATTTTTTTTTTCTATAATCCTTTTTGATTAATGCCTTCGGTGCGAAGTTATCTGGAACGGGATGCACCTTACTGGCTTACAGGCTGCATGTGGTCATCCTCTGAGCGTTGGTTGTCAACTACTGGTATATATATAATAGATAAATACTAAACTGGCGACTTCACAAAGCGACTAACCATGTCTATAACTGGAATCTACTCTAGAATCTAACCTATCTTATAACAAATGACATATGTACACTTCCCGTCATATAAAACTGATACACTTTTTATTCCCAATGTACTGTGTTTAGATTGGACCCACCTGTGTTTAGACTGGACATAATGATTTATGAATCAATTCTTTGTTGCCATCACAGATAACGGAATTGCACTAAATCTACGTTCAAAACGTTCAAAAATGCATAAAATTTTTAGATAGGTATTATTTTTATCATTAACAACAAAAAACCGTATCTAATAGATTAAACGACCAGAGATAGAGTAGAGCTAATATCCAAAATGTTTGAAGGATCTTTAAACATAATGTATTGCCTTTGGAATACACAAGGAACATTGGAATGCATCTACTGTAATTTTATACTTCAATTACCTACCGAACACGACCTGTATTTTGTGTCAATAAGTTTTGTAACAGGCAAACTACCAAGACTAACTTATTATTTATTACAAGAACGACAAAAAATGTGAAAATATTATATTTAATCCTTAGTATTATAAACTGTAAAAAATTCGCGGTGAAAAAACGCTTTTCAGAACGTAACAGTTACAATCCAATATCTCACTGTAATGTTTTATTTTAATAATTTGAAGTTATGTGTAGATTGATTATTTATCAATATTTTTGAATTGAAGTATTTTCATAAATTGTTATTCGCTCCGTGCGTGACTGATGCGACACCTACCGCCTTCATCTGACAATTTTGGAGTCCCAATTTTCAGGTTAAATATATGACATATGTTTGACATTGTTAAATACATGCGAAATTGACAATTATTAATAAATTAGTTTTTTAACTATATTTTTTCAGTTTATGTACAAAATAAATGTAGTATTAAAAACTGAGTTTCTCAAAATTCATCATAATATATCTTTTCAACTCCAAACGGAAAAGAAAGCGAAAAATCTAGTACTGGTAAATCAGCATATGGCAAAAGAGCATATAATTAAAAACAATAATAGTAAAAGTTATGATATAAAAGCTAAAGTCATCTGCAGTTAGCCTTATAAAATATCATTCAAGGTAAATTATTTAAATTGTTCCTATTTCAATTGCATAAAAATGAAATTATGTCATATTTACTTTTTCATATTATTAGCACGAATTCATCTTTTTCTTTTCTCTAATTTATATGTAATCTTTGGGAACCTATAAAAACTACACTCACTGTTTTTGCTATTATTAGCAGAATTAAATACGCAACATGTATTTGCACACATTTTTGATAAAACTTATGCGTAAAAATATTTTGTCCAATATTCCAATTTTGTCATATTTGGCCGCTACGCACGCTGGCATCGTTTCAATGTACCCCTACCATGGTCACGCACGGAGCAAATAAAACAGAAATCAATACATGGGTACTTAATTAAGAAGATGGAAAATTACAAAATTAATATGAGAATTTTTTAGGATGCACGTTTAAACAAATTTAATTTGACTGACTGATCAGAATGCTCAATAATGTTTTAGTTTTTAGCATAGATTAGAGGAGGGATAGATAACCTACTCCTGTACAAAAAAATGTTGTGATCATCAGCGCCACGTTGGAGTGTTCTGGTACTAATCAATATTTTTATCATGTTGGAGAGCTTGCTAATTGACAAACGCCTTGTGTAGTTGGTCATATTGTAAACGCGCGAAAATTGAATTTCTATAAAGCGCGGGAAATTTTGAATTTTGTCCTAACGTTCATTTCATATATAGGGTACTTAACCAACTTACGCCTCTAAAGGATTATTCATAGTATACCTGATTTATTGTCCTTATATTTACTAATCCTTTAGAGGCGTAAGTTGGTGAATACCCTATACTCGCGATTTGAGGAAAGCAGATAATGCTTAAGACTAGATCAACAGAAAGAACTCTAATCCTGTTTATATATTCGAATAAATGTGACAAATTAGTTCTGAAAGTTTTCAGAGACATTAGATTAGACCAATAATTTTCATTTAATCAAACTCAAAACATGTAGTAATTAATACATAATATTAAATTAATATGCTATGAGAGTAGGAATCATAGAAGCCTGTAATAACTTCTAACTTAACTTAAAAAAAAACAAATATCCTTATACTACGCCTTAACTAAACAATTAATATTCTAATCCTAAATACGATATTTCAATATTCTAATCCTAAATACCTAATTCCTTGATCTAACAGCACTTTTAACTAAAACACAAAAAACAAATATTGAATTAATACTTAATCATCAACATCAATATTCGACATTCGAGAATTATGACAATAACATTTGACAGACGCCAGTTATGAAGACATCGCTATTTAAGCACAAAACATTAATAATGTTTTGTGATCTACAGAATCTACCGATAATAGCGCTTGGTGGTGTGTTCTGTAACTAATTCAATGATTAATTTTACGGATTGAGAATAACCCCCCAGGTATTTAGTATACTCAAAACTGGCGATCTGTCACACAACAACAGAATAATAAACAATCAGAATGCCCACTCTCAGATGCCGCCTTTAAAGTTTTTCAGCACGCGATCGCCATGTTTTAGAAGGAAACACAGAACACAGACTCGAAGTGAGAATCACATTTGGTGTAATGGGTCTTTATCGACATATGATTTGTGAGGTTATGTAATTGTTTATATACAATAATTGCCTAGTATGTCTATAATTACCGTAAGTCAATTAAACCGGGTTATTTTTCTATGCACACCACATACATTTTCACTGAACAGCACTGGTTCCCTCTAAAACATGGCGGAACGTCTACGCGAACGAGATGCGCGTACTTAATTTTCCATGCTGAGTGGGCATTCTGATTGTTTATTATTCTGTCACACAACTCTGCTTTTAGCTGGTTTTATGTAATATTTTTTGTTGAACTGGCAACGGTGCCCTAGAAATTAGAATGACACATGTGACAAGATCAATGTACAGAACTTAAAAAACACGATTTTTGATTATAAGAGTTGTACCAGTTTTTTATGACGTGAACGGTACATTAAGATTGATGAAAAATAACGTGTGAAAATTATTAGTAATAATCGATATTGTGATTTACAAGCCACTGAATCGTCCATCTCTAAGACGGCCTAAATTTTTTCTTCTTTATTAAACATAACTCCATTCCCTTTGGAAAATACCAACAAACCAACTCTAATTTAATGACAAAGCTTAGCTTTATTAAAAATTCAAATGGAGTTATTAAATGAACAAAGGTTTTAAAAGCTGTTTTGTTTTAACGATGGAAAAATGTGAGGTTATTGAAGAATTATGCCGGCATAAATTATTTTTGAATTGATGTTTATATCAATATTTTTCCTTTCTCTTCCGAAATATTTAAATTAAACAAAGACCACAGATTCATTAAATGCTTTACAATGATAAATGCGTCGAGGGGAACGGTTTAATATTTGGCCAAATTTAATTTTAATTGAATTGTTTTAGGAAGTGTTTCGATTAAAATATCTGTTGGGAACTCGCGAATTATAAAAAATAATGTTTTTCTGGGAAAATTCTCTAAATTAATATAAAAATTGTTTCGTTATTGTCTTTTAATTGCTAGCGAATTACTGGTTATAATAATTAAATTTGTGAATTCTCGTATCTTTATTTCGATATAATATCCATATACTAGAAGGATTGGCAAAAAAAAATTCTTTCGTTACTCTTTTTGAAACAGGTATCTCAATCAATGCGTTTTTACCTTGCTTTAAGCTCTATGCTTCTTCAAGGATGGGTTTGTTACTTGGGTGCTTATGCTTGTTTGGTTCGAAATGCTAGCTTTCGCTCGTATGACTTCAATTGGACTCCGAAGACTAAGGGCGCCGCCGCTAAAGAGCTAAAAAGTCAAAGAGGGTAGGAGAGGGATAGGAAGGGAGCCGAAAACAAGAAAAAGGCAAGAGGCGGAAGTGCGGCTTCCGGAAGAGTTAGTCAGGTATACCAAGCCTGTCACGAAGTACAAGTTCCTTGGAAAAACGATTCCTTTCAGATTGTTGGCCATTGTTTGTTTGTTGGAAAAACGCGTGGAGGATAGCTGTGGCTGTGTCCTCACCTAGGATCAGGTATCCTTGTGCAATGAGATTGGGAAACCACAGAAAACCAATCTCCCCCTGTGCTTGTGTATATTTAATCGACTCTTAAGGAGTGTAGACGGTGCTTACAGTGTAGTGTTGTGTTGTGTGTTTGTGGAGTTTGTATGTTTATTAATTTGGACTTTATGTTTATTATTGAGATATGAGATTAGGTGTTTATTAATTTGGATTGTGAGCTGAGGGAAGGTAAAGTGTTGTGTATGGGTGTAGTTGGTATGTGTATGAATATGTGTTGATGTGTGAAGTGTGATATTCAGATGTGGAGGTGGGTAAAGATTTGATTGACTAGATTATTTGTGCATGAAGTGGCTATGGCACATCCATACATTGCATTGGAAATTTGGTTAAGGTATAGGGTTATTGCGCTTCTCTTTTCAGGGAAGACGTTGAATAGGAGCATGGATGTGAAGTGGATGAGGGATTTCATGTCAAAGGTGAGATCGTAGGATGGGATTTGTTTTTCTGTGTGTACTGGTTGGGTTTGTTTGTAGTTTGCGGGATGAGCGCTTCTGTGAGGACATCGTGGTGAGAAGGCGGGGTGAGGACCACTACAGTTGGGACATTTTGGAGCTGATATTGTGGGGCAGGCAGTAGACCGGTGGCTGAGTCCGCAGAACGGACAAATTATAGACTTTTCGGAGCATTCTGTATTGAAATGTCCGCTTTTGCAGCATCTCGAACAGTATTTAGACCGAACGGGGACGGAGTTGCCTGATCGTGAAATTTCACAGGCCAACCGTTCACCCTCGATCAAAATACCGCTCGTGAGGTGAGGGGGAGGGGATGTATCCAGGGATTGCAGACATGAAGGCGTTCTGAAGGATTTTTCGGATGGTATCTGGGGTTGGTGAATTTGTTTGTTGATCTTGGTTGTTGATTTTGTGAACTATAGGGGTAAGGTGTTCGCTGGCAGCCTCAGGATTTTGGTGACAGATCTCTGTAAGAGACTGCTTCCATTCCTGTGGCGTCCGTGGTTCATTTCCGTCAATGTTGACTGAGACATGTGAAGTGTGAGAAGAAGAGGAGGATTGGGAGTCGGATACAGATTGCCAATTGGCCTCTGCATTCGCTGGTTGTGGTGGGTCTGGTTGTTTGCGGGATCTGGATCGTGGCATACTGAGGATTTTATATGTATATTATAGGAGAAGGAAATTGATATATGTAGAATATTGCATATTGGTGTGTGTGGAAAAAGTGTTTATAGACAGATGGTTGTGGTTATTGGTATATATAGGAAAAGGAATTAGTATATGTAGGAAATTAGTATATGTAGGAAATTGGATGGGATTAGTATGTATAGGAAATTGTGTTTCAGACAGAAGAGCTCCATACAGGCACCAATGCCAACACCCCCTTGCTCCCTTACTTTTCAGTATCAGTTACAAGGATCTGTTAGCCGGTTGGTACCACGCCCGTTCGATTCGGTGCTAGTTACCAGTTTTGGCGCCTTACATGACAAATTTTACGCCTCCACGTGGCAATTTCGCACCTATTGTTCGTTTTCTGGTGATCCTCTCGTTCAGAAAGCGTCACTACCGGTATCGTGGACCCGTTCGCGAGTTTCACGACCGTTTTTCACGCTAATTGCCGTTTTCCGCGACACGTTTCACGATTGGATCTGTTTTGTTGGATTTCTGGGTCTTCACTTTTGGCGGGAACGTGTACGTTCACGTTGAAAGTTTGTACGAGGTGTGAAACAGGTATCTAACAACGGCTTTTAAGAAATTTGGTAATAATATCTAATAATCTAAATATGCAAAAGATTAAACGTAATTTTTTTACTTATAAACAATATACAGGGTGATTGATTAGTGTGAGGAAGCTCAGTAGATCTGTTATAGTAAAAATTACAAAAAAAAATTATTAACAAAAATTGTAGGCAGTTTTAAACTCCATATTTTAAAATTAGTTACAATCTTTCAGGGTGTTCCACAATATTACCAATATTACCTGAAAATCATATTAAGTTTAACTCCTTGTATACATAAAAATGAGTAATGTAGAATTTCCTAACGTAACACCAAAAAAATGAGTCCATTTTATTGAATTCAGGTGACCTTTAGGGCTACTTTACCGGTCCATCTCTTCCGATCTATCTTTCACCAAACCGATCATTAAGTTCACCACGTACTAATTCGTTTTGGTGCTCAAACCACATTTGTTCACGTATATTAAGTGGAACCTCCCCTAATAATATCGGTAACTGATTTACGATACAATCTAAATAAATCTCACCATTTAAGTTATCTTCAAAAAAACATGGTCCTACTATATGGTTACCGACGGTTCCTCCACACACATTTAGAGACTCTCTTGTTTTACTATGCGTTACTATGTGTATGGATTACTTATTGAACAGTAGTGAAAGTTATGCCTATTAACAGAACCGTTTCGATGGAATGTAGCTTCATCACCAAATAGGACATAGTCAAAAAAATCTTTCTGCTCAATAATTTTTTCCAAGGCCCATTCACAAAATACTATTCGTTTCTGAAAATCATCGTTATTTATTTTTTGGCGCTTTTAAATATAATAGGGGGATTCCACTACGAGGTGTTGAGCGAGTAACATCGTTTTATATTTTGTCGTGCTTAGTAAAACATAGTGCAAAAACAGTGAACATAAGTGTACCTTCAACTATAAATAAATGTATGTATAAATCACTCATTACTAGTTGAGGTTTGTTTTTTGTTTCAACTGATTAAAATCAGAAAAGAAAAAATTTAAATAGGATTGCCTTACAACCGGCAATAAGAAAATCTGAAATTGTACGATTACGTTAAAGCTATAGGTGATATAATAGGCCCTAAACATGTCTCCTTTGCATCTAGGATATCAAACAATCGCATTTGTATCTATCTTTCTAACACTAATCTTGTTGACCAGCTCATATATACATATCCCATAATACAGATAGAAGACGTTTCTTTAAATATTCGGAGACTTATTTCCCCTGCTAAAAGAATAATGATATCTAATGTTTCTCCGTTCTTACCACATGACATAGTTGAACAAACATCAGTACTTATTTCTTTCAAAGGGAATGAACACAGAATCTTCCTTTCTACAGATAAATTACATTGTTTCATCTGTAAACAAACAGGACATACAGCCTCCAACTGTCCAAATCCTCCAACAGACAATACAATCCCAACCGAATATATACCAACAAGTCCCAACTCATCCGTAAAAATTTCATCTTCCTCTACACATAATGCCGACACAAATCGAAAATAAAGACTCCAGCACTGAAACTACACAATCAGACCAAATTACCATAACACAATTATCTCAAAAACGAGGACACTCTGAAATAGAAACTCCTAGTGATCTAACAAGCCCTGAAATTCCTGAGAAAGAAGCTCAAACATTGTTAGATATGCCTCCTCCTCTATCAGCTGCTCCCAAAAAATATCCCAAAGCTAAGAAAAAAAAGTACAAACCTGACACTCCACCAGAATTAGTATTAACCGAAACCACCATGAGAACAATCCAAGAAGCATACAAAAAAATCCACAAAAACAAACCTTTAAAATACCCATAGACAATTTCTTTTCCTTCCTTAAAAATAGTTTTGGACATTCTGATCCTTATTCGAAAGCAAAAAAGCTCACGGATGATGTAAAAAGTCTACTTTTAAACCTGTATACTATATATCCAAATCTTTCAGATAGATCCTTAAAAAACCGATTTACCCGGTTAAGTAAAAAGATTAAAAAACAACTACAACTAGAATCCTCTGAAGCCACAAGTTTATTAGACTCAATTTCATCAAGCGAATTAACTGACGATGAGTGCCTTTCCGATCGATCCCAAAGTTCGCAGCATTAAAAAATCCCCCCTTCTAATGTTTTTCCCATTCAATTTAATCCAGTGGAATTGTGATGGGTATTATCCCCATCTAGAAAATCTCCAACTGCTTGTTGCTGATACTTCACCCGATTTCATTTGTTTGCAAGAAACCATTTTCTCTAAAAACCATAATCCATACCTTAAAAATTACGTTGGCTACCACTTTATACGAACATCACACGCACGAGCTAGTGGTGGGAGCTCTATATTTGTTTCTACAGATATATTCCACCCAGAATTTCACTTAACAACAACTCTAGAAGCCGTTGCCGTTACTGATTGGTGTCCAAATAAAATAGTAATTTGCAACATACAAATACCTCCCTATTACACCCTAACAGCTCTCGAAATTACAAACCTTACTAACCAACTTCCTAAACCATTTATCTTAGTTGGAGATTTTAATACACATAGCACTATGTGGGGCTCCAGTAATACTTTCGGTAGAGGCAAAATGATTGAAAATATCATAATCAATTCCAACCTTAATTTTCTAAACACTGGAAGCAGCACATATCGTTTCATATCGAAACAGGTACTCTCTCTTCCATTGATTTAAGCATATGTAATCCAGAATTATCTACTCATCTTACATGGAAACACTGGAATGTCTCTATGGCAGGAACCATTTTCCCATTTTAATTTCTAATAATGATAACTCACAAAGACAAAGCAAAACTAAGTGAAAATTGCTCACGCTGACTGAGATCTATTTAATTTAATTGTCAAGGAACAAACAAATAAAATCTCTAACAGAAGATAACAATGTCATAACTGATGACCAGCAGATTGTAAACACACTTGCCAAATACTATTTAAATAAAACTAAACATGATCACAACTGTACTGGACCAACAAACATAACAAATAAATGTGTTGTACATAAGAATCCAAATTCCAATAATCATCCTGTCAATCTCCCACTAACAATGATTGAATTAGTTGAAGCTGTTAATTCTCTAAAGAACAGTGCTGCAGGGCCGGATCACATTCCATCGATATTTCTAAAACATCTACATGAAGATACCCTATTAAAGTTACTAGAATTCTACAACAACATATGGCTAAGTAACCAATTTCCATCACTTTGGCGACAAGCTAAAACAATTCCACTCAAGAAAAATGATACTTCTGCCAATACAACTATGTCATTTAGACCCATCTCATTAACTTGCACACTTTGCAAAATCCTGGAAAAAATTGTCAACAAACGCTTACTCTGGTATATTTACCAGATTTTATCTGGAAACAGTTTATATATTGTATCTAATTTCTAATTTATCTGGAAACACACATATATATATATATATATATATATATATATATATATATATATATATATATATTTGTTGAGAATTTTTGTAAAATGTAAAAAAGGTAAAATGTCTCGACTAGTCCTCAGCAAAACCTTATTTTTAATTCTTCTTAACGACCTTAGTTCCTTAGTACAACCATCTGTCAAACATAATCTCTATGCGGATGATCTAGTTATTTACTGTTCGGGTAAAGTAACAAGCTCCACTAGCACTCTTTTGCAAAATACTATTGATAACACCTCTCACTTGTGGAACAAAATTGGTTTCAGCTTCTTGCCTACAAAGTCTAAAGTGATTAATTTTAGCAAAAAATATAAACGAACTCTTCTACTCATAAAATTAAGAGAGTATCCACTACAAGTAGTTGAAAATCACAAATTTTTAGAGGTAATTTTCGACAAAATTTAACATGGAAGAGACATATAGAAAAAACTAAAGCCAGTGACTTAAAAAATATAAATCTCTTAAAATCACTAGCCAATCGACAATGGGGAGCCGAAGAAGAAGTCCTATTAAGTTTATACAGAGCCCTAATAAGATCTAAGTTAGACTACGGATCTATATTATATATGTCTGTCCGTAAAACTTATTTAAAATCACTAGATACAATTCAAAACACTTCATTAAGAATATGTCTTGGAGCCTTCAGATCTAGCCCTACAGAAAGCATATATGTCGAATCGCGTGAACCCCCTCTAAATATTAGAAGACAACGCAGGAGCACACAGTAGAGCTACTGCGAATTCATCACTACAGTTTCTATTGCCACTTTTAGAAAATATTGACCTAAATCTCACCACCCCCATTATTCAGCCCAATACTCCACCTTGGCTAAAAATATTACCTGACTTTAACGTAAATTTGTGCAAATATTATAAGAAAATAGAAACCCCCACGATACTCATGAAACAAACTTTTAACGACATAATTAATAGAGGCAAGTTTGATAACATAATATTCACAGATGCATCTAAAGACGAAGAAAGTGTCGGATGTGCTGTTACTTCCACAAATAACATACTAGCAATGTATAGACTACCCAATATTACCAGTATATTCACAGCAGAACTCTACGCTATACTTAAAGCTCTAGAGGTTACAACGCAGGGTACCAAAAACTTAGCAATCTGCACAGATTTAGTATCATCCATAAATTCCATTAGAAAAATCTGCACATCAAATCCTTTAGTTAATGAGATCCACATAAGATGTACAGCACTTGCTAAATCAAACACTTCGGTTTCGATGATATGAAATCCTTCACATGTTGGTATTAAAGGAAATGAGAATGCTGACCACGCAGCAAATGAAGCATGTTGCTCTGACCTTACAGATGGAAAAGTCTAAATGTTTCAAGACATAATAATTGAAATTAAAAAGTTATCTACCTCAATGTGGCAAAATCAATGGAACAGGTGCACTACCCAACTAAAGTCTATCCAACCAAACATTTTAGGACCTATAATTGTTACAATGGAAAGAAAAACTAAGACCATCATTAGAAGGCTCAGAATTGGGCACATCCGGCTAACCCACGGATATCTGATGGTTCCCGAAGAACCTCCAAACTGCCAATATTACAACTCCCGTTTAAGTGTACACCATATACTTGTGGAATGTAACCAGTACGCAGCAGCATGGATCAAACATGGTATCCACGGAAGTTTATGTGATATTTTAAAATCTAAAAACAATATGTCTAATGTGATGGAGTTCCTTAAAATCTGTAAATTATATCACCTGTTGTAATTGTATCATCTATCTATATTTCAATTTTGTAATCATCCGCTAGTTTTTTCTTTATTTTTTTTTATATCATCTGTATTGAAATTTATTGAACCAATGTAACTTTATTGTTATTCTGTAATACAGTTCCTCGTGTCAATGGCCGCAACAGCCGAGACATGTAATTTGAAATTAAAAAAATATATAATAGGGTGCATCTTGTTTTAACTATAATGTTTTGAACAGAGTAGTAACTAAGTTCTTGTTCATTGGAAACACTCCTTATACTTGTGTGTGGGTTTTCTGTAACTACCATCAACACACCCATTTCGTTTTCCTCTGTCACACTAGTTTTTGTTAGTTCATGTTTTTCATAATTCACTGAACCAGTGCGGTTAAATCGATCTTCTAATTTTTCAAATGTATCCTGTCTAGGTTGCCGCCTGTCTGGAAACTGTTCTTGATAACTTCTAGCTGATAGTAATGAATTTTTATTGCATTCCCCCAATATCCAGATCATAACTACCATTTCATTAGTAGTAAAATTCATTATTGCTAACTTAAATTAAATTAATTACTGAATAACTAAATAATATTTGTTGCTAATTTACAATATACCTGAAAACAGAATGAATAAATAATAATGTCAAACTGTCAAAGTTTCTGACAAATCAATCATGGCCAACTCACAATAATTATTGTTAAACGTTAAAATATCTACCAAATTAATACTTTGGTGGAAAAATAAAAATATCTAAAAAGCTGATAAATTTTAATATGACACAATTTCGTTTTATTTTTCTCTTTTATTATCATAAGGTAAATATTAACTTGACTTTTTAATCTAATAATCAGAACTTTTATCTAAAACAAAAGTGGCACTATAAGGATCTTTTTTAAAGATTTTTTCTAAATTAGCAGATACATTAAACACTTGCCTTCTTCGGTAGAAACTAACTGTTTCCATTACAGAACTGTTAAATAAACTTTAAACGGTCATACTGAAATATCCAGATTTTTAGATAATGTCACTTTTGTTTTCATGGTGCAAAAAGATTTACAATTTCTTATAGAAATCATTAAAAGAGAATGCAAAAAGATGAAAATAACAATGAATATAGATTAAACCAAATAAATGGTGATCTAGAAAACCTCTTAATATAACATACATTTGACATTGGAGGGACCGTTAGAGAGGGGAGAAAAGTGTTAATACCTTGGAGCAATTATAAACTAACAGTTAGATCAAGATAAGGAGAAAACAAAGATAAAGGTCAGAATTAAAATAGCTCGAAAAAGATTTATAAAACACAAGTCAATGTTCAAATAAGAAATTGCATGTGGTTATCAAATTGAGGTGCGTCGAATGTTATGTATGGTCGCGACTGCTATATGGGGTAGAAGCTTGGACTCTGAAATCCGTAAAAAATTAGAGGCATTCGAAATGTGGTGTATGGATGTATTCTAAAAATTCCTTAAACTGCAAAAATCTCAAACGAAGAAGTGTTAAGTCGAATTGAACATGACAGAAAGCTTATGAATACAATTAAAATACGAAAAACATCGTATTTGGGCCACATACTACGAAACGATAAATACTCCCTTCTACACGTCATCATGTGAGGAAAAGTAGAGGCAAGAAAAAAGGAAGAAGAAATCTTGGCGTAGGAATCTTAGAGATTGGACTAACCTCAATGTTGAAAAGATATTTCACGTTGCAAAAGATAGGGAAGCGTTTAAAGAAGTGATCGTCAACCTTCGTTAGAAGACGGCTCAATAAGAAGAAGAAGTGGTTTCAGTATAGGACAACCAACCCACAAAGAATTAAAGTAAACAACTTAAATCGGTTGATTTGTCTTCTTGATGTTCTAGTGTTTGCTGACGAAGAGTTCTTCCTACAGTTCAGACATTGATTAATAGCATGTTAGTAATCTGTAGTGAAATTATTTGTTCATATATTTTTACTCTCTAATTTCTCTCTTATTAAAAAAATCGCCTAAAATAATGTAAAAAATCCTTTAGGTATAAATAAATATTTTTTTAATTTACGATTTCATCAAAATAATTTATAATATGCATTAAACGAGTTATTTTTAATTGAAACCCTTTTTAATAAAATTTAAATTAAAAATCAATTGAAAATATGAACATAAAGTTTTAATATAATACTGCAAATTAAAAACTCATTTTAAATAAAGTAAATAATCGTTTTGGTTTTATACAAACATATATTTTTGCAAGTTATTTTAATTAAAATACCTTTTTTCCAAATGAAATATTTTACAGTACAACTACACATACATAGGTTAGTTTTAACATAAATTATTATACAGCTTTGATGTTGATTTGCTTTGCTACACAATCAGCAAATGTACTCGTACGGTATAAAATAACAACTATTTTGTATTATATTCACGATTGTCAGGTACATGTAAAGTAATCTAAATATCAACGTTAGTAATGACGCAATTCTGCCAACATGGGTTATAGGTCGAATTCTTGATTTGAAGCATTTAATGTAAAATTTATATCATGTGATTATGCCATATACTAGTCAAAGGCAAATTGTAAATGAAGGTAGTGAAAATGATCGTATTAAGCTGATTTTTTTTTCAAGTACATGCAGGTAAAAAAAATCAGTTTTTATTTTAGATAAAAATTGTCTACAATCCGTGCCAAGTGAGAAATAGTGGTGTTTCCACCATTCCACAACATCCCCAAAAATCAATATTTTTACGGTGAATTCAAAGCCAATTTTTTATTTCTACAACGTATTTAACAAAATATAGTCCGTCTAGAAAGTATCCGGAAAAAAGAAAGCACAATTATAATTTTACGGCATTTATTTCTATCACTTAAAATATAAAATTTCAACAAATAATTCGTCTTATTTACTTATACAACCTCCATTTAAATCTTATCACTTAACTAAACGGCCAGGTACACCCAAAACTAGATCAAGGCCATCATTTTCGGTAATGGTGTTCCAGACTTGTAAAACTGACCGAATCAAACTTTCTTTATCTCGTGGCCCTGCTCGTTCTACTTCAATCTTCATCAGTCCCCATATGTTATCAATGGGGCTAACATCTGGAGATGCTGCTGGCCACAGAATTGTTGCCAATTCGTGTTCTTGCATCCAAGCTTAAGTATAAGCAGAGTTATAGCATCTTGCATTATCTTGCTGAAAACGCCACCCCTCTGGATATAAAACATGAACCGTTTCAAGAAGAAAACCATTTGGGATATCACAATATTTCGCACTATCAACAGTACCATCAACTATGTAGAGGTGCAGCCCCACGCTGAGATATTGCTCCCCAAATCATTATTTTAGTGGGAAATTTGGAAATTTGAACGGTAACATTTACTCTTGATAGGACTTTTAGATGAGTTGCACCAAGCCGGAAACAACTTTTATCATATATAAAGACATTATTAAAATTATCTTCTCGAAAACGTTGACAAAAATCTATTCTTCGTTGTCTTTGCAGACCTGTCATTGTAGGGATTTTTTTTTTGGATTCCTTGATATGTAGCCTTGCTTTTTCAGTGAGATGCGGACAGTTTCTGGGCACACTTTTATTCTTCGTTGATTTCCAAATCTGTTCGCTATTTTTCGAAACTCTAGGCGCGAATTTTGTCGTTCTAAAGCCACTAAAGCATTTAAATTGTTTCCGCGAAATTTACGCGGTCTACCCGAAACTGGTCCATGTCTAATATCTATGCCATTTTTTATCCTCTTTATTGTCTTATACACTTTTTCCGAGTTTAATCAATTGCACTAATTTTTTAACGTTTCGGAAACCCTTTCTATACAAATATTCCACCACTTTTCTTTTTTCTTTTTGAGACATTATTTCACAAAGCTTAAGTCTGTTTACAAACAACAATATTTGACAGATGGTGTCGTCATGCGATTTTATCCATAACCTAATATCGGCACAACCTACTTGATGCATTACTTTTGTCTTAAAATGTTACAAAAAAGAAATATATTAAAATTAGGAAAAATATAAAATTCCGGATACTTTCTAGACGGACTATAGTATTGGGCCAAAGCTTTTAAATATATCTCTTCTTCTTCATGTGCCATCTGCTCTAAGAAGTTTGGCAACCATCACGGCAATTCGCACTTTCGACGCCGCTGCTCGAAAGAGGTCAGCAGAAGTGCAGTTAAACCAAGCTCTCAAATTGTTTAACCAGGAGATGGGTCTTCTTCCGCGACTCCTTCTACTCTGTATTCTTCCTTGCATTATTAATTGCAACAAGTTATAACGCTCGCCCCTCATAAAATGTTCCAGATATTGCAGACTTTAATTGTATTTAAAATCACTTTATTTTTGCCCATTCTTCTCAACACCTCGATATTCGTGACTCTATCCACCCAACTTATTCTTAATATCCTTTTGTAGGACAATAACTGGATGGCCTCTAATCTGTCTTGATGTCTTATCTTTAAAGAAATTGAAATGTCCTTGCTGCAGAATACTTTTTTCAGTATGTTGAAAGAATTTCTTGCCTGTCCTATTCTTGCCTTAATTTCATCTGTGTACTTATTATTTTCGTTAATTATTGTACCCAGATATTTATATTTTTCAATTTTTTAATTTCATCATCATCATCATCAACTAGCCTCTAACGTCCACTGCTGAACATAGGCCTCTCGCATGCTTTTCCACTTAGTCCAATTTTGCGCCATCTGAATCCAATTTGTAGTCACTTTTTATGTCATCTGTCCATCTCGTTGGGGGTCGACGTCTATTTCTGTAAGCTTGTATTCGGGGTCTCCATTCCAAAATTCTTTTTGTCCACCGGTCATCAACTGATCTGGCTACATGACCTGCCCAGTTCCACTTTAGTGTTGTTATCCTTTCAATAACGTCTGCTACTCCTGATCTTTTGCGTATAGTAGCATTGGGTATTCTATCACGTAGAGAAATCCCTAACATAATTCTCTCCATTGCTCTTTCCGCAACTTGTAGTTTACTCACTGTTGTTCTTGTGAGCGTTAGGGTTTCTGCGCCGTAGGTCATCACTGGCAAAATACATTGATTAAATACTTTTCTTTTCAGACACATTGGAATCTTAGACCTAAAAATATCCTTCATCCTTCCAAATGCAGCCCAAGCGAGGTTTATTCTTCTTTTCAGCTCGATTGTTTGGTTGTCTCGACTTATTCTGATCTCATGACCTAAGTATTTATAGGAGTCAACTGGCTCAATATCTTTATCTTCTACTGAGATGTTTTTGTTGTGGACTAAATTTGTCATAAATTGTGTTTTTGAAAAATTTATTTTAAGACCAACTCTTTTTGTGGCAGTATGGAGTTCTTGGAGCGTTATATGTGCCTGATCAAAGCTGTCTGCAATAAGAACGATATCATCTGCAAATTTAAGGTTATTTAAAAATTTTTCATCTACATTGATGCCCTTTTCGTTCCAATCTATTGTTTTACAAGCGTATTTTAGCAAAGTTGTAAATAATTTAGGAGACATGCTGTCTCCTTGCCGAACGCGTCTTTCAATACGAAAAGTCCGAGTATCTTCATTAAGTCTTACACAGGCTGTAGCATGTTGATAGATGTATCTGATGAGAGATATGTATCGGTGATCTATTCTACATTGTGTTAGAGCTTGGAGCATTTCACTTTGATTGACCGTATCAAATGCTTTTTCAAAGTCGACAAAGACAAGTATCAGGGGTCTATTATTATATTCAATGGATTTTTCAATCAACGACTTAATGGTTTGCAAATGATCATTTGTTCCGTATCCAGCTCTAAATCCTGCTTGCTCGCAAGGTTGATAGAAGTCTAGGTTTGATGTCAACCTATTAGTTATTATCTTCATAAACAACTTATAAATGAGAGATAACAAGCTAATAGGTCTATAGTTCTTTAGCTCTGTTATATCTCCCTTTTGTGCATGACTACTATAACAGCTTTATTCCACTGAGATGGTGTAACCTCGTTTGAAAGGCATAGGTTATATAAATGCGTCAATGCTTTTAATACTGTCTTTCCTCCTGCTTTAACTGCCTCAATAACGATTTGATCATCACCAGCTGCTTTATTGTTTTTCATTCTATTTAATGACTTTAAGACTTCTTCGATTGTTATTTCTGGGATATCCTCTGAACCCACATTCTGGACTTTTCTCAACTTGGTGCCGTCTTTCTTCCCCCTTTCTCTATACAATTCTGTGTAAAATTCTTTAACTACCTTAATTATCTTATCTTTATCTGTTACCACTTTTCCATTTCGATCTGCGAGCTCCACAATGTTCTTCTTACCTAGAGCTTGACATCTCTTCAGCACCTTTAAACTTTTATTTTTCTCGACAACCGTTGTAATCTTTTTTGTGTTATATTGTCGTACGTCCTTTCTCACTGCTTGATTAATATCTTTATTAAGTTGTTGTAGTACGCGTGCATTCGTATCGTTTTTGTTCTTAAGTTCTCTTCGTGCCCCCATAAGTCTTTTTGTTTCTCGACTGAGCTTTTCCTCCTTATCTCTTCTAGAATTTGTATTGCACTTTTTCTGTGCGTTCTTAATTTCTTAATTTTTTAATTTGTTCTTCATATATTGTTATGTTTTCTTGGCGATATTGTGCTTTTGTAATTACCATGCATTGTGTCTTTTTTGTGTTTAGGAACAGTCCGTTTTCTTTACTGACATCTACTATCTGTCAACCAGTTGTTGTAAATCCTCAAGACATTTTGCTAATAAGATAGTGTCGTCGACGAATCGTATATTATTGATTGGTCGGCCATTTACAATTATTCTCATAGTTAATTCTTTTAGTGCTTCTTGGATTATTTCCTCTGAATACAAAGAATACAAATTGAACAAAGTAGGAGACAGGACACAGCCCTGCCTGACGCCCATCTTAATCCGTATTTCATTTAAAAATACGATGTTTTCTCTTACCACAGCGATCTGATTATAATAGATAGTGATAATGATGCTGATGTCTCTCATATCTAAGTTTTTCTTTCCAAGTAATTCGATAAGACGGGTATGTCTGACCTTTGTCTTTAAGTTTTTAAATTAAATCTTATGTGTTCATCACATCATACAGAATGACATTAGTTTGTAAATTCACTCAAGTCATTGCTCAAGGTCAATGTATGTTCAATATGACAATCTGATGTATGTTTCTTAAGGATCACTGTCAGATTGAACATACATTGACCTTGAGCAATGACTTGAGTGAATTTACAAACTAATGTCATTCTGTATGATGTGATGAACACATAAGATTTAATTTAAAAACTTAATTTTTAGAAAGTCTTTGATGACTATTAGTAATTCCAAACTATTAAATAATTTTGTAAGAATTTAAAAACAATCTCTATTTCCTATACATGACATTTGTCAACTGTCACTTTTGAAAAATCGTTTAAAAGGACCGACATTTGATTTCATTAGTTCTATTCTGTCTACCTCCTCACAGCAATCAATGGTCGGGTTCTTACACCCGTACCATGACGAAAAATTTTTCAATTTTTTAATGTGTCTGTGAAGTCCAGTGTCGGTTTTTTATATGTTTTTTAAGAATTTTAACAACTAAAAAATCAATATTTCTACATATAAGGAAATGAAATCTCTCCATTGTAGTGGTATTTATAAATTGACGTAAGTTATAAAATTAAAATCTTCACCAATTAGTACTTATAAGAACATTTTATTGTAGCATAGCTTCGATGATGGCTTTGTAAAGCCGAAAGCGCTCAGCTAGGAATTATTTAAAATATACACACTTAAAAAATACTTTTTTACCTTTTCTTTTGACTTGAATAATTATTCTGAAGCATCTAAGATTATTGAGGGAGCCCTGTACCTGGCTACCTACATTACGAGAGTTGATAATCTTTGGATTCCAAGCCTTACTTTAAAGGACTTGTGAATGTATGCATCTCCATAGGTTTGGTTCTTCAGTGACCGTCGTAGGATAAGGATTCTTAATGTAAGCAAATATAGCTCCAGATAAATAAAATCACTTTTGAGTTTATCGATTAATAATTAAATCTTTTAAGAGTAGAGATGCCCAACACGGCCGTAACTTACTATACAATATCAAATGTACTCTTTCTTTATAACACGTAAAAAAAACACCGGTATGAGAAAATGCCCGATTTCGGCGAAGAGAAATATTTAATACGTGAATTGAGAGTTTTTAACTACTCGATGGGATGCCTCGATGGCCAGGTGTCAACTTGAACTAGTCTTATTGAACTGATAAAACACTACATAATGCGTGAACGGGAATATTACCCCTATTTTATTTAGGTGTGAAAACTATTTAACAGGGTCAGACGTCAGATGCCACTCAGTCGGGTGTCGCGTTCAAACATGATAAGGTGACTGTTTTAGTTATTCCACACTAAGAAAAGTCAAAGAATTACATTTTTATTTTATATTTTAAAACAATATGTTCATTTCTGGAACAATTATAGCTAATAATTTGTATGTGGAGTTGTTTTCTCTTTGGTTTCTCATTAATACATATACCTATGGTTCCAACATTGGTCCTATACCATTGGGTCTTTATTTACTTCCAAATTATGATTCGCTAAAGTATCCTAATACTTTCAAGTATTGTCAGTATATTTTTTTCGTTAGATCTATAAGTCCAGTCATTATCAACGCCAAAGTGTTAATGCAACAGTGATGGCTAAAAAGCATAAGTTGGGATCAATTGGTACCTTTACAAATTCGTAATGAATCGTCTAAATCGTCATAATCGGCTTTTAAGAGCAACTGCTTTAGTTAAATGATTTTGAAGTAGCTCGTAACGTCAAGTTAAAGGATTCTCTCTTCGTTGAACTTCATGGTTTCGGTAATGGATTTGAGCTTGCTTATGGCTCATGCATTTACGTTTGTTCTATTAGCACCATTGGCCAAGTTTAAAATTAATTACTCTGGACTACAAAGGCCAACGAATATCAAATCCCAATGTATATGGCCTTTGTAGATTTTGAAAAAGCATTCGATAAGGTAGAATATTAGGCAGTAAATAACTCTTTACAAAATGGGGGAATAGACGATGGATATACGGACTTAATTTCCAATATATATGATCAAGTAACAACATCCATTAAAATAGTTGAAAAAACGGAGCCTATTAAGATACGGCGAGGAGTCAGACCGGGTGAGACTATATTACCCAAACTATTCAATCAAGCTTTGGGAGACGTTATGAGGAAATTACAATGGGAAAAACATAATGGGATTAACGTAAATTGCCAATACTTAAATCACTTAATATATGCAGACAACATTGTATTAATAACAGATAAAAGGGAAGAATTACAAAATATGATGGATGAATTAAATAGGGAATCAACAAAAATAGGTCTACAAATGAATTATAATAAAACGAAAATTATGACTAACCAACCAAAAGAATTAATAATTACAATTGCACCAACAACTATAGAACAAATAAAATAATATGTATATTTGGAACAACTAGTTAAATTAAATAAAGAAAACCAGACCGGAAAAATAAAGAGAAGGATACGGTTGGCTTGGGTATCCTTCGGAAAACTTTCCTATATACTAAAAAATAGAAAATAACCAAAACATATTTACAAACAAGAGTCTTTAATCAATGTATACTTCCTGTTATCACCCACGGCTCTCAAACTTGGACGTTTACAAAGGAAAACATGGAAAAAAACAAGGACCCAAAAAGGGCAAATAGAAAGGCAAATCCTGAACATCAGGCTAACAGACAAAAAAAGAAATACTTGGATCCACAACAAAACAAAAGTGAAGAATTTATCAACACAAATAGAAAAACTTAAGTGGAAGTTCGCTGGACATACCATAAGGCAGAAAGACGACAGATGGAATAAGATGATTATACACTGGAGACCATATAACTACACACGAAAAAGAGGAAGGCCACAAATGAGATGGTCAGATGACTTGATGAAACACGCAGGGCCAAAGTGGATACAAACTGCCTACAATAGAGAGAGGTGGAAGAAGGAAGAGGAGGCCTAGGTTCAAATTGGACAGCAAGGGCTATATAGATAGATAGATATTTTCATTATGCAATATATCCAGTGGTTGACATTTGTTGGCATTTTCAGTTTCATGATTTATTTACTTTACCTATGATGAATAGGTATTTTCTTAATTGACATTGTCCAGTTTCCATTTCTATTCTTGTCCGATGTATAAATAAATATTTAACCTTTAAATCTCTTGCATACGCATTTCCGTGATTAATTGATTAATTGATAATGATTGATTTTAGTTGATAATGATTTATTTAGGGCATACTGTTTTAATATTATGGTAGTCTGTTTAAGTATTTTTATAATACCTACAATTTCCACACCTATACTATAAGATAAAGTAAATGGTTAAAATAAATATATCGTTTAAGCTTTCACCATGTAATTAAATTAGGATTTTACCAAAAGTGTCAGTCTGAAAGGATTTTCCCATCTTAAATAAAGATATTAAATACACTAAGGACATTAATAAAAACGGCAACAACGTAAAATCAATACGCCACAACTTGTGTTGGTAATTGATGATAATCCAGGCAAAGTCATTAATGAAAGGTTCTCCAAAAGACAAACACAATTAAATTTGGGAGATTAATAATTATTTTAAGCTTGGCTTTTAAAACAGCAACCAAGAATAATTTTGTTCAACCTAATTTATCTTAATTTTCTATATTAATTGTTGTGCGTAAGGGCCAAGTTTTGTAATAAATCTCTGAGTGAAAATTTCTGCCTCTAAAAGGAGTTTAAAGGAACCTGTAATCAAATATATGGGAGGTAATAAGATTTTACAGACATTTCTAATTTACAAGCAATTCTCCAGAATTGGTACAGACGCTTGGAATGTAATGCGATAAACTTAAAAAGACAGATAAAGTTTATTTCTTTATTTTGCACGTGTAGGCTGGACATTTAATCGATATAAGTGATATATACAGGTCCACATATGTCGCAAAACTTTAAAAGTTTTTCTTTATTTACAAAAAGACGCATCAACCATAAAAGGTTATAAGCGTGTGTTTAAAGATTATAATATATAGTGTAGGTAAAAGTTTATGGCCGGTACGGTAAAATTTAACAGGATATCTAACACAGATATAAAATTATATTTTCGGCGAATAGACAAAGATAACAATCATATTTCCCCTTGCTCTCCCCTCCGTAGTTCTCGTTGATGCCCATTGCTAATTAGTGAGACGATTAGTTCCGATCAGAGATATTTTACAGATCACAGGTTCCGATCCTAATATACCTTAGAAACTAGAGGTGGGTTGTTGCCATTTTGATCGGAACCGTTTTTCGTAAACTGTAACTAGTTGGTGAACTGGGATATTGTAGGTATCAGCGAAGTTAGAAAAAAGGAAGAGAGTCTTACCTCACTCCCATCAGGCCATTTATTTTATTACAAAGGAGAAGAGGAATCGACAGTCGGAGGCGTCGGCTTCTTTATTCACAAAAGAATTTTGCTAACAGAATTGTGTCAATAAACCAAATCTCAACAAGAGTGGTCTACTTAAACATCAAAATAAACGCCAGATGTATCCTAAAGTTCATTCAAGTGTACGCTCCTACTACAGGACATCCAGACGAAGAAGTCCAAATATTCTACGACCAAATATCCTGTGCAATCAAGGAAAATCCTGGCCACTTCTTAATAATAGGTGGTGACTTCAACGCCAAAATAGGCACTAAGGAAGACCCCTCTAAAATAATATTGGGAAATTTTGGAAGCAAAGGCAGAAATGATAGAGGCAAACAACTACTGACTTTCCTTTTGGAAAACAAAAACTCTATCAAATGAACAGCTTCTTTAAAAATAAAAAACACAAAAGATGGACATGGAAAAGTCCTGATGGAAAAACAAGCAACGAAATCGACTATTTCTTTACAAACAAAAAAGAATTATTTAAAGATGTAAATGTGCTAAACCAGTTCAGTACAAGCAGTGATCATACGTTAGTAAGAGCTAAAATAACGATATCAACCAAAAAAGAAAGACTTAAAATAATAAATAAGAAACAACCAAAGAAATGGACAAAACCAACTAACATTCAGGAGTTCGAAAAATATATTGGGAATTCATTGAAAGATACAACAACAGCTGACATCAATATAATGAACAAACAAATAATCAACACAATGCAACAGGCTCAAACTAAATAATGTCCGACAAGCAAAAAAGATGAAAAACTGAGTCAACCCACGAAAACCCTTATAGAACAAAGGCGACAAATGAAAGGAGATAACACTGCAAGCAAAGAAGCGATAAATCAAATAAATAAAACGATCACAAAGGCAATAAGAAAAGACATAAGAAACTACAATGTAGAAAAAAACAAAACAGGCAATAGAGAAAAATAAGAACATGAAAGTTTTGAAGAGGAGCGTACAAAAGGGGAAAATAGAAATTAACAAACTGAGAAACAGAACTGGAGAAGAAACAACGAACAGAGATGAAATATTAAGAAGAGTCGAAGAGTTCTACACAGAGTTATATAGATCAAGAAAAAAAGATAACAATACGGAACCTCCAATTACACTAAAAACTGGGGTATTAAACCAAGGATCAGATTTAATGCCCAATATAACAAAATCAGAAATCAAAGAAGCCCTGAAGAAAATAAAAAATAATCGAACCGCGGGTGAAGATGGAATAGTATCAGAAGCACTAAAAATTGGAGGGGATGTATTACTTGAACTAGTTGGTTGTTTACCAGTAGTTTCAAATAAGCGAGTACATAAACAAACATATTCACTATTATCCTTTCTGTGTATAAGTATTGAAATAAAAGAAACTATCGATGGATATATTTATTATAATTTTAAAAATAAATTAAACAATACAAATAAAACTTACATTTACATTACACATTATTAAATCGCGAATCGTCTAATTTGACATTAGAAACATAAGTTTTTCCACTTTTCTTGTTAACCGTGTTCTTCTTTTATTTAAAATTAAACCAGATTTTGAACATGTTTTCACAAAAAACAGATTTTGTTACAATACTACAATATTGTATGAATATAGTGGTTAAATTAGGATATACATGACGATGGTTTTTCCACCACTGTTATGGACAGTTCCAATCCCCGTTCGAAATTTTTTGTGGGTAATGTATCATCAGACACATACATGTCGACTTCTTTTACATCTCTCGATACAGGTGTATGTTTAGATGAGTCATGTCCAATTATTTCAACAGAAATACACTATGGACTTAAGTCATCTTTATCAGTTTCTTTTTCTTGTACTGGTTGATTTTCAATAGTACAATCTTCTTTTTTCATATATAGAAGTAACCAGCTTCTTAACTTTTTCTTTTGTTTTTATAACTACGTATTCTGTATAATGAATGAGTTTCGATTTACGATTGATCTGCATTTTCGATTTCAGAGCTTTATTGATATTTCGTCAAAGGATTTATTTATTGTAAATATTCAATTGAAACTTCTTTTTCTTAGTCAAAATTATTGACCTAGTATAAGAATATTAATTTTATTTTCAAAAAATGCATATTTGTAAAAGATGCATCTTTTACGGTCAACTTTTGGAATATTGCAAAGATTGAAACTTCTCCTAAAGCATTTTTGTCCGTTTCGACTACTTCTACTACAAATACTGACATACTACCACCGCAATCCAAGCGTCAAAAGGTGATGAATTCTTTCATTAATAAAAATATTAGCTTAGAATAAAAGAAACAAATACATATGGATTTACTAAACCTATGCAAAGACTCTTTTCATCGGTTTTCCATAGTTGAAAAACGAGCTTTTAAAAAGTTTGTTATGTGGATTCCTGGATATAAACCGCCAACCAGAAAAACTTTGTCAGATTCATTACTTCAGGAATGTTATATTAAAACTAAGCAAATTATTAGAACACAAGTTGTTAAAGAAGTAGAAAATATCTGTAATATTACTAAACTCTGGACATCTGGAGTAACCGAGAGTTACATCGCATTAGCAGGACAATATTTAACCGAAAATTTAGAATTTAAAACGGTTTTATTGGGCTGCTGTGATTTTTCTGGAAACCATAATTCAAAAAACAAAGCTTTTGAAATTAGAAAAATTTTTATTCAGTGGGATCTAAAACGAAAAGTAAATTTTGCAGTAACTGATAATGCCTCATATGGTCAAAGCTATTAAAGATGTTTTGGAATGAAAACTTTTAAATTGTTTTGCTCATACGTTAAATTTGTTGGTGGAGGACGCACTTAAACGCTGTCGTGTACAAATAGATAAAATTAAAAGTCTTTATTCGACAATTCGGCAAAAAATACATTTAAAAAAGTACCTTATCTTCAGAAAGACTTTTAAAGTATTAATTACAACATAACAAAGTTTCCAAACGGCCAATCAAAGACGTAGCAACTAGATAGAACTTCACCTATTACATGTTAAAAAGAAGGACCGAGTTAGAAGAGGAAATCCGTTCTATATTGGTATTAGTTAATATAGACTTAGACCAAATCTAAATAATGAAGACTGGATTATTTGTTCTCAACTTTCCCAAATTTTACGGCCTTTTAAACAGTAAAAGTACAATGAGTGGCCAAAAATACTTAAAGGGTAGTTCAGTGATTGTTATGGTACGCTGCCTGCAAGAATCTTGCAAATAAAATTTAAGCAAACGGTAACCTTACATCCTACTGTACGTAGTATAATTACTAATATCGGGTTTAGCAAAAAGATTTAGAGGGATAGAACAGAGTGGCACATTATCATTATGTACCTTTATGGATTAACGATTTAAAGTTCAAAGATTTCCTAATAAAAATGAAGCTAAAAAAACAAAAAAAAAGAGTTAAGAAGCTGGTTATTTCCATAATTAAAGGAGAAGAAGATTGTGCTATTGAAAATCAACCAGCACAAGAAAAAGAAACCAATAAAGATGACTTAAATCCATGGTGTATTTTTGATCAAATAATTGGACATGACTCATCTAAACGTACACCTGTATCGAGAGTTCATTTCAATGGTGAAGAAACCATCGCCGTGTCTATCCTAACTTAACCAATATATTCATAAAATATTGTAAATGTGAACACATGTTCAAAATCTGGTTTAATTTTAATTAAAAGAAGAACACGGTTAACAAGAAGTAAAGTAGAAAAAATTATGTTTTTAAATGTCAATTTAGACGATTCGCTATTTAATAATAATGTGTAAGGTAAATGTAAGTACGAATTACTATTTGTATTGTTTAGTTTATGTTTCAAGTTATAATAAATATATCCTTCATTAGTTGCGGATATATAGATATATCCTCTCTTACTTGAAACTACTGTTAAACAATCATACTAACTGTAGCAGAAATCTCTGTAGCAGCGCAAGAAGGGGTGGGAAAATAATGTTCTATTTTATCGAAGCGCCTCATATCTGTAAGTGCTAAACATAATCTTATAATAGAGTGGTTCTTGCCGGGGTAGTTGTCACAAAAAACTCTTAACTTTTTTATGTAGGGTGGTATGCTATTTTTTCTTCTCTTTTATTTTACTAGTTTTAACTACTTTGACTTAAATATTATTCATATTTTAGAACTATTAAATATTGTAAAATCGGGTGATGATCCTGGCCAAAGAGCAATAATGTTTTTAATTATTAAGTAGATATCGCAGATTACTTTTACATTCATTAAAAAATATTCTTTTTTTTTGGTTTCGAAACATTTCAGCATTTTCTCTACCTAGTAATTGCAATTTAATATAACTGAACTCGACAGCACCAATGCATCAGAGAGATTTGCTAATATTAAAAAATTCCTGCTTTTTCAACTTAATTTCTTTTACCGTTTTATTCATTTGTACATTTTTTTAAAACAATTTCCTCTGAAATTGTTTAAATAACTTGAGTTGCAGTAGCTTTGCTTATGCCTATGAAGTCTCCTATATCCAAAAAAATTTGAAATGTTTTATGTAGTCGTAAAAATATTTACGTTATTATTAGATTTATTTAATTAAATCGTTTCATTATTCTACGGTTTATAACGAGTCAAGTTAGTAGAAAATAAGCGTTTTTTTGTCACAACTGTATAGACGGGTTTGACAGTTGAAATGGATAGTATGAGATATTACAAAAGGACTCTCATCTAGGGATTCATGAATTTTTTAGTGGAACTATTTTTAAATAAACAATTAAGACGTCAATATCATTATTTTGCTCATAACTTATAAACTTGTCTATTTAGAGATTTGACGTCTACAGACGAGTTGTTGAGAAAGAAAAAATACACAAAATGAGATGTACTAAATTAAAATCGGTTAATAAACAAAAAAGTTATTGCATAATAACCAAGTAAAACGGCTGTTTTTGATTATTGTTAATAACTCTTTTAGTAATCAATAAAATTTATTTAAATGTATCTGAACTTAAAGATCTCATCGTGTTCGAAGTGCGTGCAAAAGATAGGCTAGATCCGTCAAATAGTTTTTGCACAATTTAATTTGTTTATAAGATTTTTTGAAAAATGCACAAATTTCTAAGGCCGGTCCAGATAATTTGACTGAATGGATCTTAATAATCCGGGGCTTATTTTCTTCGATGAGACATGTATTAATATCCTGTGGAAAAAAAATTAAAAAAAAAATACGTCTATGTACACAAAATGATTTATTAATAAATAGCACTTTTTAAGTTTATAAACATTTACAATAACTCCGTACTATTTAGTTTAAATTAAATGGCAATAAAATATTCGGAAGGCGGGTTTAAAAAACAACAACTTTAAAAAAAAAGGTCCTGCGACCATTAGGAGCCGAGTTAGTCCTTTTTTTTTAAATCACTGTTACGTCAATTAACAACATTAAGGGCTGAAATTAACCAATCTTTTAGAAGAAAAGTCAAAATTATTCACAAAATGTTAAGCAAAAAAAATAATTGAAAATTGTTTAAACAGGAGTGTTGTAAACGAAGTGTACTTTGCGTTCCGACTAGAATGGAAGGAGTGGGGATTGCCGATTGCACACAAGCCGCGCTCTCCAAAAAAGTCGAGCGCAAGGTTTCAAAATAGAGTGCTTGGAAAAAAATGACATATCTCGGGTTCTAGTGGACCAAATTTGTTCTTTTTTTTTTAAAACTGGGGTACAACGTTAAAATAATAACATTTAACGTACTTTCATTGCAAAATTATTCAAAACAAAGCAGTTAATGACTACGGAATGTACAAACTTTTCTTAAGTCGTCTTTTTATTGTTATTTTTCTATTTATTTATTTCAAACATGATTATATTAAATAAATGTTATAAGTAAATGAACATTTTGAATAATGTTTACTAAAAATTTAATAATGAAATAATAAATTAATTTTATGTTATTACAGAAGTTGAAATTTTGTGTAGTGATTTTTTAAAATAATTTAATTTACTGTAATTTTCTACGCTTAATTTCTATATCGTCACTGCTACTACTATGTAAACATTCATCCTCACTTTCATCTTCAATTTCACTTGTATTATAACTTTCATAAATCATTTCATTTTCATTGTCGCTATTCTCATCAAACCCAGTTAAATACATTTCATCAATTATCTCTTGTTCATCTGTTGTATCGTTTTCTTCTTCATTAATAATTTCATAAATATTAGTACATTATAATAGTAAACTAATATTATATTCAAAGTTAACCGTATATTATTCAGACAACGTGGTACAACCATGTGTTTATATTAATATATATCACAACACGTAGTTTTTTTTAATATTCAGATGAATTTTACGTACCATTAATTATTTGTAACAATTATTAAATAAAACAAAACACTAAATATTTCAATACAACAAACCGGTTGTATAGTCGCAGGAAAATGAGTTGTAACGCTTTTGACGTGCGCTCGACGCTCGACTTTTTTTAGAGCGCGGCTTGAGTGCAATCGGCAATCCCCACTGCTTCCATTTGAGTCGGAACGCAGAGTACTCTTGGTTTACAACACTCCTGTTTAATCAATTTTCAATTATTTTGAAAAAATATTTTTGCTAAATATTTTGTTAAAAACTTTGACTTTTCTTCTAAAAGATTGGTTAATCTCAGCCCTTAATGTTGTTAATTGACGTAACAGTGATTTTTAAAAAAAAAAGGACTAACTCGGCTCCTAATGGTCGCAGGACCTTTTCCTTTTTTTTTTAAGTTGTGTTTTTTAACCAGCTTTCCGAATATTTTATTGCCATTTAATTTAAACTAAATAGTACGGAGTTATTGTAAATGTTTATAAGCTTAAAAAGTGCTATTTATTGTTAAATCATTTTGTGTACATAAACGTAATTTTTTTTAACTTTTTTTTCCATAGGATATTAATATATGTCTCAACAAAGAAAATAAGCCCCGGATTTTTAAGATCCATTGAGTCAAATTATCTGGACCGGCTTTAGAAATTTGTGCATTTTTCAAAAAATCTTATAAACAAATTAAATTGTGCAAAAACTATTAGACGGATCTAGCCTATCTTTCGCACACACTTCGACCACGATAAGGTCTTTAAGTTCAGATACATTTAAATAAATTTTATTGATTAATAAAAGAGTAATTAACAATAATCAAAAACAGTGGTTTTGCTTGGTTATTATGCAATAACTTTTTTGTTTATTAACCGATTTTAATTTAGTATATCTCATTTTGTGTATTTTTTTTTTCTCAACAACTTGTCTGTGGACGTCAAATCTCTAAATAGACAAGTTTATAAGTTATGAGCAAAATAATGATATTGACATTTTAATTGTTTATTTAAAAATATTTCCACTAAAAAATTCATGAATCCCTAGATGAGAGTCTTTTTGTAATATCTCATACTACTTATCTCAACTGTCAAACCCGTCTATACACTTGTGATGAGTAAAAACCTAACTTGATTGGCCTATTGTCATATATCTCCAGTTGCAAAAAACATAATGTTAATATTAATTTGCTTTCATTAGGCACTGCCTCATTACTAAATGTTATAGTCTGTTAGTGTTATGTCTGAAATATTTTATTAGGTATATACTTACAAGGAGTTGGGGAGGGTGACTCATAAATGTAACATGGCATATTAATTTTTCTCCTTCTTTTAGTTCCACGACCGTTATCGATCGTTGAATATCATCATATCATCATATATCATCATCATATTAGATTCGCTATCGTAACTTTCTTGACAGCAGATCTAAATAATATTGTAGTCAATTTTTCGTACCATTATCTTAAATTTTTAGCCACGATGTTCTTCTTCTACCAAAATCACATTTACCTTGGCTATTTCCCTGAATGATCAGATGTAAAGGTTCATATTTTTCAAGATGTCCCATAATGTGGGACTCTTTATTATACCTGTATAATATCTAGCATAAGATATGCAGATGACACTGTCCTACTGGCTGATACAGACACAAACTTATAGAGGGTTATAGACCACCTTAAGGATGCTTGTCGAGAGTTTGGAATGAAGATCAACGAAAAAAAAAAACAAAAGTAATGGTGATCCAAAGAAAACATAATATCCCCTTACCTATAAAAATAAATGGGAATATTTTAGAACAGGTAAACCAATACAAATACCTTGGCTGTTGGATTAATTGCAAGCTGGACCCAGAACAAGAAATTAAAGCGAGAATTGCTCAAGCTAGGGATAGTTTCTTTAAGATGCGCGTTCTATTCTGCGATACACATATAAATATTAAATTGAGATTAAAACTTGTAAAATGTTTTATCTGGTCTGTTCTTCTCTACGGAGTCGAAACGTGGACTTTAAAAATAAAGAGCCTGAATAGAATCGAGGCATTTGAAATGTGGGTGTACCGTAGAATTTTAAAAATTCCTTGGACAGCACGAAAAACAAATGAAGAAGTACTAGCTAGACTCAATTTAGAAAAAGAACTATTGAGAACAGTCAAAAGAAGAAAAACCAGTTATTTAGGGCATTTGTTGCGCAACGAGAAATACTACATCCCTCAGTTGATAATTAAAGGCAAAATAGAAGGAAAGCGAGGAATTGGAAAAAAAAATTGTCCTGGTTACGTAATATCAGAAACTGGACAGGACTTGGATTTGAGGAACTCTTAAGAGCAGCTGAAGATAGACAAACGTTTGCCACCATAACCGCTAACCTCCATTGATGGAGACGGCACTTGAAGAAGAAAGATAATATATGTAATTGTATTTCTTTATTATATTGACCAGTTATGTTGTTTGGTTCAAGCATCTAAGGACTTTACCAGTTCTAATCTGTAGACCCAACTTATTCGTAATAGTCGTCATATAACATTTTGGATTTGACAAAATCCTTTATTTTGCCGACGTTTCGGCAATTCTTTACATTTGCCATTGTGTAGTTGGGTAGTAACGCCTCTTGCTGAGGCTTGACGTAGTCTGACTGTCTCATGGTTGATGCGGTTAAAAAGTAACCGCATAAAGTTCGTACCTAATAGTAATGGAATGTATTGGAAAATATATTATATTTCAAACAACAAACAACTTTGCACTAATTTGAAATGCTTTGTTTTATTTTTTTCAAATTTCTTTGAACTTGTTTAAAGGTTTTGTGTTAGCAATTAAGAGCGTAAATAAATGAAGCAATAAATGCACCTAAGCATCATCAGGCGATGGCGTTCACGATGGCGACCGTGATTTGACTCGTCTGAAATAAATAAGTGAACCAGCACATACTGGTCGTGATCTGCTGGCGATCAAAGTAATTTGTGCAGCGTGCTGACGACAATCGCGGCGATATAATTAGTTTCTTCTTCTTCTTCAGCCTTCATTTATCCAATGTTGGACACAGGCCTCCTCCAATTGCTTTCACGCTTCCCTATCTTTTGCAATTCTCATCCACTGCTTTCCAGCTACAGCAGTTATATCGTCTATCCATCACTTTTTAGGTCTTCCCACGCTTGTTTTTGTTTCTCGAGGTCTCCAGAATGTCACTTTATGAGACCATCTGTTGGTGTCTTATCTTGCTACATGTGCTATCCATTGCCATATCAATGTCGCTATTTTTCCCATGATGTCGGTTACTTTAGTTCTTCGACGTATTTCGGTGTTAGGAATTTTGTCTCTAAGGCTTATATTTAACATGGCTCTTTCCATGGCCCGTTGAGTTACTCTTAATTGTTCTGCCATTTTTCTTGTTATTGCCATAGTTTCCAATCCATAAGTTGCAACTGGTAGTATACAAGTGTCATAGGTTTTTCGTTTTAAGTGAATTGGGATTTTTCTGTCTTTTAAAATGAAGCTCAACTTACCAAAAGCAGCCCATGATAATTCTGTCCTTTTAATTTCTAGGGTTTGATTTTCCTTTTCGTTTTTAATTATATGTCCTAGATATAAATATTGTTCTACCTTTTCTATATTGATGTTATCTATCGTGATGTTTTCTAGGCTGTTGCTTAATATCTTTGTTTTGTTGAGATTCATTTTTAATCCTATTTGATTCGATTTGTGATTTAAATCTTGTAACATTGATTTTAGTTCATGGATATCTGTGCTTGTTAGTACTATGTCGTCTGCAAAACGCAAATGGTTAAGATATTCTCCATCTATTTTTAATCCATTTTCGGCCCAATTTAGTTGTTTAAAAACATTTTCTAATGTCAAAGTAAATAACTTGGTTGAGATGGTGTCGCTCTGTCTTACACCTTTGCCAAGGTCTATTTTCATAGTTTCTAGATCATCATTCATTTTTACGTGAAAAGTAGCATCATCGTATATATTCTTAAGGAGGGCAGCATATCTTGAATCTAGTCTGGCGTCGTCCAATGCTGTTAAGAAAGCCCATTTCTCGATACTGTCGAATGCTTTGTGATAATCGACAAATGCCAGATGTAGTGGTATGTTGGACACTATTGTTTTTTCAATAATGGTCCGAATTGTTTGCAAGTAATCGATGGTGCTAAAACCCTTACGAAAGCCTGCTTGCTCCACTGGTTGGTATGCATCTAGTTTAGCTGTCAATATATTTGTTATTATTCGGGTTAGTAGTTTGTAAAGGTGTGACAATAAGCTTATTGGTCGGTAGTTTTCTATATTTGCGGCGTCCCCTTTTTTATGGAGTAGAATGACTTCCGCATTTTTCTAATGCAGTGCCTCCCATTTTTAGCATCTCTGAAGTAATTTTATCTTCTCCTGGTGTTTTCCCATTTTTCATTTGTTTTAGGGCGGCTTTAATTTCTGATGTTATTATTTCAGGGAAGTCCTCTGAGCCCACATTTAAGATATGTTTTGTTGGTATACCGGGGTTCGGAATAGTAGAAGTATGCAGCTTCTCATAAAATTTTCGGATTTCTCTAACGATCTCTTCCTTATGCGAGCACAATGTTCCACGGTCGTTTTTTATCTTTATGATTTTATTCCTGCCAGTGGATTTACATGTTTTTAGTACTTTCATGTTCTTATTGTTTTCTATGGTTTCAAGAATCTGGTTTGTTCTATAAACTCTGAGGTTTTTTTGGAATATTTTTCTTAACGCTTCTGTTGAGCGCTTTATAGTCCGGGTTATCTCCGTTCGTTCTTCTTCTTTTCTCTATCTGCTCTAGAGTTTTGGGTTTTAGTTTAGCTTCCTTTTGTTTTCTTATTCTGCAACAAAGTTTCTTAGTGACTGTTTGTATGTCTTTAGTTATTTTCTCAGGTAGTTCATCTATATTCTTGTACTTAAAGGTATTTACTACTAGTTTTCGTGCTAATTCCTCTTGGTATTTCTCTTTATTACTGGCTAGGATGTCTGCCGTCGGTAAAGGGTTTGTTGTTAATAGTTAATAATTAGTTTAGCATTTAGAATTTTAGAATGCAGCAGTTTTAGTTTACGGCTGGTCCCGTCGATGCAAATAAAAATAAATATCGAAAAACTTATTGAAATTGTAAAAACTGTGACATATTGTTTGACCTATTCCAGCCAGATTACAAGTAGGTACGTAATAAAAATAAACTTGTTCTATAGTATCAACTGGTTACCATAATTTTGTTTGTTGTTTGGTAATTATTTGTCTGCTCTAAAATATTATCAAAACTTCCAAAACTTTGTTTTTAATATGTATAAAAACGGTTTCTATCTTTGCGAAGTTCTGAGTACAATTTATAAAATTCTCTTTATTGCTTGCGCCTCAAGATACTATCGTATACCAAATCATCTCTTGTTTTACTGCAAAATAAACTGCATAAATATCTGCCTTTACAAATGGAAAAATAGAACACCTAAACAAATTTTATCAAACTTTACAATGCTTCTTCTTGTAAATCGTACATTTCATAAACTATATTTCCAATTGTACCATTGAAATCGCAGGTCGCTATCGGTCTGATGTCGCTTTGTACAGAAACCGAGATCGCTATCTCCCTCGTGAACACAATCGCAATTCTGATCGCTTAGAGATGTTCTCTGTTTAATTTGTAATAAAATAAACATTTTGCATAAAATGTAGTTTATCAGGAGCTTTGTCAAATTTTTATTTTATGTTTTATTAACACATAATAGTTTGTCAGCTTACTGTGCCGTTAGAACCCGGATTTATGAATTAGTGCCAAAAGAACATTAGCGTTGCATTCAATTACCATTGCATCGGAACTACTGGGCCACTGTCACTGTCAAACAAGGTCCATAGGCCACTTGTTAAGCAGTACACTTGTACAGCAAATTATCAATAAATAAAGATTATTGAAAAAAGTATGGATAAGACAGAAAACCAAAGTCACCGATGTGGTGCAAAAAGCATTAAAGCTGAAATGGGAATACGCTGGACATGTAGCTAGGAGCGATCTAAACAAATGGTACAGATCAATTTTAACCTGGAGACCATACCAACACAAAAGACCCAGAGGCAGACGTCCTATGAGATGGACAGATGATCTGAAAAGGACTGCCGGTAAAAATTGGCTACAAGTAGCGTACAATAAAAACCAATGGAAAGGAAGACTTGAAGAGGCTTATGTTCAGATGTGGACGTGAATGGCTAGACGAAGAAGAAGAAGAAGAAGAGAAAAGTATGAGTGAAGCGTTAAGTTGCCTATGGACCTTGTTTGGCAGTGACAGTTGTTATGAAAGCTAATAATAGTCTTGTTTTAACAATAATTTGTATTAAACTTCGTTTTAGACTAAAAGTAAGTTTACCGATTCAACCTAAGTGCTTGTGAGAAACAAGCTTTTTATTGTGATATTTTTCATCACATGCATGTTTGGATTATGTTTGCATAAAAATCAAATAAAAAAATTAACCGCCAAAGAAATTTGTCAATAGAGGATGCAGTGCAAGCATCGACTATCCTAGATCAAGATGAAGGATATTTAATGCAATACGTTGCAGGTTTGTTAGAAAGACTTTATTCCAGCATTAATCGCAAGGTGAGTGAATCGCAAAAATGAAACAGGATCGTACAATCGAAGACCAGAGCAAGTGCGAAAACGTCGCACTAATCAAATTGATGATGGTTTTTTGAGACAACGTGCTCTTAGAGTTAAGAGAGTTACCAGCAATTTGCTAAAAAATGAACTAGCAGATATTCGAAGCACGTTTACATGAAGCAGAATTAAGCAATAGAAAACTGGCCAAAAAAACCCTTCCTTACCAAAGAACACCGGGTTCAGAGATTGAATTTTGCAAGATTGCATCAAAATTGGACCATCGATGATTGAAACGAGTTCTTTTCTACGATGAGACTAAGCCTAAAAGCTCCAGATGATCGTGAGAATGTCTGGCAAAGGCGAGGAGAAAGGTTTGCCAGCTGCAATATCTCTCCTAAAGTACCTTTAGCTGGTGGCTCTAAAATATTTTGGGGGGAACTTGAAGCTTGTACGGAATTGGTTCCCATACATACAAGGTCTATGAATGTCCATTATTACTTCGACAATATTGTCGAACATAAAATGCCTTTTGCTTCGTTTTTTGGATCTAATTTTTTATTCATGAAAGATAATGTTTGTCCTCATGTGGCGCAACAGGATATTGGCTACCTAAATGATGTTGATATTCTATTATAAGAGTGTCCATCTAACAGTCCGGAAATGAATCCCATAGAGCATCTATGGTACTATCACAAAAAAAACAGATTCGAAGTCGTAGACCCCCTATTGCCAATCACAACCAACTCATTGAGGCCGTTATTAAAGAATGGGAGAATATTCCGCAAGCTTTGGTTGAACATTTAATATCAAGCATGCCTCGATGCATAATTGCAGTCATAAAAAGAAGAGGAGGGCCTACACTGTATTAGTGTTGACCCAGATTCATTTTATTTACTGATTTTTTTCTTTTTGTAATTTGGAGTTATGCTAGCTTATTTACGCATTTCCGGTAAAAACAAATTTTTAAAGAAACAATAAGTTAAGTTAAGGTCAGGATAAAGTCATGTTGGACTTATTTGTACACAGTTGTTTATCATTATTTCAATTTTACTTAGTTTTATTTGTGTTCATATTGTAAATATTTAGATTAATTAAAGTGCTGCGAAGCTTCTATACTGGCATTGTATTACTTTTTTTAGTAGTAATGACGGTCTAATAGACAGACTGCCTACATAAAACACCCTGTATTGTTTATACGTATTTAAATGAAATATATAGTTAGACATTTTTTTGGAAACTTCTTAGTAATTGAATACTTTTGTTATATTTTTAAACTCTAAGATCAATTTACGACATTTTCCCTTACTCAAGCGTATTTAACTAGGATAGTTTTTTTTTTTAATAAACAGTCTGTTTGTGTAAAGCGTTCCACGTATTACACCAAAATTTATTAGTTGCTTCATTGCTATTCGCAATTCATCATTTTGTAACGACTGTACCGTGAAGTCGAGTTTGTTTCTGGTGTTTGTGGCAAATAATAACGTATTGCAATACGCAATCAGTTCGAGATCTATGCATTGACATAAGCAAAATTTATGGTAGAAGCTAAAATCTCTCGACCGAGATTTAATGGTAACTATCAAATCTATTTGAGGGTATCACTGAATATCCTATAGAGAACATGAATAGATGGTCCATTGCAAACTCTGACATTCAATAAGCTGTTATTATCTAGTCGTGAAAACGGCAACAGTCTACAAAACTGAGTAAATCAAATAGCAAACGATTTTATTTACCGTAAATATCAACTGGCAGCACCAATTGCGATTTGGATTTCAAGTGAAATATCGATGTAAATATTTTTGCCATTCTTTTGGACAATTGCGCAATTTCACGGGAAGATAAACTTCTTCCAATAAATATTCTACTTCAATGGTTAGATGTGCAGAACCAAAATAGTAAAATATAGACTTGCACCGTGAAAACTAACGGATGTATAAAACGAAAAGGGCGGATGAAAAGAGTTAACTTTTAAAGCAAAATAAAATTTGGCTGGTTGTTTTCTCATGTTTTCTAGAACGTATAATCATATATTAAATAGAAAACTTTTAAATTAAGATGTATTTAAACGATGATACAAATTATAGGTCACTAAAACAACTACAACCACAACTTACAAATACAGGACGCAATCTTAAAGTAATATAGAATTGAAGGGCTCAAGTGAAGATAATACTATCTAACATTTTTCGAGAAATTGACTTTTTATATGAAAATAATGGTAAATGTAGCTAGAAACAGATTCCTTGTGAAGATTTATCGATATCTGAATAGATAAATTGATAAATACGTGATAAATACGTTACAGTAGCACCCTAACATCCTGGTAACTGTCAGTCGTCGTAACAAATTTAATGGTATTTGTCATCATGACGGCGAACAATAAGATGTTTACATCTTTGTGTGAACAAAATTAGCGAAATTTGCAAGACATATGTGACAAATGATAGTTCAGAATGCGATGATAGCGATAAATATCCAGACTACAGTTTTAACGAAGATATTGGCAAGAAAAAGGTAAGTTTATAAATATGTTTCTTCAACTTGATTTAGCTTGAAAATAACGGTAATTGTGTAGATACCACTTTTTACGTATAATGACGAGACTAACGAATATATCCAATTCACAAGTAGTTACCATTGTTTTCATCAATGGCAGCTATGTACGCCGTTGCTACCGCTTGGCGGCGCTAGTGTAGTTGGAGGTCAACACATTTTGCCAATTCTCTTGGGTTTGTATGGAATTTTTGTTGTAATTATTGCGATTTAATAAATTATGACAAAAAAGACCATAATAGAAATTTTTGTATTGGTCTGAGTATTATAGTGATGTATTTGTATTTGGATTTGAACTAACACAGTCATGTAACTAAAAATGGTAATTTTATATACCTACCATCCATTGAATATAGTTTTTTGCTGCCTTAAAACAAAACGCATTATAATTCATTACTTTATTTTATATTACATATTATAGGTTAGACTGCATATCATCAAAATAATAATTTTCGACATGCCATTGTATGGCCACTAATGTGGATTTCACTTCTCTTTAGAAATTCCTCTAATAGATTTCGTCGACATAAATAACTATTTTTTATATAGTTATTTATTAGTTAGCAGAAAGAATGAGCATGTGAGTCGCAGTCCACAGAAAAAACTACAGTATTAAGCAAAATAATTTTTTGTTAGCTATTGATAAATCAAAAACAGATGAATATCATTCTTACCGAGCGCAAGTCAACAGTGAAATAGGCAAAGAAAGCACTTACATACAATGTAAAACTGGTTCTCTCCTTGGATGAAAGTATTACTGAAGCATTATGTTAATGTATTGTGATACAGAGCAGTGCGAAACATGTTGCTGTTGCGATGCTTTACTAAACCTGAAAGATCGTGGTAAATGATACATAAAAGATACCTGCGCTAAATGAAAGCAAGTTTGGCATATACCAAAAAAATAGTAGACTGGAACTATCGCTAAAGAAAGCCGAACAAATAAATTTTATAGTTCCTTCGAGGCAACTATTAACCATTTCATTAGCTGTGGACTTTTTATTTCATTGAAACATCCTTATTTAGCTACTTTTCCTGATGGACTAGTGGAATTACTAACTGTGTTAACTACCCATATTCAATGAAAGATTCAATGATTAGTTCTGATAGTTTGCCATATTTAGAAATGAAAGATGAGTTACGTTTGAAATTAAATACAAATTATGTAACAATAAAATACTGAAAACTTTGTTTTCAAACTTCCACAAAATTTTGTGGAAGTTTGAAAACAAAGATTTCAGTGTTACATTGTTACATAAAATGAATTTCCATCAAGTAACGGTCGAATCCATCAATTACATACAAATTATTATAATCAAGTGCAAACTCAAATCTTTGTTACTGGTCGTGAGTTCTGTGATTTTTTCACTTGGACAAAAAAATTATGGGATGTATTTCTATAGGTACATGATTTAATTCATAATAAAATAATCTCTCAAGCCAAAGAGTTTTTTGAGCAGTATATGGTTATAGCATTTGCTGAAAAATATTATAAAGAAGGGAAAATTTAGTGTGCATTTTAATTGTAAATATCTCATTCAAAAGAAACTTTTCGCTAATTCTAAAAGACTTTTGACCCTCTGTCATAATGTAATCCTTCATTAAGTGTTAAAATTATCAAAAATATTTATTTGTTGACGAACAATTATTTGCTTTAACAAGAACTGTCAAATCTGTCCATACATCCCCAGTAAATCATCTACATATACCTATAATATAAATATTTACTGTGGACCATAACCAACTAGAGCTTTTAAAACTGATTAGAGTAGCGCATGGCTTGTTAAATAAATAATATAAAGAAAAGGAAGAAAAAAGTGACAATAACAATAATAAATAAGTAAGTAAATAAGTAAACACTCACACAGAACATATAAAATTAAAAATTATTAAATTAAAGTCGAAGGTTGCATCCTACAAGCCAATTTCTCGCCTTGGTAGTAAGTTGGTGGATTTCTTGAAGGCTGCCAAAGAACTTGGTGGCTGGACACTCGAAGACGATGTGGTTAATTGTTTGTTCAGCAGCGCTGCATTTGTCACATTCCGGGCTGGCATTTATACCCCATTGATTCAGCGATTTGTTACAAATTTCATGACCAACTCGTATTCTATTTAGGTTGCACCATTCATGACGGGGAAGAGAAAAGCCGTCTGGTTTGATTGTGAGGTTTTCTATCAAATTGGAATTTCATTGCGGGTCTTAATTTGTGCTTCCAAATGCTTTTTGAATGTTAGGGTACGATCTAGAGTTACGACGAGGTATTTTGGGTTAGCACTGTGCTTTAGACTGCTTCCATCACATTCTATGTTTAGTCTGTAATTTGCCTTGTTGTTGTTTAGATGAAAAGCTGTTACTTCAGTTTTCGATGGGTTTAGTTGTAGGCCCCATTTCGTAAAGTATTTGTTAACAGTTTTTAGATCTGCTTCTATGGTGGATTCGGCGATGTTTCTGTCTTTTTCTTGGGCACCCAAAGCCATGTCATCGGCATAAATAAATTTGCGCGAGGTGGTAGTTGGTACATCTGACGTATAAATATTAAAAAGAAGAGGAGACATAACTGACCCTTGTGGCAAGCCGTTTTGCAGGTTTCTGAAGTTACTATTTTTCCCATTTAGGTGTACTTGGAAAAGTCTGTCACTTAGCATTTGGTTTAACAACCTGTTAAACGCACAGCACGGTAACATCTGGTATATTTTATATAAAAGGCCCTCCTTCCACACTGTGTCGTAGGCGCAGGTTAAGTCTATGAATGCTGCTACTGTTTTAAGTTTCTTTTGAAATCCGTTCTCAATAAATGTTGTTAAGGAGAGGACTCGGTTGCCACAGCTTCTTCCAGGCATAAATCCAGCTTGTTCTTTAGGAATATTTGACTTTGTAAAGTAAAATAGTCTCGTTTGGATTATCCTGTCGAAAATCTTGTAGCAGTCGCTTAAAAGAGCGATCGGTCTGTAGCTCTCAGGTAATGCAGGGTCTTTTCCAGGTTTAGATATTGCTTGATTTAACTTTTTTTGAAGGATTTTGAAAACTTCTGCTTAGTTAGTATTTGATTGTAGAATTCAAGAAGCCACTTTCTGGCATTCGGGCCAATGTGTTTTATAAATTCAGGATAAATGTTGTCAACTCCTGCGGCTTTACGACATTTCATTAATTTTAGAACTTCCTCAAGTTCTTCTGGTTCGATGAGCTTCATTGTCGGTAGGCTTTGTTGTTGAGCAAGTTTGGCTTCTTTTAACTGAGATCGGACTTCTCTTTTATGATCTTTTTGTATTACTGGTTTTGAAAGGTTGGCTATGTGTTTGCCTATGTCTTCCGGTTTTGGGACTTTAGAGTTTGTTGTAGGGCTGTTTGGGCCAGAGTCTAGCTTCCTTAGAAGGTTCCATGCTGTGCGGCTGCTGTGTGTGAAATTGAGATTTTCTAAAGTTTCTCTCCACCTTGTGGTTCTTGCGGAGTTAATAAGATTAAGACATTATAGGACGTAGTTTGGTTTGTGTTACATTGATTATACTGTTAATCTATGATTTTTATAGTTTTGCTTTCCCATTTTTATTATTTTCGATGTTTTTAATTAAAGTACAATTTACTTATAAAATAAATCCAATTTAAGGTTGCAGTGCTAATAATAAAACCTTACTAAGCAATAACACTATTTTCACCTATGACTTTACCACTATGACTTACTACTAAAATCCATACGTGTAGTCACGTAAGAAAATAGAGCTCGTGTAATGAGGGGTTAAATATGATATTAATGGGCAAAACTGGAGGTCGAAGAAGACCGGGTCGCAGGCCACATTCATGGTTCAGAGACATAGAAAGTAGTGGGATATAATCTAATATTATCACAATAATCAGAAGAGCAGAGAAGATGCATTCGACAACCGGCATAATACCTACTTGCTGCACAGCGTATGGCACAAAAGAGGAAGAACTACCGCACACAATTAAAATATTTTTAAATCTGTTTATATAACTAAAGAGGTGTTTTTAATTTTTGTCTGTATTCGATAAAATGAAATAAATTAAGAACTACCAAGAAGCGGTCTAACAATATCCCCATATTATAATTAAACCACGGAATTTTTATTAACAAACCAAATAAAAACACTCAATTTGAAGACTTTACAAAACGTTCTTTTTCATTTCTCCCCTCGTTTAACTTGATATTGTATTTTTACCGTGGTTGTTTTTAATTTAGGACATTTTTTCCTCAAGGAATTTGTATTTTAATACCAGTTACACGAGTTTCCACGTTCGTTTCACATTTCTCGGCACTTGCGGGATATATTTTAATTTTTAATGAGGTTTTTAAGTCCTAGCGGTATTACTCCCACTCTGTTTAGATTGATTGATCTGGTCATTATTTGATTAGTTCTTCGTATTTTTTGGTGCCATTACGTTGACGAGATTAACACAAATTTAATTAACACAAGTAGCTACAGAAATTATTTTAGAAGAAAGAAAAGTAGCTACACTCTAAGCGCTAGGGGGAGTTAATTATGGACTTTATTGTCCCCTTAATATTTTGAGGTTTTTTTTTATGTTTTTTCGTACGTAGATTCGACATTTTTAAGGGTACCAGGCTAAAAACCCGTCAGATAATTTGTTTGCAACGTAATTGTTTAAATTATTGTATCTCCTAAACTGTTAAATATATTTAATTTAACCAAAGTGAAATTTGTTCCTTATAAAAAAATAAAAAGAAAGACATTTACTACACTTTGATCTGACTTTTAGAACCGGAATTATAACAGATCTCCATTCAGAAATACAGGATAGTTTGAAAAATGTCCTTCCAACCCTTAATTAATACTGTACCGGCATGTAAGTAATGTTTTATTTTATTTACTAATTTATTAAAATTCAAGAGACTATTTTATACCAATTTGTGGGTCTTACTTTTTCTGCTTAAACAGTTTATTCATTAAAAAAAAAACAGACATAATATTTGCATAATTACTGTAATTTACATCATTTATCCTTTGTTTATCTTTATAAGATAACACCGTAATATGGGTTTTATTATTTCAGCATTTAATTAACTTTATATCGACAGACCTGAAGATGCTTTGCATATTGTAGAAAGCGAAACCGGTCGTCTAGATAGTTAAATTATACTGATTGTGAGTAAGTCTTATTTATTATTTCTTTTAAATATTTAAAAACGTAAATATTTTAAAAATTATTAATATAAGGATTAAAATTTCGTTATTTATAATAACTTTATTTTTGTTATAAACAATTCCTTGTAATATACTCCATAGTTTAGCAGTATCAAAAAACAGAGGTTTGGCGCAGCCAACATTATAGTTTAAAATTTAAAATTTCCATTTATTCTTATTAAATATAGTTATATAAATATATATATATATATATATATATATATATATATATATATATATATATACATACATATATATATATATATATATATATATATATATATATATTGTTATAATATGTAAAATGGAGAAAAATATTGGTTTGCTTAAAATATTTCAAAGTTAAAAAAAAATTAAAATAATTCAGATAAGTCGAATAATAAACTACAAACATTTCGAAGAATGAAAGTCTTTTATCTTTGGATTACCTATATTGAACAAAACGTAAGATATGCATAAATTATTTTCTTTGTTAAAATATATTTGAGTGACGTGAATGGGCTTATGTGAAATACTAGACAATGGAAGCAGGTTTTCCAAATAAATTTGTGCAGTAATTAGGACAATAGAATAGATTTTAGAAAGATACGTTTTTGTTAGTTCATAAGAATTGGTAGGAAAAGATTAGTTTGTAAATAAGTTTTAGGAAATTTTATAATTGTAGGTAAAAATTTGTTTGTGTTATCGAAATAAAGAAATGGGAGATGTATGACGCGTTTTGATTGGATGAGAGTGAAAAAGGTGGGATGGTTGGTTTGAGAATGAGACTTTAGTTAGTTTTTAAAGAAAAAAAATATAGTCAGTTGGTTTCGAAGGGTGCAAGGCGAACGGCCGTTGTTCTCGCGTAGTTTCCTAGAGGTAGGAAGCAGTAGCAGTGAAAGTTTGTGAGTTTTCGTGTAGTTAGTGTATCTGACAGAAGCTGATCCAGTAAAAGATTGTAAGTCATATTTTTCTACTTATATTCTAAGAGTCACTGTTCAGACCAACGAGAGATTCAGTTTATCGTAAAGACAAGATATTCCAAGAGTCATTTTTTACTGAGGCCAACGAGAGATTCAGTTTATCGAGAGGAGAAGAGGCTAGCATAATTTGAACGATTCGTGCATTTGGAGGAGATCATTAAGGACGATAAACTGGCAAAAATTTGTTGTAAGATTGCTGATTACCTAGGGAGCTGCTAAGAATAGATAGTGTTGGCTACAAGGAACAAGGATTTGGACCACTCATCATCATAGAGAGATAGTTTTGTTTTTCTGCAGTTTTTCTTTTATTGATAACACAATTTTTACAATTACTTTAGAAAAGATATAAATATTTTGATTAGGAGATTTAGAATAATAATTGGGATTTTGAGATTTTAACTAATATTGTTTGTACCATTAATTTTGAAGGTTCACGTACGTAGAACAAAATTTTGAGAATCATTATATGAGATATTGTTTATTGAAAACATTTGAGTGTGAATTTTATTTCATTATTTTTATTTCAATATATAATGTTATATCATATATGTTTTTTTTTTTATTCCGGTATTCTTTGGACCTTACCTTTTACATGTAAAGCATAGATATTGAAGCACGAATATAACCCTGAGATAAGAGAATTAAAAAGTGTGATAGAATCATAATCATTTAAATAATTTTAATTAATCAATTAATTGATTAGCTAATTAATTGCTTGGCGCACTAAGACTTTGAATATCACAATAATATATATATATATATATATATATATATATATATATATTTATATATATATATACATATATATATGTATATATATATATATATATATATATATATATATATATATTTATATATATATATATATATACATATATATATGTATATATATATATATATATATATATATATATATATGTATATATGTATATATATGTATATAAATCACTTGATGATTTATAGTTAACTGGCTGTTCCGTGCACTAATGAAGAAAATAGCAAATATTTGTTTATAAATGTTCGTAGAGTGCTTTACATAGAGGTATTTGTTAAATAAACGTTTATAATTTAGCAGTTAATTAGTACGCTCCACAGCTGTATATTAAATCTGATTATTTCATTAGAATTTAGCTATCTTTTAATAATATTTCAATTAACGTATGATAAGCTAAACTATACAATAATTGAATAAGTAGTGCGGAAAATCCAGCAATGGTCGTATTTTAATTATTTGCTGGGTAAGCGGTTTCAATTTAAATGACATCGAATTTATATTAAACTAACCTAACAAGTCACTTAATCTAATGGATATACTTGCCTGAATTTTGATATTTTATCATTAAATGCATATAGCGTTATAATTTTAGTTCGGGCAATAGAAATCAGTCAATGTTATATTATGTATATAAAATTAAATATATTATAGAACCTACTATGACTAAAAGCGAATTTACATTATGCACTTTAGGTGCACACTGAATGATTTATTGATAGTAAAAAATGTAAATTGTACTTTGATTATTATTATTATTATAGTAATATTTATTATTTATGATAAGCGTTAAGACTTTTCTTGGAGTAGGTGTCCCCTCAGACCATAACCTCCTTGACTCAAAAATAAAACTGAGGGTAAAAAAGATAATAAAATCCAAACTCAGTAATAGTCCATTTCCATTATATTGATAGCACATTATGTATGCAGTATGCAAATCCCTAAACTGTTGATACGGGTGACTCAATGAAAAATAGATATTTGTCTACAAGTTTACAGAAGTATATAGGAAAACAATTTTAAATTGAGTATGATCACCAGTTATAAAGGTTGAAGCAGAATAGAATACAATAGTTAAGAGGGTTACTAATCCCTAAATAAAGTTGCCAGTGTCGGAGTGATGGAGATTAACAGGTACTAATGAATTTGCAAGAAATGTAAGATGTTTATTTTATTGGTTATATATAAAATAATTTGTGGACGTAACAGGGGCCGATTTGTAAAAAAATGAACATTATTTTAATCCAATTCCATTTCAGATTCACTGCTTTCTTTAGAATCCAAGGAATCTTCAAACTTATAGACGAGGATAAGTTAACTACAATAACTATACTCTTTAACAACATATACAAATCTGGTGAGATGCCTACAGAATGGCTGCTATCAACCTGTGTTCCGCTACCAAAAACCAAGAACCCCAAACGCTGTAATGACTATAGATTGATCAGCTTAATGTCACACTTAATAAAAACGTTTTTAAAGATTATACATGCAAAAATATTCAGAAAGTGCGAAGCGAGTATAAGTAATAGATAGTTTGGCTTTCATAACGGCTTCGGAACAGTGGAAGCTCTGTATAGTTTCACAACTCTTGCCCAAAAATGTCGAGACCAACAAAAAATATCTTTTCGTTGCGATTATAGACTATGAGAAAGCTTTCGACAAAGTTAAACATAACATTCTTATGAAATGTTTAGAGAGAAAAGGAATCGACAAAAATTATATTAACATAGTGAGAAATCTCTATTGGAACCAACAGGCTGTTGTATCATTAGATGGAAATAGCACAGATGCGCAACAGATAAGTAGATGAGTAAGACAGGGCTATGTACTTTTACCATTACCATTTAATTTACATTCCGAAGAGTTATTCACGCAAGTACTTGAAAACTGTACAGAAAGGATAAAGATAAATGGTGAAAAAATAAATAACATCCGTTATGCTGACGATACATTCATTATCGCTGAAAGTAAGACATACCTGCAGACATTACTAAACACAATTTGTGATACTGGGGAACAGTTTGGTTTAACAAAAAACATAAAGAAAACAAAAACCATGGTTATCAGTAAGAGGGGCAAAGTCATTACAAGTATCCAGATGAAAAATGGAGATATTGAGCTAATCGACAAAATAAAATAAGGTCGATTTGCTCAATATCTTCTCGATATGCCAAATGAAATAATTAGAAGTCTGTATTACGGAAGATCTAAACCAGAAATCAGAAATTCACTCAAGAATAGAGCAATCAAGAGCAGCTTTTTTGAAGATGAGAAAATTTCTAAGTAACCAAAGACTCAATCTCTAAATCCAATGTCGGATGGTAAAATGTTATATCGACTCTATTCTTCTAAATAGCATCGAAGCCTGGACTGTTAATGTAGACTTAACGAGAACACTGGAACCTTTTAAAATGTGACTTTTTAGGAGAAGTTTAAAGATACCATAGACTAATCATATAACGAACGAAATGGTTTTGCACAGAATGGAAAGAGACAGAGAAATTTTGACCACCATTAAAAGGCGAAAGACAGCATATTTGGGGCACATACTTAGAAATGATAAGTACGAGTTGTTGCAGCTGATTTTATAGGGTAAAATCGAACGAAAAAGGGGTCCTGGCAGACGACAAATATCTTGGCTGAAAAACATTACCGGGTTAAACACACAGACGCCCTTAAGAAAAGCAGAAGATAGAGACACATTTGCAATGGGTATAGCCAACCAGTGGAGGCTTCACTAGAAGAAGAATTTAAAGTGAACAGTAAAAGTGGCCAGTGAATGACGTAGAATGCTTTCTTACTGTCGATCTTAGTAAAATAGTAGTAGTGAGTTTTGCAAGGAGTCGGAACCTATATATTATCTATATGCCCGCTCTGTAAGCTCTGTAAAACTGCCAAACAGGCAAATCATGTTAAATATCTAGGAGTAATTCTGTATATATGGCTTAGATGAAATGCAAATTTTGTATGAATAACCAACAAAGCTAAACCTTCGCTTTAGACGTTTCGAAGGATATGTGAAGATACATTAGGTCTAAAACCCAACTACTGGCTATATATGACTTTAGTCATACCTATGATCACGTTTGGTACAATAATATGGTGGTCTAAATGCTAAAAAAACCACCAAAGAGAAGTTAAATAAGCTTCAAGCACGCCTAATGACAACTAGATTTAACCCAACTACCGACAAAAGAGTTGGAGCTGGGAGTTGGCTACACAGATAAATCAAGTCTTAGACTTGGTAAAAGCCTAGGTAATCCAACGACTGTCTTTCAAGCGAAAATTTATGCTATACAGATGTGCCCCCAGAAACTAATTACGAAGTACTGTAGGGACAAATTTGTAAAAATTATTCTGATAGGATCTGATAGATTGGAACAAGAACTGAATCTGATTCGGAAGTTTATTCTAGGTGCCTGGACATACTGGTAATAAAGGGAACAAAAGAGCAGACCTACTTGCCAAATAATGATTGATGAGCATTTTCAAGCATCTTAAAGCTTCCGTTTAAAAGAAAACAGGGTAAAAAACAGAAAAAGATCAACAACTAGCGTTGTTGACTCGACTTGTCAGTGAGCGTCACGTCACTCCAGCACCTGAGCAGATGCAAACATAAAAGGATGCTGCTTTTTCTCACGGTCGGTAAAATTTTCCCAGCGCCAAACTACGCCACATCTACTGATTATGCATTTTATATGATTGTGTAATTTATTATCTTTTATTTTGTAATATTGACGCTATATTTAGTAGAAGCTTTGTCTATAAACTTGTAAAATTTTTCAGTGACAATAAGGCATATTTCTATCCTATTCTATCCGTTTTCATCAGGAAAAGATTATAGAGATTTCCATAAAAAAAAATGGATGATTTTTCTTGAATTTTGGGGTAATATTAACTTTGGCCTTAAAAATGCATTACAAAAGACAGTAAATAGCATTTAAGTAACAGGAATGTTTGGATTTTTAAGGCCGCTGTTTTATATAATATTCAACGAAGAAGCCGATTGGGACCTTAAATGATTTCTGCATTAGAAGTGGAGATGTAATCATAATTCTCTATTTGTCTCTTTCACACTAAACTAGGGTTAGAAATTATAAAATATGGAGAGATGTAGTGTAGAAGATGTGTAAAAATAAGAATAGGTACCTATTCCATGTTTCGAGAGATATTTTATAAAAATTTATAAATTTTTGTAATTTTCAGTCCATTTATATTAATATCGCAGTATCCTTGAAATATACGAAGAAGATTGCGTTTCGATTTAATTTGAGTCTCTTACCACTCCCTGGTACATGTTCCTGGGTCTACCCGTCATCAGAACGAGTTTGTAAGAAGACTCAAACCTAATCAAAACGGACCGACTACTATGGCAATTACAGGAAAGTAACTACCAGAGTATGAAAGATAAAGTTAAATACGTCAATAGCAATTAAACTAAACTATATTCCCAAGCTTAATCAAGCCATTCAAATGTATTTAACTCCATCTTTTCTCACTAGAGGTCTCTAATAGCATACTCTGGTAGTTATTTTCCTGTAATTTCCAGAGTAGTCGGTGCGTTTTGATTTGGTTTAAGTCTTCTTGCAAACTCTTTCTGATGACGGGTAGACCCAGAAACACGTATCAGGGAGTGGTAAGAGACTCAAATTAAATCGAAACACAACATTCTTCGTATATTTATCGTCCTAACTCGACGCAATGAGTACAAGAAGATGGTAATTTATATGGGTAAATTATTGGTGCATAGTGGAATTTAATTATTCCCAGCATCGCTCTGAATGGCTTGATTAAGCTTGAGTATACAGTTTACTTTAATTGCTATCGACGTACTTAACTGTATCCTTGGAAAGTTAAACTGCAACATATTTTAATTATTACGATATTGCAATATATTGTAGTTAGTACGTTATAATTAGTAATTTAATAAAGATTGATCATTTAAATAATATAAACAGTTTCTGGAGAATAAGTGGCAATTTTTAATTCTTGAACGAAACTAAGTAGTTTTTAGTTACCAACATATAAATGTAAATACGGCCCTGAGCGTAATAATATATAGATTTGTCAATGTTTTAACGTATGTATGGCACTACACTTTTCGAAAAGCTGACGTGACATTAATCACTGTGCAGAATATTTTAAAAATAAATTGATGATAAAACATGTTATGGTTTTAAACTCCTTTAAAAATCAGCTCACCCAAGAGATTTTTCCTGATATTGCGTTTAGTTCGGGAAAATTTAATTCTTAAACTCTTCCAATATTTGCTATAATCTATTGGGTATTACTGGTAGAAACTTCTTTAGAACGTGATTTATCATTATTATTGTTTAGTAATTGCTGCACGTCAGTCTTTCTTTGGTATTGTAAGAAAAGTCGAATTATTCGTAGTAACCTACATAGCATTATAAATTCTAATAAAAACATCACACCGTTTTTTAATTTCTTTTTCCGAGGCAGATTTAATATTTCGACACTTACCTCATCAGGATCACGTGCTTTTTCATTTTTTGCCATTTGTATTATTTTTTATCAGTCCGTTTACGTTTTATACAATTATCTTTTCTCATCTTATTTTCTTCATTATTGTGTGGAGTCCCTTATATCCGTTTGTATTTTCCTTTTTAGCTTCTTTTAATACCTCGACGAGTGTAATCCGTTCCGTAATCTTGCTCGTATGTCAAATTGCTCGTATGTCCAAGCAATTTTACCATTGAAAGTAACTGAAATTTGTTAAGTGATTAAAAAAATGTATGTAAAAAAAGAAACATTGTATGTAAACAAAGTAACAAAAAATACATACATATTGTGTAAATACATAAGAAAAAGTAAAGTGCTTACGGAAGAGCTTAATTTTCGTCAGCGGTCTTCGCTTTTTTCGTCACACTTTGCTCATTTTTATTTGCAAATCGTTAAAAAACCTAACTTGCGGATTAGGCACGCTTCGTTGAAAAACTCCGATGCACGATCGGTTGTAATTTTTCGGGATGATTTTTTTCCACGAACTCAACTTTCTCCCACATTCTCAGAATCTCTTTTATATCTCTTGTAAAGACAACGTCTTCCAATTCTGGCTCCCATTCAAAACTAATTTTTCGTTAAACCGTCGCATGCTGTTACGAATGTAGTTAGTCTAACTCCTCGGTTGTCAGCTTCTGAGACTGTTCCTCATAAAGTTCATTCAAATATCTTTCATTCACTACCAGACCCATAGATTTTCCAAGAGAAACAATCTCATCTACCACTGACACTTCGGGTTTCAGTCTTCTTTCAGCCCTGTTCAAAAACCCTTAGGCATATAACTATATTAAAGAACTCTCGAAGGGTAAGGTTTGTGTTCCCCGTCACCCTAAATCAGCGCGGAAAAATGTGCTTGGTATACAAGTTCTTAAAATTAGAAATCACTTGCTGATCCATGGGCTGCAAGATAGGAGTGGTGTTAGCTGGTAGGTTAAGAATATATCTTTACTGTAGATATATTTTTTAGCAGATGGAGCGAACACCAGGTTCATCTACTCTACAAAGAATTTTCTGGTGACCCACGCCTTTTGATTTGCCCTCCACATAACTGACAGGTTTTCTTTTAAAATCTTATGTAACTTAAAGGCTCTGGAATTTTTTGAATGGTACTCTATAAGAGGTTTGATTTTACAGTCGACACTCGCACTGGCGCAAAGTCATATAGTTAATCTATCTTTCATAATTTTATGACCTGGCATCGTCTTCTCCTCTACCGCTATGTAAGTTCTATTTGGCATCTTTTTCCAGAAAAGCCCTGTCTCGTCACAGTTGAAGACTTGCTGGGGCATGTATCCTTTGGCTTCTATCAGTTCGGAAAACGTTTTGATGTAAACCTCAGCTGCTTTCACATTCGAACTTGTTGCCTCACCATGCCTGACGACAGAGTGAATGCCGGTCCTTTTTCTAAAGTTGTTCTTTTACTGATTCCTGACTGTCTTTAAACGAATCCGATTCATTATTTGTGAAAGTGTGTGGCATCTGCTTAAGCAAATGCTGCTTCTCTGTCACCCTCACCATTAGTAGTTTCTCCATCTTTTAATGGAGAGAAGTCCAGAGCTTAGAAGTTTTTAAAACGCTCTTAGCTGGCATTGTGCCATTTATCACCGCCTTCGGTTTAAATACAGTAAATACCATTGATATGGTACGCCTGTACATCCTCGCCAAGTCAGTTACTCGTACACCTTTCTCATGTTTTTCAATAATGTCACGTTTTAGTTTAATACACATCTTCTTTTTCTTTGAGCCCATGGTTATAAAAAGTAAATGTAATATTGTAATGTATAAAAAGTACAAAACGCGAACCCAACTTATCAATAATACTTCGCAAATGAGGGAGACAAGCAAAGCAGACACACTGAGGTCGGTAGGTAAAATTTACACAATGTAAATTACACCGACATCGAGAGTGCAATATGGTTTGTATCAGAATCCAAATTTTTGTCGAAGTTACCTTGATCTATTGACTAATTGACAAATTGACCTTCTTCTTCTTCAAGTGTCATCTTCGTTCCGACGGTTGCTATACGTATTTTTGAAACTGCTGACCAAAACAATTCGTTGTTGCTACAACTATACCATTGCTGTAGATTTTTTAGCCAGGAGTTTCATCTTCTTGTAATGTATTGTATTTTTTGTATTGTAATTCTTGTAATGTGTCCCAAGTATTGCAGTTTTCATTTTTTGATCGTAAATATGACTCCCTTTTCTTTATTAATTTTTCTCAAGACCTCGACATTTGTGACTCTCTTGGTCCATGATATTCTCAGGATTCTGCGATACATCCAAAGTTCAAATGCCTTTAATTTGTTGGTATCAATCTTTTTCAACGTCCATGACTTTATTTCGTAGAACAGCACAGAAAGTACGTAACATCTCATCAGGCGAAGTTTCATTTCAAAGCTCAAATCTCTTCCGCAGAACACTCTCTTCATTTTAGTGAATATGGATCTGGCTTTTTCTATTCTTATTTTGATTTCTGCTGAGCTATCCATGTCTTCATTTATAAAACTGCCTTAATATTTGTATTTGCTAACTTGGACATTTTGTGTTGATTTCGATATTACCATAAATTTAGTTTTCTTTATGTTCAAAAATAGTCCATATTCTTCGCTGTCGTCTGCTATTTTATTCACCAATGTCTGTAGCCCTTCAAGTGTTTCTGCGATCAGAACGGTGTCGTCTGCAAATCTCAGATTGTTTAATCTAACACCATTTATTTTAATACCTACGGATTGCTCAGAGAGTGTTGTATTAATTACGTCTTCGGAATAGAGATTAAACAGGGTTGGTGACAGTATACACCCTTGTCTCACACCCCGCTTTATTTCAATTTCTTCAGTGGTATTATTCTCTACTCTTACTACTGCTTTTTGATTGTAGTACATATTTGCTATTAGTCAGATGTCTCGTTTATCTAAATTCTTTTCTGTCAGGAGTCTGATTAGGTGATCATGCTGCACTTTATCAAAGGCCTTGTTGTAAGCTATGAAACACATGAATAAATCTTGATTTATATCAAGATATCTTTGAGACATAATGTTTACTGTAAACAACGCCTCTCTTGTTCCGAGCCCATTTCGGAATCCAAACTGGGTATTATTGATGTCCATTTCCAGTTTTCTGTATAATCTAATGTTATTGAGTGTACAATTTTCAGGAATATTTTCAGTACATGGCTCATCAGACTGATTGTACGGTAATCACTACATTGTTTGGCATTTATCTTTTTTGGTATAATAATAAAGGTGGATAAAAGCCATTCTTGTGGTAATTTTCATGATGTATAAATGCTATTGAAAAGTTCAACTAAAATGTGAATCGAGTCTTTTTCTATTAGGTTAAGGATTTCCGTTGGTATTTCATCTGGACCTGGGGCCTTACCATTTTTCATTCTTTTTAGTGCGTACATTACTTCCTCTTCCGTTATTTCTGGACCTTCATCTCCTTGTATGTTACTTAGCTCAGATTGTTATCTATCATCTGCAAAGAGTTCTTCAATATAGTTTTTACATGTCTTCAACTGTTCTTCTAGTTCTGTTATTATGTTTCCGTTGAAATTATACAGGGTATTCTCTGCTTACGTTTTTGTGTACCTGCAAGATCTTTCACTTTTTATGTACATTAAAAATATCATGTTTTGCCTGCAATTGCTCTATTTCTTCACATTTTCTTTTGAAAATGTGAAGAATTCACCAGAAATCACCAATTTACCAATGACTATTTAATTTGTCGGTCCAAGTAGTAGTCACGTACAGACTTGTAAAATGATCTTAATGGCGAGGCTGTAAAGATTTTTTACCAGTAAAAGTACCTTTTATTTACAAAGCAAATTAGAAGTAGTCAAATAAGAGGTATGAATTTAAATGTAAACCGATTACTTGTATCTCAAGTCTTGCTCTCATCTCAAAGAAAAATATCGCTATCTCTGCGGCTCGTATCTCAAAACACTCGTATATTAGGGCGCAAACTACCTCGTATATCGAGTTACCACTATATATATATATATATATATATATATATATATATATATATATATATAGATGGTTCTGATCTCCATATATGTCCTAGCCATTTTGCCCTTTGCTGTTTTATTTTACAAACTATATTCTCTTTAATTTCGTTTAGTAGTTTATGATTCGTTCTTTGTCTATATTTTTTTTCATTAATTTTTATTGGTCCTAATATTGCTCTTAGTATTTTCCTTTCTAATATTCTAAGGTCTTCCTCTTGTTTTTTTGTCATGCTAAGGGTTTCGGCAGCATACATCATAGTCGGTCGAATTATTGTTTTATATATTTTCATTTTCGATTTTTTGCTCAGTAATTTATTTTTTAGAAGCTTTTTATTTGCATAGTATGTCTTATTTGCTGTAATTATCCTTTCTTTAATTTCTGTTTCCCTTTCTCCATTGTTTGCTAATAATATTCCCAAATACTTAAACTTTTCTACTTCTTCAAATATATATTCTCCCAGTCTAATCTTTTTGTTTTCATATTTTTTGTCAAATCTCATTATTTTTGTTTTTTCTTGATTTATTACTAATCCCATTACTTTCCCTTCTGCTACCAATTCTTTTAACATAGTTTCCATTTTTTTTCTGTTCTTTGTTATTATCACAATATCGTCGGCATATGCTATTATTTGTCCCTCTCTCGTTCTAAGTGTACCTTTGTTGATTTTTCTGACTATATATTCTAGGGCAAGATTAAACAGAGTTGCAGATAATGAATCTCCTTGACGTACACCTTTATTTATAACAAATTCTTCTGTGTCTCCTTCTTGTGTTTTTACAGTTACTACGGTTTTGCTCATTGTCATTTTTATTAATCGTCTTAATTTGTTGTGTATTCTCATTTCTCTCATAGCTGTAAGTAATTTCGCTCTGTTTATTGAATCAAATGCTTGTTGGAAGTCTATAAAAAGCAGTTCAATTTCTATTTTATATCCATAAGCTTTCTCCATAATTTGCTTTACCGTATGTATGGCATCTGTTGTTGACTTTCCCCTAATAAATCTGCATTGATACTGTCCCATGATATTTGTTGTCGCTTTGGCCAGTCTTCTTTGTATTAAAGTTGACATGATTTTATACGCTGTGTTTAATAGTGTCAGTCCTCTATAATTATTACACATTTGTTGGTCTCCTTTTTTATGGATTGTGATAATTTGTCCTTTGTGCCATTCTTCTGGCATCTTTTCTTATATATATATATATATATATATATATATATATATATATATATATATATATATATATGTATATATATATATATATGTATATATATATATATATATATATATATATATATATATATATATATATATATATATATACAAAGCATCGAGAAAAGGAGTACGACCGTCAATCAGATATATATCAATATAAATTAAGGATCACTCAAAGAGTGGTGGGTTTTTTCGGTCAAAAGGTGGAGAAAAAAGACAAAGAAGGTGGCTACTTCATATATTTATTGAAGACGTTTGGCTTTCTAATCAGAAGGCATCATTAGTTCATCTAAAAGAACAATATGAAAAACCAAACATCCATAGAAAAGTTATTACAAGTGTGTTACCTCAAAAACAGACTACTACATCTCTTTTTGAATGATTTTAATAAAGTGCAGAGAAAAAATTATTGAGACCGTAGAATATATTGGACTAATTTGGCTATTGTTTTTTATTTTGTAAAAGCTATATGTTTTGGGAAACATTTATTTCTAAGGGATTTCATTATTTGTATAAACAGTTTTAAAAGGTTTATATTACTATTATATTTTAATTGTATTGCACAAATTTGGGTTTTTTTTATTTACTCCTTTTACTCCTCTTCTTATTGAACACTATTGAAGATAAAGGTATTTTTTTGAACTATAATAAGAACCCTGAGATAATAAAACATATAAATTATAAAATTGGCTTTAATATATTAGTTATAGAGATAAAATTACGTTTATATACTTCCTCAGGATAGACGTTTTTTTGTAATATATGGTCATTAGACATCATTTTACGGCGAACTAAGCTATCTTAACATTGTCATGAATTTCTTTACAGAAAATATATGCATATTGCTTATACTTATTTGGATATAACCACATAAGAATATTAAAAAAATGTAAAATCTTTGGTAATGGTGCAATCTGGCCATTACCATTAACACAGTTTATTTAAACCGTTAGGGAGAAAGGGATTTTAATATTTAATTACCTGGTTAGTCCCCATAGTACGCAGCATTTCACTGTTGGTTGGAAATGGATTTTAGTCATTATTTGATTACGAATTTGGTATATTTCGTTGCTAAATTATGAACAACACTTCATAAATTGTATGTCATTGTCGATGGAAATTTAATTTTGATTTTCCAATTAAACAAAATATTCCATAATACCACCAATAACGAATCTGGCGGATATTTATAACCAGTATTTTTAATTAAGTTGTACGTACATGAATAATCTTTATTGTACAATTACCAAAAAACTGATGCTGGTTACCAATTACTTTATTAAAAATTAAACATTTAAACTCATATTAAATTGAATTATTGATTACAATACCAACCGAATGATTGTGTGTGCGCACAATACAAAATTATACAGTAATTAAAAAAAAATTTATGTACGGTTAAAAACACAGCATTAGAATAAAAAAGTAATTCAGATATATTATCTAATCCCATAAATATATTTATGCTGATGTATGGTAAAATAATTGAGGCGCATAGTGCAAGAGTGGCCCAACTAAAAAAAATTATGAGTTAATAACACCAATCATTAGTATTTGTATTCTATCTTATGCAATAGTGGCCCATGTCGATTGGATTAAAATTCCGGTAGAGGAATGATCAATGTCACTTTGGCGTATTGTGATTTGTTGACAAACAGTCGTGCAGTAATAGCCCAACGTTCATGCCTGTCTATGTGTTTCAGTTTCTCGTGTGCACTAGTGGCCTATCTCTTATCCTTAAAATTATTATTTGAGTTTTAACAGCTAGTATACGCTTTAATTGTTTGTGTTTAGTTATTTGTAAGTTGTATTATGGATATTCCATTCACGTCAGGTAAATATATTATTCATATCATTTTCTTAAGTACTTATTAAAAGCAGATATATTGGAATAAGGTATTAATAAGTATATATTAATACAGGACTGAACTATTGTAACTTATCTCTTTCAGACAAAAGCAATAACACTTTTAATGACAGTGAGGTCTCTAGTATTGATGAGACATATGCAGATTCAGGTTTCAGTTACAATCCTTCTGATATGGAAGATTCATCAGGTGAAAAAAGTAACGGTATTTTATTATTATGATAATCGTTTGCAAGAAACTAATATACTTTGTTTTAGGTGAAAATGAAAATGCATTGGTGACTGGTAAGAATTTACAAAGCAGTTTTCAGTCTAACAATATTGCGAATCCTGGAGAAATTCTAAGAAGTATGAAACGTGGTGCTCGCCGAAAATTTGCAGATAAAAGTCAATGGCAACGTAATATAAGAAAACAATTACGAAATAGTGGACGTGAGTGTAAAAACATTAAGAGTAATGTAGTTGCTGCCAAACAGTTTGATGCATCCGACTGTCCTTATTTTAAAGAATGCCATAAACTCATTGCACTTTAACAGCGTGAAACTATTTTTCAAGATTTTTATGAACTCACCAATTTTGATTTACAGATATCCTACTTATGTGGCCAAATCAAACTTACTTCAAAATTAACCAATACTGCTCAAAGTGACTCCAGAAAATACACAAGACAATATTATATAAATATACGAGAGAAACAGGGCTAAAAATTCCAGTTTGCAAGGATTTTTATAAAAAAGTCTTGAGAGTTTCAGATGCACGACTTACACGTGCTTTGCACAATAAAGAGCAAGGTGGCACACCTTCTAAGAATAAAAGAGAAAAAAAGAACCCTCATAATAAAACAAGTCAGGAGAAACTTGACAATATTTTTCATTTTATTTCGAGGTTCCCAAAATATCAGTCACATTATTCTAGAAAAAAAAATCCAAATCTTTGTTATTCAGCTCCCACTTTAAATCTGTCAACTATGTATTCCCTATTCAAATAAGAAACAAATGATACTGCGTCACAATTTGTTTTTAAGGATGTTTTCAGAAAAAAACTTAATTTAACTTTACATGCGTCTGTATCTGACAGTTTTAAATGTGACGAATTTGAACAAAAAATAAAAACAGAAACTTCTGAAGTTGCTTTGGTAAGTTTAAAGTTAGAAAAAGAATTGCATCTGCGAAAGACAGAAAGTGTACGTGCTGGGATGGCATTGGATTCGGAATTGGGTACAATAGCTGAAAACGAATTCACTGTAATAGCGTTTGATCGCATGTCTACATTACCTATACCTCATCTTTTAACTGTGGTATGTTACTACAAAAGGCAGTTGTAGATATACTGCTTAGGTATCCACAACTTGTCAAGTAATCAGGTCAACATGTACGTTTGGCATGAAGCCATAGCATTTAGAGGCCCTCAAGTGATTGGATCTTGTATACAGCATTATGTCAAAAACTATGTTAACACGTCAAAATTAATTATGTATAGTGACCAATGCGGAGGGCAGAATAGGAACATTAAAATGTCTCCATTTTGTAATTATATTTTATATACAAAACAATATATCAAAAGTGCATCAAATTGACCATAAATTTTTGGTGTCGGAGCATTCATATTTAGCATGTGACCGTGAATTTGGGATCATAGAGAAGAACAAGTAAACTTTTAATGATATTTATTTACCCGGAGATTGGACCAGAGTGATTAGTACAGCCAAAAAACAAAAACCATTTACAGTAGGAGAAATGACCAGCAACGATTTCGTGAGTAGTGTTCCATTAGAGAAAACTATTACTAATCGTAAAAAGAGTGTCGAGGGTGAATTGGTGGACTTAAACTAAACCACTACAATTATATTCTAAAAAATCTAACAATCCGGAGGTTATTTTTAAACATATAGACATTACGAAGCGCTATACATCTACGTTTATTGGAAAACTTCCACTTTTATACCCAGAAGACAAAGACATTCAAACAGCTAAATTTAGCAATTTACAAGATTTGTTAGTGTACGTACCACCTTATTTACATAACTTTTATAACAATCTGAATGTTAAAAATTTTGATCAACGTGTACAAAATAATGATGATGGAGAAGATAATGTGTTTTACGCTATAGAAGATTCCGAACAAATGATGGAATAAATGTTTGTTAGTAGCATTGTTTTGGCTTTTGTTCATTTTTTTGTATACAAGTATGGTAAAAATATATTTATGCAAAAACGCACTTAATTTTTTTTATTTTTATAATATTGCAATAGTGCAAGAGTGGCCTACAATTTTTTTTTCAAAAAGATTTTGAAAATTTTTAATTTTTGTGATATTAATGTAAAATGAAATTTATTAACTTAATTTAAGATGTTAAAAACTAAGGTTACTAATTCTTGGGGAAGCAGAGAGCGGTCAAATTGAATAAAACTTAAATCGTCTTCTTCTCAAAATCAATTTTTACCGGCAATTTTACAGCAATTATTAACGAATATTAGTTCTATGTTGATATAAATGTAGTCGCTATACGCAAATCAGTATAAATGAATATATATTTAACAGAGGTGAGAAGATTTTCTACAGTGAGAATAGTGTAGAGCTTTGAAATTAAAATTTAAAAATTTTAAATTGAATTTAGCAATTTAAATTATGATTTTCAAAATATATTTTCACAATTTGGAAGTATTATTCAGGCGCCAGTCTAGTCATGCTGAAAAACCAAACAAAACTCTAAACATAAATCACTTGACAGCTGTCAAAATGGACTACATTTAAAAAAGTGTTGCCAACTTACATTTCTATACCTAAAAAAAAAGATATTTTATTTTTTAATGTCATAATCCGGAGCATAACTTATAGCAATAAAGTTTGGCAAATAGAAACCAAAACGGTAAGAATGCTAAAAGCCACAGATATGGACTTTTGGCAAAGATGCGCAAGAAAATTCTGGAGAGAACAAAGAACAAATGACCGTACCAGAGAAATAATGAAAGCAAATCACACAATTGTAGACGATACTACAACAATACAACTTAATTGGTACCATCATGTACAGAAAATGACAGAAGATAGACTACCAATGCAATTATTAAGTTAAGTAGGGGAGAGGCTTATACCTTGGGCAGGATTTTTTTAAACATATAATACAAATACAATATTAAAGTTATATTTTTAAAATTTACACTGGGACAGGTATAAACTATTTTAGTATGTAAAATAAAAATTGAGTAAAACAACTGATTACATGAGTTGATTAATTCCTGAACGTTTGGGCCACCAAAGGTTGTACATTGGGCGAATGGTAAACATAATTACCAAAACTTTTATTTTATTAATTAACAGACACATTGAAAGTTACATAGGAAGAAAATCCTTTTATTATTTGTTTTATTAAGTTTTGTTTCGAATAAAAACCATTTTAAGCAAAATGAGTTGCCAATAATATAAATCAATGATTCTTTATTAACAAACATAAGAACAAACAATTTAAATAACGTAAAATTTACTCAACCAAATACTTTTCAAAATCCATCTTAAAAGTATAAACATCCTGTTGACGTTTTGAGGATCCATCTTTCTTGGGAACTTTTACGACGCTTTCAATGATGTCTTCCTTTTCGATTTTCCTGCGATCCTCTTTCCAATAAGCTTTGTTAGGTAGAATCTACCAGTTTTCAGTGTAAACTCTGTTCGTGTTACTGGTTTGTTATTTTTAGACATATATCCTTCCCACTCTATGTCTGACTCAAGCTAAGAAGACGGATCCGAACTATCGTCGTAAGGGATGCTTTCGAACGTCGTCGTTGACAGAAGATGATGAATTGTTGAGATCCTTTTGGGGAAATACTGGTTTAGTCTTTTTAATTTTATTGCCTGTTAAATGATGCTTTCGCTGTTGGGTGTCCATAACTTTTGTTTTCATAGCTGTTTACTTTATGTTTGTTCATTCTTCCTTTATGCTCTTCTTCTATTTAATTTTTCTCATGTATATCAAATAGGACTTAACACATGCTCCTTTTACGACCTTTTTGTATGTTCGTTCTTTGAAGTGCCTTAGGTAAAGGGCCTAAAAAGTAAATATATATTTGTTTTGTTTTTGGGTTTCTTATCATCCATTCTGTGCACGCGTTGTTATAATACGTTTTATATGTGCCAAAAATACTGCAATCGAAGGGTTGAAGCCGATAGCTGGTATGAGGTGGAATAGTCAATATTACGATCCCATGTTCTTTAGCTAAGTTGATGATTTCGGGGTAATATGACTTTCATGATTGTCTAATATTACGACATAAGTCGTTCTCCTCATCAGTGGAAAATACTTTTCGGACTGCGAAAGCACCATAAAAGAGGAGATTGTTGTCAGCGCTCACCAAAAATCTTTGAACTGTCGTCCGTAACACATGGAATTCCTTTGCAGCTAATCGGACCGATATTTAGTTTTCCTGAATTGCATTGTATGCTTTTAATAAGTTTATATGATCTGTTGAAGCTCTTTTTACGCCGGTTTTGCTTCTAGGCATCTGTAAAAAGAATTATTTTTACTTTTTTTATTTAAAAAAATCCACAAGGAAAACAATTCCTCTTCATTTCATTCCACTTCCCCTCATAAATTTTCGACCCTGTTGTTAACTTCAGAACCATCCATATCTATCATACCATAATATTTTACCATTTTCTTCACTCTTCACATCTACATCACATTCCTGTCCATTCTTTTCTCTTTCATTATTTCTTGGTCAACTCATATATCAAACATGTACTCAGTAGTTTTAACTCAGTAATCATTCAAACATTATCTAACAATTTATCAAAATTCATAATTTTCCCCTATTACAAAAAATCCTTATCTAACATTGCTCACCTTCTCTTGGTCAACAACTTAGTAGCACACTCATACATCAAATTTTAGGTTTTAATAAACTGAATTTATTACTACTAAAATAGATTTTGTCCAGGGTGCTAGATGCTGTAAGCATGAAGGACCTCTATTATCTCTAATTGTTGATTAACTCCTTTTCTTCTTTAACCGTCCCCTTCTTCTTCAGTCATTTCCTCTACTTTTATTCTCATCAAGTCTCTGAGGAGCTCAGCCTCTTCAATTTTAAATTTAATCACATAGGTTATAACTTTAATTTCTTCATCCTGTAGATTTTCAATTTACTAAACTTATTTTTATTTATTTTTTCACCATACTACAAGTCTTAACTAAAGTCATTTAAATACGAGGTCTCATATTAGCTTCAAATATTTGCTATTTAATTTTTACCTTGTCCTAGATGTGATAAACATAAAAGGATGATTTTCATATATATATATATATATATATATATATATATATATATATATATATATATATATATATTATATATATATATATATAAGCTAATCTAACATAAAATACACTTTTAGACCACATTCCATACGACAAAAAGTAACATAGGTTGCCTAATACACAGGTCATTCTCTTAAACATGACTTTAACACCATCGGTGATTTCACATATTTTATACCTTAAATTAATAAATAAAAAGTTTATAAATCCCAACACCTAGATTGCTGTTATTATTTTTTAAAATCATCAAAATAATTTTTTGAATCTTTTTGCTGTAGTAATAGTAGGTATAACTAATATAGTTCCATGTTACATTGACATTTTGTTTTCGACACCGTTCATAGGTATATTGTCAATCAGTTACCAGCTCTCCGTTTGAAGAGGTTTACTCTCCGGCTCTGGAACTCACTTCAGCCATGTCTGTTGACCTGAAGTCAAATTTAATTTAATACTGAACATCACATTTTTTTTACAACATGATGTATAATCTTTTACAACTATATGTAATTTAAAGGGTTTTTACCCAGGTATTTTGGTGGCTCAGGCATCATAACCTTGTAAGTATAACCATTTTTGCTTATTAACTATAGTCAAAATTTTATAACCACGTTTGTTTTAACTAAATGGTTTATACTTATTTTAGGCAATTTTAAAATTTTAAACCTGATGATGGACTGTTTAGTCCGAAAACGTTTGTTTTTTTAATGATTTTTTTAATGATGAATTTTTTTTTATTTATCCACCTACAAGAGATTGTACCTTGGGCCGCGACCCAAAGTACAAGACGTAATAGTGGACCAAGGTACAAAACTCGGCCGAAAAGAAAACGAATATAAATTTAACCTAAAAAAACTGGTTTGTTATATTTCTGTTATATGTTATTTAGGTATCTGTTAGAATAAACATACAAACCCTATGATTTTATTTACCATATCTGTTAACAAAAAAATTAAAAAAGAAAATAATTTACCTTATAAATACTTACTTTTTACAAAATAATTCACTATATCTTTAAGACGGCCGCAAATGATAACTACGATAACTAACTACAGAATGACAACGACTGCAGAAGAGCTTAACATAAGAAACAGAGGGTTCGCGCGCCAAATTAAAATAAAAATGGGGTGGCTCATGGTACAAGCTGGTCCAAGGTACAAGCCTCTTCCCGACTACCGACGCCGTGACATCAGACAGACATTTTTTTTAATAACAGCTTATTTATTTTATCCAGATATAACACAATTTAAGCAGAAGTTTAATTTCCTATACGTATTGTTAATTGTTGGATAGTTATAATTTTGGCTTCCCCGGTAAGCACTAAACGGCAGTATGCTCTTTTCATCGTGACAACGCAATTTACAAGATTCAGAAAAGCCGTCGAAGTTCCACGAAGTTTGGCTTTGAGAAATTAAGCGAACATACAACATAATACGAAAATTTAGAGTCAACTTACTTTGATAGGTAATTTTGCAGAACTTTCTTTAACAACGTCAATGCTAACTTCATTTTGCATAAAGAAAACTATGTATGAAATGTCAGATGCAGCAATTAAATAGAAAATAAACCAACATTTGCGTTCATTTAAACAATTTATTAGTTTTTATATAAAGTTGATTAAATATTTTACTATAATGGTTATTTCGTTGCTTTTTATTGGAGTCTCTACATATATTTTTTTGAATACTTTTTTTACTGTTGTTAGTTAATTCAAAAAATGTTTTTAACTTTGTATTCAGCTTTTTTTCAGTTTTCTTTCGACACTTTATACCTAACATAGTGGCTAATATATTGGTAGTTTATAATAATAGTCTTGGCATGTGCTATATGGCTAATAAAATTAAATAAATAAAATTACGTAGTTCCCACTAGAATACAATAAATCGTAAAAATGCATCCCGGAATTTAAGAAGGCATTTGACCAGGGTTAAATTAAAAGATAGGTAGCGGCTAGGAACTCCCTTGGACAGTCCTACCAGGGAAAGTGAATCACTCCCTGCCCTCCGCAGATTCCAGGAGTTTCCTGGCCGGGAAACTAGTACCTGCTTAGGGTCCCTTGTTCAGGGTCACGGATGAAGACCACTACGGTATCCACGGTGGACAAGAACATTTTCGGTACGGTCTGTATGGCGGAAATGGCACCCCTCGATTTTAGGGTTAGTATAAAATTAAATATATCGTCTGATCCGGCCTGAGTGGATGGCTACAAACAGTGTCTGACTCAGAATGGGCGATAACTAACTCACCAAGCGTAGTGTTTTAACTGCCATTACGCTTCCCCCCACTTTTATCATGGCGAATAATAAAAGAAAAGTATATGGTCCGTAGGTGGGTAAGTAAATTTCTGAATCTTACACCTCAAAGGTCTGCCTCACGGTATCTGGGGGAGGCAATAATTCGCTTTTGATAAATAAAAACAAAAGCCCACTAAGACGGGCACAACATATATCAAAAAATCCGTCAACCTCTCAATAGGGACATACAATATTAGATCAATGTCCACGGATGAAAAAGTATATAAACTGGAAGAAGAATTAACAAACATAAAATGGGATATCATAGGCCTATCAGAAACTCGACAAAGAGAAGAAAGCCGAGTACAGCTAAAATCCGGTAATCTACTGTATTATAAACGAAATGAATAGTAAATTTGAAGTATTTATAATAAATAAAGCTTTTAGTAAGCACATCCAAAATATCAAAGGTGTATCAGATCTTGTCGCCTATGTCACACTTAAAATAAAAAAAACATCCAGGTTAAAACAACAAGTTATCCAGGTATATGCCCCAATGACAGCTTATAATGACGAAAATATCGAACTATTTTATGAAGATATATCAAAGGCTATGGAAGAACATAAAAATCGTCTTACACTAGTAATTGGGGATTTCAATGCCAAACTGGGTAGAAAACTAAACAAAAAAGAAAAAATCCACTAGGAAACTAAGTTCCTGTAGCTGACTGTATACCATACATTATAAAAAATTTATTTCAAATCCTTTATAAAAGGTATATAATAAAATGCCCAAACGGGCTATCACAAATATATTACAAAACGTTTTCGGATTGTTAAATCCATCATCAGTGCAAACGAGGTATACATGCTATGAGCCACCAAAATATATGGGTCAAAACCCTTTAAATGATATAAATTTACAGTTGCTTTACATTATATGTGGTTACAAATTATGATGTTTAAGTTACCGTTGGAATTGGTAACATGGCTACGTATGACCTTACATAGATAAAATGGTCCTCGGGACCATTGGACCATTGACACGAGGTTTATTTTGGTGTGTCTTAACATTTGTGTTGTCAGATTTTTTCATGCAACTAGCCAAATGGGCATCTTGAAGTGATTTAGATTGACTATAAAAACTATCGTAAAGTTGTAACTGACAGTCTGCATCGATATTACTACAGCAACTGTAAAAGCAACAGCTACTTACAATAAAAAACTCCTTTGCCATAAACTTAATATGAGAACGATTGATGTATGATTCTCCGTTACACTTTTTCTTCTTAGCACACTCACGTTTCACACTTTCATGAGAATAAATTTTAGGTTTCTTTTTAATAATACCAACACCTTCCATGACAACAATGAATACTCTTATTAGTTTACCTAAAGTAAAACGTAATGTTGAACTCAATAACAAAGCAGAGACCCTCAACAGTTTGTTGTCAACAAACATCACATAATATTGCCCAAAACAGGTGTACCAACTTACATTAAAAAATCTCCCACACAATATAGAACAAAGATACAGGAATGAAAGTTTGTAGAGTTACTCTTTAAAAACATAGCCGTTCATTTAAAACGATTACCAGAAAAATGGCACATAAGCCTATGTGCCTCTTGTTTGGAAACCTCCTCAATTGTACTAAGTTTAAACCTACCTTTTAAAACTTTATTGCAGCTTCATTTCGTGGTGGACCCAGCTCGGCTGTTTAGACTTTCTGCACTGAGTATACCCATTAAGAATTTATTAATTTCATACTTTAATTAACAATATATTTTATTCTTTAATAATTTACAAAACTAGCTTACGCAGGTTTAATTGATCTATAGTTGGCGTTGATTCCACTTTCCATACCTCTGCGTAATTTAGATATGCCATCTCCACAGTTGTATATTTCAATATCTTCCACTGTTGGTTAGTTGGTCTTGAGTAATGCTTTGATATTTTAATTATGTGGTTCTCCCATTAACTGTGTGTTTAACTGAACTATTTGGATTATACCCAATTTATACACTCTGCTTTCAATTTTGATTTTTATTTTTAGTATTTTAATTTCATATTTCGATTTCGTCTTTTCTACCGTATTGATAGTGCTTGGTAGACCCTCTTATTGTAGTCAACCACCCACTATCTAATAGATTGTTTAGTCTATTTCTTGCACTTATACTATACGTCCACTTCAGTTGCCCTCAAACTAATACCCTAATTATTATAGACAGGTTTGAATCTGAGATCTGGAATATACAATCTACTTAAAATATTCTATATAATTTAATATTTCATCAGTTGATTTCCTATAGTAGTGTCAGTTGGACATTTGGTCAATGCTCAGTTTCATAGAATTTTGAAATGTGCAGATCACATCATCATGATTGTGTCTGCCCATCCAAGCTGTCATATGTCACATGTCACCTTAACATTTCCATTAAGACTAGGAGGCATTCTCTCTCCTGCCGTCAACCAATATGTAGCTTCGCCGTTTTTTTTTAATTTTCAACCGTTTGACCTATGTCGTGTAGTATAATGTACAATTTTATGTTTAAGATATTCTCAACAGATTGTTGTATAGGCCAAATGTAACTAAGTAAGTCTAAAACGTTATATTACATGAAAAGCCTTTATTGGCCATCAACTTCGAGTTTTTTTATCAAAGTTAAATTAATTTTATTGAGTTGAAAAAACGTTTCTTGGCTTATTTCAGATGCCCCGGAAGATGCTCTGGGAAGCGAAAGTTCGTGGGCAAGATTAAATTAATAAACTGTGCTCGATACCATGGAAAACACGGCCGTGTAATAAACGCAATGCAAAATTGTAGAATAGACAGCAGATATATTAACTTAATAAAAGAAACTATGAACCAAGCTACAGCCACATACTACCAGAATGAAAATGAACACACGAACCCTGTACCATTACATAGGGGAGTCAAACAGGGAGATACTTTATCACCCAAACTGTTCACCTTAGTTTTGGAGGACGTTTTTAACAACCCAAATTGGAAATATAAGGGAATAAACATCAATGGCCGCTACCTCAGTAATCTACGATTTGCAGATGACATAATCCTGATAGCTACTGACCTACAAGAAATGCAAACCATGCTTTAAGAACTACATACCGAATCTTCTAAAATAGGACTGAAAATGAATTTAAACAAAACAAATGTCATGCACTCCGAAGACACCGTGACAATAATAAACGATAAAGTTATAGAAAAAGTTGAAGAATATATATACTTAGGTCAAAAAATAATACTAAATAGGAAAATTCAAACTGAAGGAATAAAAAGAAAAAGAAATAGTTAGCTTGGGCAGCATTCGGTAAACTGAACTATATACTCAGAAATCAACAAATTCAATTACATCTTAGATCTAAAGTTTTTGATACATGCATTATTCCGATAATAACTTATGCGGCACAAATATGGACAATCACAAAAAAAAGATATGAATACACTTAGAGCCACTCAACACGCAATGGAAAGAGCAATGCTAGGTATATTGCTTAAGGACAAGAAAACAAACACATGGATAAGACAGAAAACCAAAGTCACCGATGTGGTGCAAAAATCATTAAAGTTAAAATGGGAACACGCTGGACATGTAGCTAGGAGCGATCTAAACAAATGGCACAGATCAATTTTAACCTGGAGACCATACCAACACAAAAGACCCAGAGGCAGACCTCCTATGAAAATCAAATGATTTGAAAAACACTGCGGGGAAAAATTAGCTACAAGTAGCGTACAATAAAAAATAAATGGAAAGGAAGACTTGAAGAGGCTTATGTTCAGATGTGGACGTGAATGGCTAGACAAAGAAGAAGAAGAAGAAGAAGAAGAAGAAGAAGAAGAAGAAGAAGCTCGATATCTGCCTTTCATTTAATCAAAGTTTATATACTATAATTAAAAATAAATATTATATTAGGCAATTTCTAACAATCCATTTAATTTAAATTGTAAAACTATGTCAATATATCCTCAATTTTAACCGCCTGACTGTTAAATAAATCAACATTTCTACAGCTTATCAGACACTATCGGCCGGTAACATAAATCGAGCTTACGGCATTCCTGATTGAAGCATTGAATGTTAAGGACAAAATCACGAAACATGCGATAAATACGTTGAATTCTGATTGAATTATATTTGTAATCAAGTGCTCTAGTTTGAATGCGGAGTTAGCTGTTACTCGTGATGAATTATTTAATGTTGATATTGGCTTTGTAACGGAACTCACGTGATATGCTTTCATCCCCGCGTATGTTTCTATGCTTAAGTTTATTGAAATATGAAATATTGCATTTTTATCCTTTTGCATTGATCGGTATATTCCAAGTGAGTTATGGTTCATTGAGGCAATAACTGCACGTCGAGTCTATTTGTCAGTTTTCATAAACGGTCCTGAAATGAAACTTGATTTATTTACTTAGATATGCAGTTGATGGAAATAGACAAACTTATATCCCCTAAACATACAATGTTTTTGAGTAATTTGAAAAATGGAAATTGTTTGCAAAAAGGCACTATTTAAAAAAGAGTTTGCTGAGGATTACTTGCATTGCTTTTACACGGTGAGTTACAATTGTTCGGATCTGACTAGGAATATTTTAATAAGCCGATTTTGTGTTATTCCACCGTTTTTACAACCCAATCCTCTTTATTTATCTTTTTTATCTTGCTTACCTTCGTTACTTATTCGTTATTCTTATGCATATCTTCGTTTTGTATGCTAGAGAATAGCTTCAGGAAACTCTCGAATCTCAAAGAGACATATTTTGCATTCATGGAAGATTGTATTACTTTTTAACATATGATGCCGGTTCCTGAATCTGATTTAAAATCGATTATTTCTTATATAGTTTTCGCCAGTCTATATGACGTTCGAGGTGTGTCGCTAATCGACGCTTTTGATACTGGTCCTAAAAGGGCATCTCGTTCTTTACATAATTTTCGATATCTTCGTTGTTGTTTTATTTACGATATAAAGCAAACGTATTGACAAATTAAAGTAAATAAGGAATTTTGGAAGTATAAAAGGAGTTCTTTGGAGATCGGACTTTTTAAACGTCTCCAAGAGTTTTTAGTACGTATCGTTACTTACGTTTTATTTCGCTTAAAAACTCTACAACTCTACGCTTAGCTTTTAAAGCTCGATGGTTTTCAGCTGGGTAATGGGCCAGCAACCATATTAACGGACTTATGCCAGAATTACGCTATAAGTTATTCTCTTTAATCTACCCACCATCTGCAGTGAGAACTTGCTTAGCTTTTAAAGCACGATGATTTTACGCTAGGCAATGGACCAGCAATCATCTCGACGGACTAACGTCAGAATCACGCTACAAGTGAGTTTCTTTGATCTACTTACCTTCTACAGTAAGAACTTACTTATCTTTTAAAGCTCGATGATTTTCCGCTAGGCAATGGACCAGCAACCATCTCGACGGACTTACGGCAGAATCACGCTAGAAGTGATTCTCTTTGATACTACTAACCTTCTGCAGTGAGAATTCGCTTATAAAGGCCATATACGTTTGGGTTTGCATGATGGTTTTAACCTTGCATGCATAACCGGCAGGTAAGCCCTAGCGTGTATGTGATAAAACTGTACAGTTATCGGTGCATATCAATAATAATAGTTTCAAATAAAGTTTTTTATCAATTCGTAAATACTTTTTTTAATCTGTTAGTTTAAATCTCAATTCATTTATTAAATTTACATGGGAGATATGATTTCTTTTTAATAACCAGCGTTTAGACCATTCAGTGCTTGCATGCAGATCTCTCTTATTTTTCATTTCCGTACAGTGAAACATGGAGAATTCGAACCTCAAGGGACCATTAAAAAAATTCGAATTAAAAATATATCCACAAAAAAACAAAGATGCCTACAAAAACATATACAAATGATAAAAATCAACAATAGTTGACCATTTTTATCGCTTGCAGATGTTTTCGTTACTATTTTTGCCCGAATTTTGTCAACCGAAAAAAATGGACCAACAAAATTAGGCCAGAATACCAATTAAAGCATTTGCAAGCTATAACAAATGGTCAATTATTGTCGATTTTTATCATTTGCAGGTTTTCTCATTGGTATTTTTGTCCAAATCTTAGCCGAAACAATCGGCAGATAAAAAATTCCCAGTGAGAACGCATCATTAAAACAATAAAACATTTTGTCTCAAAAAATTTATTGAAAATAAGAATACATATTTGTTACAATTAATGAAAATAGACTAATTTTTTCTAAAGAAATCCAAAAATCTTAGCTGCTTTTTAGAATTTAACGTCTCGGTAATGACAAACGATTCTAAGATGTTCGGTAAACTAAAAATAGAGTGACTTACATCATTTTTACTTTCAAAGTACCGTTTAAGTTGCGTAATATGGTGTGTTGCTTCGGCCGCACTCGGAACATGTATTTCTCCCGCAACTGATGATGCGTCGTCTTCATCACTCTCTTGTTTTTCATCATTGTCCTTAAGCACTTCAGCGATGATCTCTGTATCGGTTATTTCACCACATACTGCAACATCTTCATCCACGTTGACAAAATCTTCATAAGAGATGGCAGGATCAGAAATGATGTCCCCCCAGCAGTCAACTGAAAGCAGCTTTTCTGTTAAATTGTCGTCTGTCTTCTCCTCCTTTTTCATGAAACCAGCTCTTTTGAAACAGTGTTTGATCGTTTCGGGTGTTACTTGGTCCCAAGCTTTCTTACACATTCGAGATGCTTGTAGAATGTCTAACTTTATTTTAAGGGTGTCGCAATATTCCATCAATAGGTTTTTAACCAAAAAACGTCTGTAAAAATGTTTAAAATTTTTTATGACACCCTGGTCCATAGGCTGGAGAACTGAAGTCATGTTAGCAGAAAAAAAAATAACTTTTACATTTTCCATCAGTGGGATATTGGTGTGTGCCGTACAATTGTCAATAAACAAAATAACTGTTCTTTTTTATTTTATGAACTTTTTGTCTAATTTTTTCAACCAGTTCTCGAAAAGATCACTAGTCATCCAAGCTCTTGCGCTGCTCACATATTCCACTGGTTTTGACTTGACGTTCTTAAAACAACGCGGATTAGCCGACTTGCCAATCATCAGTAGAGGCAGTCTTTCTGATCCGTCCATGTTTGCACCAATTAGGAGAGTTACTCTTTCTTTACTTAGTTTTCCTCCGTGACATTTTTCATTTTTAAATGCTAGCGTTTTGTCAGGAGTGCATTTAAAAAAGAGACCCGTCTCGTCAACATTAAAGATATCTCTTTCATCTATACCCTGAATCATCTCTTCCAATTTTTTTTCTACTGGTTGGCTTCTTGCTAATTAACGGTCCCACTTTCTCCACAAATGGATTTGAAAGAAATTTTGTTGCGTTCTTTAAAGCCGTCGAGCCACCCTGTACTCGCCTTAAAATTGTTTTTGCCCATTTCAGTAGCAAATTGTTCAGCTTTGCTTCTTATAAGGGGACCACTCACGGGAATCTTCTTATCCCTAGCTTGTTTGAACCATTTTAAAAATTTAAAGAATTTTTTCTTTATTCTTCAAGTAGGTGGATAATGTGTTTGGAGGAATTCCAAAGTCCCTGGCAATCTCAGATTTTTTCTTCGTCCCCCAACGCATCTCAACTGAAGGGGCGTGCCAGATGGGCTAGAATTGAGGTGACAGGTACGGGTACAATGTACAATGGGCTTGAATGCTTTGAAACAAGTGGTACGTTAGAACAGAAAAGAATACTACCTCTTTTAGCGGAAATTTCCAGCATGAAATTGGCATTTTTAACTTGTAGAAAAGTTCGAATTATCCAAAATATAATTCGAATTATCCACGATTTTTTAACATTACTTATATAGGAAATGCTAGGGACCAGAATAGAAATTCGAATTAAAGATTTCGAATTAACGAAGTTCGAATTAAGCAGGTTCTACTGTATAAGTGTTAAGCCAGGTACAGGTATCATATCCTTGTCGTTCATTGTAATTTGGTAGGTATATACCGCACAAAGTACCGTAGGCGTCCTGCACCCACCGTCTCGTAGCTTAATAAAAGAGTTAATGGCAAAGCTGTGCATGCAAACCCTAACGTGTATGTGTAATATGGAACTCGGTTATACCTGTCGGTTATGCATACCAGGTTACAACCATCATACAAACTCTAACGTGTATGGCCTCCATTAGCTTTTAAAGCACGATGGTTTTCCGCTAGGCAATGGGCCAGCAACGATTTCGACGGACTTACGTCAGAATCACGCTACAAGTGATTCTCTTTGATACAACCCACCTTCAGCAGTAAGCACTCGCTTAGCTTTTAAGCTCGATGGTTGTTCGCTAGACAAATCGACAACGTCAGCAACCATCTTTATTTCTCTCTAAGGCTTTGACTTAGACATTTTGATATGTTGTTCATTGGCAAAGGGGAAACTTTTATTTTTACGGTACTGGGAATAAAAAGTAATCCTAAGACCGTACAAATCGGGCTATTCGTTAGTAAATCTGTCTTATTTTTGTTGCTATCCTCTTGTTTTTATTCCTTGTCCATGTCTTTTTGCTAGTCAAACGTCTTCCATAACCGTTGTGGTACTTCATTGTATGCTGTGATGATAAAACATCTAAACAGATACATCTGGTCTCTGTACTTGTATGTGTTACATTTCTGGTGTTATTTCTATACATGAACATCCATCGCAAGATCGGAGCTCTTGGCAGGTATACTGTTGACTGACCTAGTCACTTTCGTCAACGAGTCTAGTCAAATTTTCATGCTCGCTCTGTATCGACAAGATTTGATCTGTTGGCAGCCATATTGCTGGCTGATCTAGTCACCTTTGTCGATGGGTTCTCCTTCCGATCTTCCGATATTTGATCTGACTCGACGATTGCTAATTTTTCTACCATACATTGTCTGCCATAAATACTGTCTACCGTAAATATAAACTGTCTACCATAAATCTGCCATAAATTGTCAATCGTATTAAACACATACAAGAACTGACACCACACTCTACTCGGCATTACATGCCTTCTAATCAACACCCTTCTGATTGTGTTGATCGTCTTTAATCACCGGCACAATTATTACAATTTCCACCAACCTGGCATTTTTCTACCGTGGAGCTCGCCGAAATATCATTACTTCCCGGCTGTCATTAAAAACTTTCTTCAAAAATGCAACACCACGTCGAGATTTCGACGCTGTTCTTCTTCTTGTTTTTTCGCACCCCAGAGAATTCTGATAGAAAAAGGGGCTAACGATATTGTGTTTGACATAGTCTCTCTCGTTTATTAAGTCGAATAATTCTACTGATTCGACGCTATTCTTTTCTAATTGATGGCATTGTACGCGTTGTTAATCTGAGCCCTGTTTCGAAAGGCATCCAACAATGCTCTGTAGTCAAAATATGAGCGCAATTTATTTGTCAATTAATATTTTATTCTTACTTAGTTCTTTAATATCGATCTTTTGGGTAATACGATCAATCAAAATCTGTAGTCCTTCTATGCTGTCTGCAAGGAGTATTATGTCATCTGCGTATCTAAGATTATTCAGAAGTTCTCCTTTAATAAACATAACTTCATTTACGTCTTTTAATTCCTATGTAATTTTTTTTTAATGCATGAAAAGTAAAGGGGAAAGCATACATCCTTGTCTTACTCCACGATTTATAGGTATTTCTTTCGATTTTTGTTAATCTATTCGTATTATGGCTTTCTGATATCGGTATAAATTGGCAATTATTCTTACATCTTCGTCGTCTAATTCTGTGTTCTGTAGTATTTTTGCCATTCTTCGGTGTTATCCTTTGTCGAAAACTTTTTCCAAGTCGACTAGACATATAAATACGTCGCAATTGACATCTTGACATCTTGACATCGATCATTTGTACAGTAAATAATGCTTCTCTGGTTCCAAAGCCTTTTCTAAATTGCAATTGGTTTTCAGCTAGTCTATCATCTAGCTTTTTATAGATTCGTTCGTGTATCACTCGTAAGAATACTTTTAGAATACGGTTCATCAAGCTAATTGTCCTTTGCTCTTCACATTTTATTGCGTTTACTTTTTTGGGTATTGGAATGAATATTGATATTAACCATTCTTTCGTAATCTCTCCCGTATAATAAATGTCATTAAATAATTCTATTAGTGTGCCCATATGATTTTTTGGTAATATTCTTAAGATTTCTGTAGGTATTTCATCTGGTCCCATCGCCTTCTCATTTTTTTTATACATTTTAGCGCTTTCTCAATTGGTTGGGAAAGTATGTATTTTCACATTTAATGTTTTTCTGTTACGGTACTGTAATGTGATCTAATTTAGTGCTGTGTTCTAAAGACCCTTTTAAATATATTATTTTATGTTCTTTCGTTAAACTTAAACTGGCTATGCGCCATGGCTTGAAGTGCGCAGAATTTGGCTTTTTCCTTTATATTCAAGATAAAGATTTAAATACAAAAATTGAAACAGGTAGTTGATTTATGGCATGCCCGGCCTACGAAATGTTGACCATCTAAGGGTTAGAGGGGGTTTTTTGCCCTAGTGACGCTCTTAAACTCTCAAGATTTTTGACTTCTTCATAAGACAGTGAAAGATAAGCATCATTGATCGGTCTCGTGCCGTAGCCTCGGCGACGCTAGCGTCGGTATCACGACCAACTCTTCATTCCTGTTAAGACGACATCAATATCTTCAGAGGGTAGTTGCTATATTCGCTACTTTTACGTACAAACAAATATTGCATTTTTCTTTATAATTATTTATCCAACATCATTTAACCAGCGACCTCAAGTTTAATCCTAACCATCAATTTCGTCTTAGGTGATTGGTCGCCCATTTCTTCCTCTTGGTCCAATGACGTCAATTCTCTCGTCTTCTTCGAATAGCTTTTTAATGTATTCTTTCCATCTGTTTATTTTATCTGTACATTCCGTTATTATCTTGTTATTTTATCCATGATGTTTCTGATATCCTTCTTCTTGTATATGCCAGCTGTCTCTTTGATTTTCCGGTGTATGCTAAAACTGTCATGTTGTTTATCTATCCTTTTTATTTCTTCACACTTCTCTGATAGCCATAGTTCCTTAGCTTCTTTGATTTTCTATTTGATTAATTAATTTTTTGTAATGTTGTTCGTTTTTATTCTTGTGTGCCCTTTTTTCCGTCATCAGTTCTTTTATCTCTTGTGATACATTGTTTATTTTTATATGTTGTGTCTTCTTAAAGTTTTTGTTTTGTGATATTTCTCATGATCTACCCTACTTTTCTACATTTATCTGTTTCTGTCAATTGCTTTTGCCTTTCTACTTCCTGAACTTCTTTGTACACTTGTTCGTTGATTTGTTGGTATATATCAGTTTCTTTTGGTTTTCTCAGATTGATTCTTGGTGTTTTGGCAGTTGTTTTTAACTTTTTTAACTTGAGTTACATGTTTGCTAGAAACATATTGTGGTTACTTGTTATATCTGCTCCTGGGTACACTTTAGCCAATATTATAGCATTTCGGTATCTTTAATTTATTATTATGTAATCTACCTGGTTTCTTATTATAATTTCACCATCATCTCTAGGTGCTTTTTATCCATATATTCTTCGACTTGGGAGTTTATACCCATTGTTTGTAATTGTTTTTGATAATGATTTCGTTATCTTTGCAAAACTGAACTAGTCTTTCACCTCATTCATTACGTGTTTCCAGTCCGTGTTCTTCTACTACTTCTCCATCTTTTCCTTTTCCTACCTTAGAGTTGAAGTCAACTAAAATCAAATTTACTTCTTCTTTTTTAGTTTCATTGAATGTTTATTTACTACTATCATTACTACTGTAATGTTTAGTTACTACAGTTTAATTACTAAATATTCTTAAATCGTTTTCCAAATCTGTTCACTACAACAATATCAGCTGATTTTTACTGAATATTAACCGTTTTCATGTTTAAATTTGTTTTCGTCATATTCATCGTATTCCCGACTTTGAGACACTTATAGCAGTTAATTTGTACGTTATCGTCGTTAATTTCTAAATTAACTTATTATCTAGTGAACATGTTTGTCATAATAATAAACCAAACTTCCTTTAAGGTAATAAAATTAGCGCTCCATTTAAGTTTCGTGAAGGTATTAATAATTTAGGTAAATGTTTAAGATGTGTTAAATAATTTTAGATTAACTCAGATAGTTGTGGATTCTATCACGATAGCGACAATAACGGAATGTTATTCGATGTTTTTCTTTGGGTATTGTTAATTTCGGAATGTACGTTCCCTTTTATATGAAATCTGAATTTATAGGAAATTAATAGGAATGTAGGAAGGAAAATTAGATTTTTGGAAAATAAGGAATTATTTGGATTGAATTAAAAGGGATTTTAGATAAAATGGGACTTTATATAGTTTACCTGGAAAATATTTGCCGATATTTTGGTTAATATTATACGCCGAATCTGTTAAACATATTTATTAGATAACAAAATAAAATGTATCATGGATTTTTGCATAATATATGTATAAGTCTACTTTAATTGTAGTATAAAAAACCATCGAGTATTTCAAAAAACCGAAATAAATTGCCTTCACCGAACGGGGTTGATTGTCTACTTGCTTTACTAGAAATGATTTTTAGTTAACTAACCTGAAGATAAATGCACTTTTTCTTCTTATGGTGCTCTATCCAATCAGTGGATGTTGGCGACAATTCTGGCATACTCCTCTCGATCGTGTGTGGCTCTATAAAGTGCATGGGCATCGAGATTTATCCAATCCTTTATGTTTTTAAGCCATAAGTATTTCTTTCTTCCGATGCCTCGTTTTCCTTCTATCTTCCCTTCCATAATAAGCTTTAAGAACTGGTACTTGGAATTTCGAAATACATGACCCAGATAAGCAGTTTTTCTTCTTTTTATTATTGGCAGTAATTCTCGTTCGCTGACCATTCAATTTAATACTTCGACATTTGTTGTGTGATCTGTTCAGGAAATTTTAAGTAGTCTTCTAAATACCCACATTTCAAAGGCCTCCAATCGGTTTATCACATTGGCCTTTATGGTCCAGGTTTCTACACCATAAAGCAGTGTGGAGTAAATGTAACATTTTAGAAAGCGATATCGAAGCGTTAAATTGAGGCTGCTGAGGCTTAGCAAGGTTGTCATATTAGTAAATGCTGCTCTGGCTTGCTCAATCCTGATACGTATCTCTATGTCTGGATTTAGATCTTCAGTTATCCATTTACCGAGATATCTGAACTTGGGGACCTTTTGGATGTTCTTGTTGTTTACTCTTGTATTTAATTGCATATTTCGTGTTCTACTAACCACCATTATCTTCGTGTTGTCTATATTAATCTTCAATCCCAGTCGTTCTCCTTCGGTGTTTATTCTATATATTAATCATTGTAGCGCTTGTTCGATATTAGCTATTATGATTGTATCATTAGCATAGCAAAGATTACTAATAATCTGTCCGTTGATTTTAATTCCATCTTCAGTGTCACTTAATGCTCTATCGAAAATCGTTTCAGAGTAAAGATTAAAAAGGAGGGGTCACAGAACACAACCTTGTCGTACACCTTTTTCGATTGAGAAATATGATGTAGATTCCAATCCTACTTTCACAGATGCCACTTGGATCATATAAAGGTTCTTTATGATTTTAAGATCATTCTCATCTATCGAACTTTCCTGGGGCAATTTTACTAATTCTGAATGATTAACACAATTAAATGCTTTCTGGTGATCTATAAAGCATAGGAAGACATCTTTTTGCTGATCTCTGCATTTTTGAAGTAGGATAGTTAAGCTATAAAGTACTTCTCTTGGTCCAAATCCTTGTCTGAAACCGAACTGTGTGGGGAGAATGTCTCTTTCATATCTGTTGTATATTCTTGTGAGAATTATTTTTAAAAAGAGTTTTAGACCTGGCTCAATAAGCTGATCATTCGGAATTGGTCGCAACTATTAGCGTTTGAGTTTTTTGGGATTGGTATAAAGGTTGATTTAAACCAGTCCTGTGGTACTTGACCGGACCCATAAATGTCAATAAAAAGATCTACCAAGGCGTCTAAATTGTCTTCACTTAACATTGTTAGAACCTCTATGTATATGTCGTCTGGGCCTGGTGCTTTTCCCTATTTGCTCTGTTTGATTGCCCTTACAACTTCTGACTTCAATATTTTGGGGGAGGGTTCACTTTTATATTCACTTTCAGAGTTTCTTCTAGTTGACGAATCTCAACCATGTGCAGAAATATCAACAATTTAGTCCAAAGTGAAAAACTAACAACACAGATTGGGATTCATTTTCTCAATTTATTGATAGTCACATATCTAGGGCCCAAATTACAAATGATATTGACGAGACCATTAAATCACTCAATAACATAATTTTAGAAGGTGCTATATTGAATATTGGTAAAACAAAACATAAACAGAGATGTACACCAGTACCGTGCTGGTCTAAAGAATGCAAAGAGTTCATAAAAAATAGTAAACTTGCTTTTAATAATTATAAGAAGCACAAGATACCGGAAAACAGAATTAATTTAAAAAAATTAAATGCAAAAGCGCAGCTTACTATGACGCAAGCTAAAAGGAATTTATGGCAGAAGTTTGTATCGGAAATAAATAATACAACTAGCTCCAAGGAAGTCTGGTAAACAAGTAGAAAAATTCGTGGTACTCTGCAGAGGACTTTTATTAAACACTTAGAAGTACAAAATAAAATAGTATCCAAAGATGAAGATATTGCAAACGTCCTAGCAGATTTTTAAGGAAGCCCCTCAAACGACAAAAATCCACGTAAAGATTCTTCAAATTCATCATCTGATATCTATGCTCTTCCTAATAATGAAAATCCTAACGTAGCAATTAATAGTCGCATTACATTTCAAGAATTTAATTCAGCACATTCAAGCCTTAATGATTCTTGTCCTGGAACCGATAATATCCCAACCATATTTCTAAAACATCTTCCGGAGTCAGCCAAATATCATTTACTTGACATATTTAATTTCATATGGACGCAACAGCATTTTCCTTCAATATGGACTAATTACCCCTTTTAAAAGACAAAAAATCACGAAATAGTGTAGCATCATATAGGCCATTCTCAATTACTTGTTTCATGTGCAAACTTTTAGAAAAAATCGTTAACAGTAGATTAATCGTCATAATAAATCAAAAAAAGCAAGTTTTGCGTCTTTTGCAATATTTACAATTTCCTCTCTTACCTGGCTGGGGTTTTGGTACAACGACGACCTCAATGCCTGAGAGTCTCAAGGCCGAAGCACGCAGAGCTTTTGTCAAATGCGTGTCAACTGCTCTCCGTTGTATTATACTCTCCAGTACCAATTCCATACCTAAGTTTTTTTGGAATAATCTTCGCGTTTTGAAAAATTCTCTGGGTTGTTGATATGATGTTATCATTCTGTCTACCACATCTACTCCACTTGTAGTGGAATTATAAACAGTAATTATTTCTGTTTTTTTTCTGATCAGAAGGATCTTCATCAATCCGATCATCTCTGTGCACAGTGGAAACAGCAATTACATTTTTCCTTTCTTCGATATATTTAATACGGCAGTCAATGAACTGACGTATTTTCTCGAAACAACCGAATAATCCAGTTCGTAAAAATGCTCAGGATTACCAAGTGAAACAAGAAAAATACAACTAAGAAGCAGTGCAAATAATGTTACACATTTGATCGGGTTAGGTCTGTCAGGACAAACTGCCATGCAGCAGCTATTTAGAAATTTCAAAAACAGTTTTGTAAAAAAAAACGAATGGTATTTAGTTTCTAGGAAGGTACTGAAAATGTAGAAATTTAAAAAAATAAAATGAGAGAATTATCCAAAATTTTTATTTTGTCGTACACTCCCAGACCACACCCGATGAACGCAGGGTTAATCAAGTATATTCATATTGAAGAAAATGTCCTTAGTTAAAATGATAATTATTAGTAACATTTTAAACTGTATCAATGCGCGTGTAGTGTGTCGCTAGCGTAAGGTGAAAAAAGATCGGCAGTTTCAATAAAAGAAGTTGCGCTAAAACTTTGGCTAGATATTATCTTAGTTGTAGTAACATTTAATTATAAAACTAGGTATTGGTTGACATGTGATGAGAGGGCAAAAATACGCATTATTATAACTTATTATACAGGGCAAAATCAGAGGAAAGCGAAATGTGGGAAGACGAAGAATATCCTGGCTTAAGAACTTAAGGGAATGGTTTGAATGCAGTAGTGCAGAACTTTTTAGAGCGGCAGTCAACAGAATCCGCATAGCCATGATGATTTCCAACCTTCGATAGAAGATGGAACTTAAAGAAGAAGAAATGGTAGGAAGATCGTCATCCTAATTTGATGGATAAATGTCCGTTTAGTTCTACCAACTTCATTTACAAATTGACTCAAAAAATTGTCTTCTATGAAGACCTTTTTTCCTTCAAATAAACGAGCACGACGCAAAATATAGTTTTAAACAAATCGATAAAACAAATCGCATCATACCATCCATGATAAGATTGTATAGAGCACATTCTTTTACTACAGCATTTCTTTTAACAACATATGGTGCACCTAGGACCTCATTATCTCTAAGAATCTCATACATTTGTAGCCTTATAATCGACTTAAGGCAATAATAAATCTCCAGTTGCCAGTAACATATTAGTCACAGAAATTTTAAGATAATTTAATATGTTTTCTGGACATTTGACAATTCTTTGATAACTAGTTTCTTTTTCCACAAATCATCAATTAAATTACTTTTTTCGTTCTTCCATCATCTGCATTATTTTATCTGGCATCCATTCTTGCTTCTTTCCTCTTCTTGATTTTAGATATTTATGAGAAATTGTAGTAATAGATATCTTCATTTCGTTCCACTGTTATTTATGCTTCTAATAGTGTCTTCAACAATTTTTGCAAAATTCTTATTAATCTCTGTTTGTACTTTTTTCTGTGTGTCATTTTCTTTTAGTTGGCTTATATCTATTTTAGACCTCATTTTCCTATGGATAAGTCCTATGTTCATATTTGCTATCAATCGACTATGATCTGAGAAGACATATGCGCCTGGAAACCTTTTGTTTATGTTAATAAAATCAATTTGGTTTCTTATCTCGGGGTATTACCGGGTCTTTTCTATGTATATAGTCTTCTTGGATGCAATTTTAAAAAATGTATTCGTTACAACCATATCCGTCTCTTAACAGAATTTGATTAGTCTTTCTCCTCTTTAATTTGTTATGCCAAGACCATATGACTCCACGACATTCTCGACTGTACCTTGTCCTATTTTGGCATTGAAATCGCCCATAATAATAGTAAGTTTATGTTTTTTGGCAATTTTAGAGAATCTTCTAGAACATGACCTTTCATAATGTCTGCAATAGTTGTAGATTAAACATCAGCAAGAAACAATTTCAGATCACAACAGAAGCCACGAAATTGATACACTATTGGAAACGAGGTTTTATTTGGACGTAAACGCTTCCTGATCTAATCTTACCATCGAGTCCTGATGTTTTTAGGATATTGAATATGTGATATATATTTTTAGATATATTTCCCATGTGAAACTTTAGCAAATGCATTCTCGAAATCAATAAAACATGCATACACATCGCAGTTGACATCTTTGGTTCTTTGTATTAGAACTTGTATTAGAACAAACTAAAAAGTGCTTCACTCGTTCCAAGTCCTGCTCTGAATCTAACTTGAACTTCACTCAGGTGTTCTTCTAATTTGGTTTATATGCGCGAGTGAATGATAATAAGCATCAAACTAATTAGTCTATAAAATCCACAAGGAAAACAATTCCTGTAGGTTAGTCTTCGTAAATGGGTATATTTATTTAAAAAACCCTTAAAAGGACTACATAAAAAAACCAACGTTTTCGGACTAAACAGTCCATCATCAGGTTTAAAATTGCCTTAAATAAGTATAAACCATTTAGTTAAAGCAAACGTGGTTATGTTTAAATTTTGACTAGGGTTAAAAAGCAAAAATGGTTATACTTACTAGGTTAAAATGCCTAAGCCACCAAAATACCAGGGTAAAACCCCTTTAAATTACATGTAGGAATTAAAGATTGTACATATTGTTGTTATTAAAATGTGATGTTAAATATGAAATTGAATTTGACTTCAGGTAACATGCTTGAAGTGAGTTCCAGTGTCCGGAGAGTAAACCTCTTCAAACGGACTACAGCTGGTAACTGATTGACAAGATACCTATGAACGGTGTCGAAAACAAAATGTCAATGTAACATGAAACTATATTAGTTATACATAGTATTACTGCAGCCAAAAGATTCAAAATTTTTTTTCAATGATATTAAAAATAATAACAGCAATCCAGGTGTTGGGATTTAAAAACTTTTTATTTATTAATGTAGGGTATAAAAGATGTGGAATTACCGTTGTTGTTAAAGTCATGTTTAAGAGAATGACATGTGCATTAGGCAACCTATGTTACTTTTTGTCGTATGTAATGTGGTCTAAAAGTTTAGATTAGCTTATATATATATATATATATATATATATATATATATATATATATATATATATATATATATATATATATATATATTTGAAGCTAATATAAGACCTCGTATTTAAATGACTTTGTTTAAGTCTGCTCGTATGGTGAAAAAGTTAGTAAAAGTAAGTTTAATAAATTGAAAAATGGGCTTAGAAATCTACTGGCTGATTAAATTTAAAATTGAAGAGGTTGAGCTCCTCAGAGACTTGATGAGAATAAAAGTAAAGGAAATGACTGAAGAAGAAGGAGAGGGTTAAAGGAGAGGAAGAGTTAATCAACAATTAGAGATAATAGAGGTCCTTCATGCTTATAGCATCTAGCACCCTGAACAAAATCTATTTTGGTAGTAATAAATTCGGTTTATAAAAACCTAAAATTTGATATATGAGTGTGCTACTGGGTTGTTGACCAAGAGAAGGTGAGCAATGGTTGATTAGGATTTTTTGTAATGAGGAAATTATGAATTCTGATAAATTGTTAGATAATTTTTGAATGGTTACTGTGTTTAAAACTAATGAGAACATGTTTGATATATGAGTTGACCAAGAAATAATGAAAGAGAAAAGAATGCACAGGAATGTTATGTATATGTGAAGAATAGAGAAAATGGAGAAATATTGTGGTATGATAGACATGGATGGTTCTGAAGTTAACAATTAGGTCGAAAATTTTGTTGAGAGGGGAAGGTGTGACGATAGTGTAGAGTAGAGGTAGAGAATGGTTGTTTAAAGAAACACAATTATTGTTTAGGATTAAAGGTGTTGATGTTTGTATAGGGAAGACAGGCAGAGAAGGTGGGGCAATATTATGAAGTGTGGACTATGAGAAGAGTTGTCGATGTAAGGGTTGAAAGTCACGGTTGAAAGATACATGGCGATTAACGCAATTGGGGCTACTTTGCTTTTCTTTGACTATTTCCAAATCTTCATATAGATCTAATTTTAGCAAATTTTTTTGAGGGATATTATGTAACAAAGAGACGTCTTCTGGGATATTGAGGGTATGTTTATGTTGTGCAAGATGTTGTGAGAAGGTAGAAGTGTTCTCTTTTTTAGTGTGTTCTAAGGAACGGGAAGTTAGTAATCTACAGGTTCTACCTATATATGTAGCATCACAATCAGAACACTGTAATTTATAAACACCACTACGATCCATGTAGTTGATAGGATCTTTTGTATTGGTTAAACATTGTCCTAGATTGTTCGGGACTTTAAAAGAAATGTAGGTATTCTCAACAGATCTTTTTAGGATATATCTAATATCTCCAGAAAGACTTTCTTGAAGGCATGGTAAAGAAGCATAATGAGGTTTAATAGTCAAACGGTTTTTTTTAATTAATCTATGTTCTTCACATTTTCTAGCGTTTGGTTTTTTAGGAAGTGGAATAAATATTGATAGTAGCCAGTGTTTTGGTAAGTAACCAGTTCCGTAGATGTTAATAATTAGTTTCGTAAGAGCTGTGATTTGGTGTGCCTCTAACAGCTTTAAAATTTCATCATCATCAGGACCTCATCAGGTCCTGGTGATTTTCCATCTTTAATCCGCTTAATGACCATAGTTCCTTTTTCGTTTGTTATTTCTGGGCTGTAGAGATAGTTTATTTCAGTCGGACTTCGTCCTGTATCTTCGAATAATTCTTGCGTATAGTCTTTACATCTTCGTAGCTTATCTTCAATGGTTGTCAAAATCTATCCTTCAATGTCTACAATTATGTCTGTATTGCATTGTTTTTTGGTATTTTGTACCTCCTTAATTTTTTTGTGCATATGAAAATTGTCATATTTGTGTTGTAGTGTTTTAACTTTCGTCAGCCATGCTTCTTTTGCACCTTTTATCTCCTTTAGTATAGTCTTATGCAACTTTTTGTACTCGTTGTCATTTCCTTTCTGATTTTAGATAAACATAAGAAATTGTGGTAAACGATGTCTTTCTCTCGTTCCACTGTTCTTCTATGCCTTCAGTAGTGTCTTCAACTATTTGCGCAAAATTCTTATTAATTTTAGTGTTTACTTTTTTCTGGGTGTCATTTTCTTTTAATTGTCTTATATATATCTTGGGCCTCATTTTCCTATGAAATACTTTGAGGCGTATGTTGATATTTGCAACCAATAAACTATGATCTGTGAAGACATCTGCGCCTGGATATGTTTTTGTTGAGGTTATAGGTTTTCTAAACCTTTTGTTTATGTTGATAAAATCAATTTGATTTCTCATGATTTACCCTGACGTATCACCGGGTGCTTTCCATATATAAAGTCTTCTTGGATGTAATTTAAAAAAATGTATTCGTTACAACCATATCCGTCTCTTGGCAAAAATGGATCAATGTTCTTCCTCTTTCGTTTCTTATGCCAAAACCATACGACCACACGACATTCTCGACTGTAACTTATCCCATTTTGGCATTGAGATCGCCCATGATAATAGTAAGTTCATATTTTTTGGTCAGTTTTAGAAAGTCTTCTCTACCACCTTTGATAATGTCTGCAACAGTTGCAGACTAAACATTAGTAAAAAACAATTTCAGATCAGAACAGAAGCCGCAAATGTGATACACTATTGAAAACGAGGTTTTATTTGGACGTACATACTCACTGCCCAATATTTTGTGTAATTGTAATTGTGTTTTTTTGATTTTAATAATACCTATCGAAAAATTACATGCATTATACAGAATATAGCCACTCCTGTAATACAAGATACTAATAGAGCAACAAATATGTATTCCCAATATAATTGCGACGTTCCCTGCATGAACAAACAACAGAAAGAAATTTTGCATAAACGATATTTATTCGAAGTGAAAAGCAGTGTAACAGAAAATATTTTCAAAGCAGAGAATATTAAAAAGGTGCTAGAAAACAAAGCATTTCCTCGAATGACAACTATAGGTACTGTATATTGAAATTGTAACTGACATATTTAATAAACTAGCGCTGAAAAGCAATTACTTTATATTTTCTGCGTCAAAGTTGAATCATAATAAAAATTTAATTAAACTTACTTGTTTGTCTTTTAGTCGAAACGAGGTAACGTGAAATCAATAGGTACAGCTTTCCGGTTGAAAGCATAATTTAATAAAACATTTCAGTTCTGTTCACTGCCATGCGTTACATGTGAGCTAAATAATTTCATCAGCGGTGCCTAAAGAGTCGGGAAATCAGTTAATTATATTTCCTAATCACTTTACCTACGACTATATTCTTTACGTTAATATCATAAATAACTTCGGTGCGTAAACGTATAGAAACGCGTTAGTTATCTGTTTTAATATCTCTAACTTCGAGATTTGAATTTATTAATTAAATATTTTTAGTTTGCCAAAGCAAATTACCGTTTTTCTTCTTCTTTTGTACTTTAAGGATTTCTGCTAGGATTGGTTCTGTTTTCCAGAGTCTTTTTGGTCTTTTTCTAGATCTTTCTAAATGTAGTTTTATGTATAGCATTTTTCATATAAAAAGCTTGCACGTCATTCAAGATTTACGTCGTCAGAACCCCACAGCATTGCCAAAATATCAGATCAGTTAGTAAGTGAGAAATTTTTAAAATGTCAACTATTTGTCAAACTATTATATTAACAGTAAATACACTTAGTTTTAAGACTACTGCAACACATTAAAATACATAGGAAAACAATTTAATACAAAATTATATATTCTAAATTTTAAACTAACCTCTTTTAGGGCTTTAATAGTAAAAACGTCCCACCATTATTTCTTGTTCAAAATAATATATCTTATAATATAGGAAAGCTTATCAGTTTTCTACAGACTATTTATTTGTTTTGGTATATCACAATCTCAATACACAACAATAATTAGTTTTTTAAAGCTATTAATCTAAATTTAATATGTATTTATAAAAATAATATATTAATATATATTATATTATGATCAAATTGTGTAAGAAATCAAAACATAAACAAAATTCTTACTTTAAAAAAGCGGCAACACTTAATACACTTTTGCCACCCGCTGAATTGTCAATATAACCCTAGATACGACAAAATTATTTGTTTTGTATGTAATACGATAAAGTGGTAGATGAAGTTACGATAATGTATTAGGGTCAGTTATTATCCGCATATGTAAAGAGAGGATTACCCATTAATGTCTGTCGGAAGTCACCAGACAGTAGTAATACAGCATCACCAACTAGTTTGTTGTTGCCGTTTAAATCTTGCGTACTTCCATGTAATGCTTTGAATGAATCTTTATGAGCCATAGTACATTTATCCCAGATAATAATTGAACTCGTTTGCATCACTGCAACCATTACACTTCTTTTTTTAAATGTTACATATTGTGTTTGATTTTCTAGGAACGTCTAATGGCAGCTTGAGTACTAAATGTGTTGCTCGTCCGTCTTCTTCTTCTTCTTTGGGTGCCGTGTCCGTATTCAGACGTTGACCGTCATCATGTTTACAATTTCCTGAAACCTTTCTCTGTCGGCTGCTGCGCGAAATAATTCTTCTACTGTGGAACCACACCATTGTCTAATATTACGCAGCCATGAATGTTTCTTTCGACCAATCCATCTCTTTCCTTCCACTTTTCCTTGTATTATAAGGCGAAGTAGATGGTATTTAGGTCCTCTAATTATATGGCCGAAGTATTCTGTTTTTCTCCTCTTTATGGTGTTTATGAGCAGACGTTCTGAATTGATCATTTGAAGAACATCTTCATTGAAAGTGTGCGAAACCCACGATATCTTTAGGATTCGTCTATAGCACCACAATTAGAATGCTTCTAACTTGTTTAGCATTGTGGTTTTTAACGTCCATGTCTCACAACCATACAATAGGATGGACCAGACATAACATTTTAGGACCTTTTTACGAATATTCATCGACAGGTTTCTGTTGCATAAAACTGGTTTCCACGTCATAAAAGCCTTACGTGATATTTCGATCCTGGTTATTATCTCTTCATTAGAATCACAATTTACATTTAACCAGCTGCCAAGGTACTTGAAATGATTTACCCTTTGGATCTCCTCTCCATTAAGAGAAATCAGATTTATATTGATCTTTCCAACTGCCATCCACTTTGTCTTTGAAATGTTGATTTTAAGGCCTCTCCGATAACTTGCTTCATCTACTAGATTTAGTAATGTTCGTAGATCTTGTAAATTTTCTCGAAGAATGGCTGTATCGTCAGCGTATCTAATATTGTTGATTACTTCTCTACCTAGTCTTACTCCCTCTTGTCTGTCATCCAAAGCCTCCCTAAAGATTTCTTCAGAGTACAGATTAAAAAGTGTGGATGACAAAACACAACCCTGCCGTACTCCACATTTGATGAGTAGTTTTTCAGTCGGACTGTCTCCAATTTGGATAGAGGCAACTTTTTTGTAATAGAACGCGCATACAGAATAGTGCCTCACTAGTTCCTAGACCGTTTTTAAATCTAAGTTGCTTATTACCCATGCTACTTTCGCATAGAAGGAATACTTGGTTTTGTATAATTCATAAGAGTATCTTTAGTGTGTGATTCATCAAACTGATAATTTTAAAATCGCTGCATTTAGTGAGCCTGCTTTTCTTTGGTAATGTTATAAACAGTGACTCTAACCAATCATCTGGTATTTTTCCTTCGTTGTAAATTTTGTTGAAGAAAGTGGTTAAGCAGGAAATACTTTCCTCATCCAAAAGTTTAAGTAGCTCAGCAGGGATTTGATCTGGTCCAGGTGCTTTATTGTTTTTGGCTTGCTGTATTGCCTTTTTGACTTCCAAATTCAGTATACTGGGACCTCTGTCTAACTGATTATCACAGGCACTATTTGGAGCATTTTCTCTGTAACCATAGTTAAAAAGGTCAGTCATATATCTCTCCCATTCTTTGCACTGTTGTTCGTGATCACAAATTGTTCCGTCCGCGCTTGTAAGTATGAGAATTATTCTGTTTTCTAATTCCGGCAGTATATTTAAGTTTCTTGTGGAGGTTGAAACTGTCATGCTTTTTTTGGAGGTCTTCTATTTCTTTATATAAATTCTCAAGCCAGGATTCTTTGGCTTGCTTAATTTTTCTTTTTATGCGTTTATTGATTTCACGGTATTCGATAATATTTCTATTTTTGTGTTGTCGTCAAACTTCCATCAGGTCTAGAATTTCTTGTGTCATCCACACATTTTTTGCCAATATGGTAGCTGTTTTCAAAGACTCTTTTACGTTCTCTAAAATCGGGTTTTGAATATCATACCAGCATTCGTTAATGCTCGCGCACCATCTAAAAATGTTGTGAATTTTTAACTCTAAATTGGCTATATTTGGCGCAACTCAACGACTGTAAAGTATCATTAATTACGATTAAAATATATTACAACTGCGATCAAAATATGAATGGAACATTTTATAGATTTAGTATACTCAATTAGATTTTAGTAGACTTTAAAAATTAAGTTTATTTAGAATTTTTTCAATAAACTTTTAATTATAATTGTAAGAATATATTGAATTAATGCACAAACTTATATTTTTAACTTTATTGCAGAGAAAATGCTAAAAATTCGTTTTTTATTGTAAATAAACAATCTTGAAGATTTTAAAATTGTTTGGCAGATGCATTTTACAGCAAAATATTGTGTTCAACACAAGACAGCAACTGTTTAAGGACCTTTCGACAAAGTGGAACAGAATACCTCAGCAAGACATTGACCATCTGATTATGAGTTTTGCATTACCGATAACCAATACTAACTTAACCATGTGATCACTTTGTTGGATGTTGAGGGGCAACAAATTAGGTTTTTATTATTTTCTTAAGAGCTATGTTTATGTTATATTCGAAACATTTGCTTAAAACTTTTTTTTTATATTTTAAATAAATTATTTGAAATCCTTCTGTAATCTCGCATTTTCTTTTTATCCCCTAGATTATTTTGATGTCGTATAATATTCATATTAATTTTATTCTTATAGATATGAATGTTTTTTCATTAGCAAGTTTAAAAGTCCAGTTTATTGCTAAAAAATAATTTTGCATATATAATACCGTGCAGACTTTATCAAGCGAAAAGAATGTAATTATAATTTATGTCCTACTTGCGTTTATTTACCCAGTTAACGATAACAACACACCAGTTATGTACTTTGTTAGAAAAAAACTTACACGATATGTGTTTCCTTGAAACAAGAACTAAGTTTTTATTAAAACTCGAATTGTCTTAGGGCATGCAATGAGCCTCTGTGGGTTTATAAAATTATAAAAGTATTTCCTTGAAACGTAAGTTATAAAGAGACATTTATTAAGGGAGCTTATTATCATAAATCTCATTTAAACTTTTTTCGACACTTCAGAACTAATTTGGTATTCATGAAAATATTTTGAGTGCATTCTTAAAAATAAATTTACTTTGCAAAAGGGCTTGAATGTTGGAAAAAATGTTGACTAATGTTTTTCCAAACACGATTATGCACGGTGGCACGCACAGGATTTGTTAGAGTGTGCAAAGGGGGTAATAAAATGAAAAATGTGGGTTACTGGGATTTGTGATCTTTTCCGCTCTGGGAGTTCTTTCTTAAGTTTAAATTGTGCGGAAGAGAGCACAACACCAATATCAATGAAGGAAATTTCACGGCGGTTATTTTTTTGGTTCTAACAATGTAATCGAGTCTAGAATAATGGTAAAAAAATAAGGGGGTGTTTTATCCATGCTGATTCACTAAACCATTGTTATTAATAGTTTTTATTAATATGAAATTCTTTTGGCTATTATCCAATAAATGGTTGAAATAATATTATTAAAAATTATTTAGAACATGGATACATATGTAAATTTATTTAATTTATATAATTTTTGTTATATTGATTATTAAATTATTATTTATTTATTTATCGTATGGCAATTACAACACATTTAGAACAAAATTACAAACACTAGTAATATAGGTATATGACAAACTTTAAATAGTTACAAACAAACATCAAGTGTATTAACATAATCAATTGACTCTGAAGTTGCAAACAGGAAGTCTTCAGGGCTACCATTGTAGGATCTTGAGGGACACTCAATACAACACTTCAATAATGTGGTCGATTGTTTGGTTCTTCCCACAGTCACATTGAGGAGACGGATTCTTTCCCCATTTATGTAGTATATATGCACATCTGCCATGTCTGGTTCGGATCCTGTTTAAAGTGGACCATGTTTTACGTGGAAGATCAAAACCTGGTGGCTTGTGGGTAATGCAGAGCATGTTATTTTGCCTTCCATTCTTAGGACCATGCATTCGTGATGTTGAACTCCTCATGCATCATTCTTGCCGTTTTCATTGGTGGTTTTCTAGAACGTAGACGGGTATTTCTTACATCCTCGGTATCTTGGTCGATCGGTAGGTTTATATTCTTCATGATCTTTTTGTATTTACGTGTAAGTGAGTCAACTCGTCGTAAATGTGTAGGTGGATTGTGACTTAATACTGGAAGCCATTCGGTGGGAGTTGATTTAATTGTACCAGCTATCATCCTTATAGTGCTGTGCAGCTCAGTGTCGACCTTTTTTACGTGTGGACTGCGTAGCCAAACTGGGGCACAATATTCAGCGGTCGAGAAAACAAGGACTAAAGCAGTAGAGCGGAGAGTGGAACCCGATGCTCCCCAGGTGGTACCGCAGAGCTTCTGTATAATGTTATTTGTTGTACTCAACTTTTGGGCAGTTTTTGTTAAATGCTCTTTAAATTATAGCGTTCTGTCTAGTGTTACGTCCAGGTACTTCGGTGTTTTGTTGTGGGAAAGTGTGGTATTTTCAAACCGTATGTTGAATTCCTTTCCAGCAAGTTTATTGTTCAGGTGAAAGCAACTTACTTCTGTTTTGGATGCATTTAGTTGAAGCCGCCACTTGCGAAAATACTTGCTCAATATATATATATATATATATATATAAGTCTGACGTCAGAACTTCTTCAGATGTTTTTAGTGTTCTGCATCGTGTAGTAAGTGCCCAGTCATCGGCGTATCCAAACTTTCTTGATTGTGTTTCTGGCATATCTGCTAAATATAAGCTAAATAGGAATGAAGAGAGCACTGATCCCTGTGGTAGGCCATTCTTAAGTTTTTTTGGTGGGCTGATATCTGTGCCCATCACTACTTGAAACATTCGGTAGTTGAGCATGTTATATATTAAACGTGCTATTTGTTTATAGGGGATTGCACGGAGAATTTTGTATATAAGGCCCTCTCTCCATACTGTATCGTAAGCTGCCTAGAGATCAATAAATGCCGCTGAAGTTTTAAGTATTCTTTGGAAACCCGATTGGATGTAGGTGGTGAGTGACATTACCTGGTCCGCGCAGCTTCGTTCTGGTCGAAAACCCACTTGTTCGACTGGGATCACCTGGAACAGTTCTGTACTGATTCTATTATATATAAGCCTCTCTAATAGTTTGTAGATGGCAGAGAGAAGCGCACTTGGTCTGTAGTTTTTTGGGTTGTCAGCGGGTTTGCCTAGCTTTGGTATGGCTATTATTCTAGAGCGCTTTAGTTCTTGTGGGATATTTCCAGTTTCCATGGTGTCTGTGAAAAATCGAGCCAACCAAACTTTTGTATACTTGCCACAATTTAGTAGGAATTCAGGGTAAATATTATCAAATCCTGGTGCTTCTGCTGGCTTTACGTCTTTAAAAGCCTCTGATATGTCTTCGCTCGTGAAGGGGAGGGAGTGCTCCGTTTCTGTGGCTACATGTTTTAAAGTTTTAAGTCCTTTCTTTACGTAGATGGTGTGTGCTTTATCCTTTGGTGCCCTGGATGTTTTTACTATATGTGATGCTACGGCATCTGGCTTTACGGCTGCCTCTCGGCGTTTCGTGAGGACACCACTCCCTAATTTTCTTAGTAATGACCATGCCTGTCTGCTTGATTTCTGGAAGTTTAGACTTTCTACTGTTTCGGTCCACTTTTGGCTTCTAGCGGCGTCTAGGCTGTACAGTAGTTCATCCGCTATTTCTTGGTCGCCAGTTTCAAGAAAGCTCTGATATAGTTCCTCGCTATTTTCCGACCAGCCAGGTACATATTCTTTGCGATATCCTCTTGGTATGTGTTTTTTGGCTACACTTAGCACGACACCAACAAATCTGTGGTAGTTTTTGATATTCGGTGTAATCCACCCTAGACATTTATTTAGATCCACAGAGAAGTCAATTGAGTTGGCCTTTTTAAAATTCCATCTTGGACGTGGGATAGAACTAATTAAAGGGATTTGCGTCCCTACTTCTATTATTATCAAATTATTATAAATGAGTGCTATGCTCGAACAAAGTTGTAGCCGCCAATACATTCATGTGTGGGTTTTTCGTGAAGCAACGCTCTATATGTGCAAAATAATGTACTGCTAACTGTGAGAAATATTATGACACTTAACTGCCTGTTTTGGTAGTTTGAAAATTAGTCAACCTTTAACTTTTGGTGTAACAACGTTGTATGTGTTAAATTGGTGTTTTGCGCCAAATTTTCAGCACGTGTTTTGTAAGTTAACGTTTTTAATCGTGTAATTTGTCATTTTCAATATATTTTGTCAAAATATATATTCAATCATCGCTAGAGCAGTGGAGGAAACAAGTATCCGGAATGGGAATAGACATAGGCGATGGTAAATGTCTAACAACTTTATTTTTCGCAGATGATCAGGTAGTCATAGCGAATGATGAGGAAGACATTGACTACATGTTTAGAAAACTAAAGAAAGAATATGAAAAATGGGGCCTCAATATGAATATGTCAACGACAGAGTATCTTAAAATAGGAGATGACGAAGAAGATCCAGAGTTAGAAATTAGAAACACAAAAACATGCAATGAATATAAATATCTTGGATCTATAATATCCAAGGAAGGCACTACCAAAAGAGACATCTAAAACAGGAAGCAACAGGGAAAAAAAGCGGTTAACATTCTGAACTCTCTACTATGGTCTAAAGATATTAGACAAGAAACAAAATTGACAATCTATCGAATCTTGGTAGAGCCTATTATGACTTATGAGGCAGAAGTGTGGCAGATCACGAAAAAAGATAGAAAAAGAGTAGAAGTAATAGAAATGGATTTTCTAAGGAGAGCGTGTGGTGTATCCAAAAAAGATCATATCAGGAATGAATATATTAGAAGGAGGACAAATACTGTATATTCCAGTGTAGACAGCATTGAAACGAGAGAACTAGTGTAGTATGGTCATGTGAAGCGAATGAATGAAGATAGATGGCCAAAGAAAGCTTTAAATTACATAACGCAACAAAGAAAAAGAAGGGGAAGACCATCAGTTGCCTGGGAAGAAAATAAACGACATATAATGAGGGATAGAGCCATCAAAGAAGACGAATGGATGGACAGAGAACGATGGCGGTCAAAATGCGAGAAGCGGCAGAGGCTGTAGGAACCTTGCTTATATATATATATATATATATATATATATATATATATATATATATATATAATTTGTCATTTTGATCTAAAATGGATGTTAGTATAACCAAGTCACTGATTACTCACATTAACAATGGGAAAACACGAAAGCTAAACATTGAAAAGTGGAACCAGAATATTAGCAAACGTCGGAGAGATGCTGGTGACTCATAAGTTTCATCTAGAGAAGTACCCAGAGAAGGTCTAAGTTGCCCAGATGAAGTTAAAGTAATCTAAACTAGTTTCATGTCCAACGTCATGGACTTATTTTAGGTCCGTATTTGTAAATGTAAGTAGTTTGTTACGGGTTGTTCTGCTGAGTTATTAATGGGCAATTACGCAAAACTATTTAAAAGGTTTAACGGTTTAAGGTGTTACGACGGCCAATCAAAATTTTTATCTGTCTCTTTCGCTGCTAGAGCCGAAAACAAGTAGGTTTGGGGAAGCAATATCTCATCGTCAGTGTACAGTGGAATATACAGTAGGAAAGATACGGGTTTGTAAATGTATGTAACCACTGGAAGAGTTCAATAGCTTGTGGATAAAATGATTAACGTGGACAACATACTGATCGTCCCAAAAAACTCAGGACAATAAATGCAGAGAAAATATGAAAACATATTAGGTCATTTCCGCAGCAAGAAACTCGTTATAGCAGAAATGCTTCGTCTAATAATTACCTTCCTGCTGATTTAGGAAAAAATTTTTCTTTTCATAAATAAACTTTATTTTGACCCAATCTTCAATAATTTTTTTTAAAGTCTTTTAAAATTTTAATAATAATTAAAGTACATATCGAACCGAATTGAAAATTTATCATTTGTTACAAAGTGAGAAAACAATAATAAATAATTAGAATTAAGATTAATTAAAAATACCCAGTTTTCAAATAATCTTATTACTTCGGAGAAACCTATATAAAATGTACATAATTTTCTAATACACCTACCACATTAATTAGTTTTATTAACTTCGTCCTTACTGGCGTAAAATCTTATAAAATACAAAAAAACCTCGTTACTCTTATAAAATGTTAACTAGGCAAACCATTAGAAACTTACATCAAAACTTAACCAATCTGAAGAAAGTTTGTTTTACTTACAGCGAAGTATAAGGAAACAACAGCTACACCGCTTTAAGCTGCACTGTCAAGTTAGGAGAACTTTTTCAAATAATGATGGAAACTCTTATTCTTCCGTCGTTGCAACGAACATACTAACATCTTTTCTGTAGTCGGTGAGTAACTGCATTATTAATGATTTTGTAATAATACTTCGATATTATCAATTTACTTTTCCACTATATAAAGGAAAATTTTATTTATACTACTGTCTTAACTACACAGGCCTGCATTTTTATTTTCATAAAAAAGTGTTTTAAGTTGAGTAAGTGTCCTATAGTAAATGGGATGTGCTCATTACGAATCTGTACTTAGTTTTTTTTCTAGCACGTCAGGTTTTCGAGAAAAGTGTGTTTGAAACTTTTCATAAAAACTGTCAAAAATACTGAGAAAATATTTATTGAAACCTTATTTAATATAAAATTACACTGCAAAATTGAGTTGTTCTAAAAAAAAAGTATTCAGTATAACCTACGTTAGACAATATTTTTTTTTTAATAAAACTGTTTTCTTTTTCTATGAAAACTGCATTTTGTTGTCTTCTTTTTATGGATTTTTGTTATCGATTCTCTCTTCAAGGTCCAGCAGTAATCAGCCATCATTATTATATCCCATCTTCCTTGGTAACGTCTCTTTATCTTCTTTACCTATATCTTGATAGAACCTTTCTTCAAGCTCCTCGCTGACAGCTTTAAGATTCTTGGGAAAATAGTCAACGTGGGAATCCAAAAAATGAAGTTTGACGTTCATATTGCACCTCAGTTTTTTTATAATTTTCGACCATCTTAGCTACAATTTCTTTATAGTTTGAAGACTTGTTGTTTCCAAGGAAACCGTTTATGAATTCTACGAAATAACTATACTTCAGATGTAACCTGGGTCGTTGTATTCTGGAACAATCTGTCCGATTTTAAGATTAGAATTTGAGGGCCTACAAAATTCTTTCTTTAGCTTCAGGAAGGTACAGGAAATTTATCGCATAGATATTTAAAGCAGTCACATTGTTTATCTAAAGTTTTGACAAACTGCTTCATCAATTCGTGAAGTGGAGGCAAAAGAACAAATTTTGGGTCAACTAGTGTATCACGTTACACATTTTTTTGTCCTGGTACTAGTTTTTCTCTGAGTGGCCACTCTTTCTTAACGTAATGTAAATTTCGTACTCGAGTGTCCCACTCGCATAAAAAACATGGATACTTTGTGAACCTAGCCTGCTGACCCAAAAGCATAGATATTATTTTAAGATCTTCACAGAGTTGCCAACAATATTCGCTATACTTTATTTTATTTAGCAACAGCTTAAGAATCTCATATGATGCTTTTAGATACACGGAGTGAGCAACAGATATTGAGGCACAAGTATTACTATTGTGGAACAAGACACTCTTCAGACTTCTCTTAGAAGAACCATTAAATAACCGCCATGATGTGAAATCGTACTCTTGAGAAAATGTGGTACCTTGAGTCAAAAGATTTTTTATCTTTCACTCGTGATCCTAAGATTTGTGCAGCGTCCTTCGATATGCCCAAATCTCTCACTAAGTTATTCAGTTTAGATAAACTTTTGAGGTTGGTCTATCTCAAGATTGAATTCATCTTTATCAGTTTTTTCGTCTGCACTTTCATCTGATGATTGCTGTTGGATGGTGTAACAGAAAAGTCGAAGGAATAAGGATTCCTGGTTCATAAGATACAGGTCGTTTAGAAGAAGGTAAAACAAGGATATTAATTTTGTGTTAATTTTTTAAATTGAAACCCTTTGGTTTCCTCCATACCATACGAATGCCGAAGGGTAAAGAGTTACGTGTACCTTTTGTCCATTTTCTCAGTAGTTCGACACACTACTGAAAGCACACTTTGTGCGGAGACGAAGGTTTGTCCTGATCACCAAACTTTACAAGCACCAATAACGTACTTGTTTGCGCTAGAATATAATTAATATCTCACAAGGTTTATTCAATTTTGTTAAACTTTTAACGTGATGGGTAGTGTTGCCATTCAAATGAAATTAACACAATAATATAATAAAATATGTTCAAAATCAGCGTATCCGCATTAGTTAAGGACACATGTCAGACACAAAACACCAAAAATCATGTCGGCCTGTGCTATTAGTTAGTTGTACTACATTTTTCTAAGTTTTTTTAGTTTTTTTTTTAAATAAGTTATTCTTACTGTTGTTTTACTTAGATCGCACATTGAACTCTCTCAAAATAATCGGATTTTTTATCTGAAAAATTTTCCTTCCGTATAACTAAAGCTTGCTTATACGTGTAAAATATTAACAGCTTGCTATTACATCCGGTAATAATGGAAGTCTTTAATAATTTCCTTTTTATTTTTAATGCAGTATTAGTCCAGTCGTCAGAGATTTGATCGATAAAAATCAGATGTACAAGCTGAATTTTGCTGAAAATGAAAACGAAAATGAAGATAAAAATAATTTTGCTACTTTTACCGCCGGGCTTCCCCCTAAAACCTCCCTCATGTGGGTGGAAAAGCAAAGCATTGATTTACCAAGAATTTGTACGCTGTAAAAAAAAATTAAAAGCAAAAGGTGGGATAATTTTAAATAAAAATGGTAATTAGAACTTTTTGTTTAGCCTATTCGTTCCTAGGTGAACAAACTACAGAGATGAAAAGAATATATTCAGACAGTTTTTGACGATGATATACCTTGTTCTCCACCATTCACGGTTGATCAAATAAATGAAAAAGGTCCAAAAGTAACAAAAAAGAAGTTATTTATGCAGTAAAAGCTCAAAACAACGGAAAAGCCACCGATCCAGACAATATCAATGTTGAAATACTTCAATTAATTGTAGACGGAAGTAAAAGCCTCGAGTTAATAACAACACTATTACATAAGATATACAGTGTGTAAAAGCCAAATGGAATAAATTCATTATTTAGGTTACTGTACGTATTTATAAAAAATCCCGAAACACGTCAAATTTAAATTATAACTTGACATTCTTTAACCTGAAAATGAAACCCCTACCTTCAACCCTTTTAGAATGATAGGTACAACCCCCAATTTTTAAAATAGGAAGTATAGGCTTGTGATATATCGTTTGAAAGGTCTTTTCATTCTCCATTCAAAAATGTTGTCGCTTTTAAGTTTATTAAGATTAATTAAGATAAAATAAATTAAAATCATGTGGTTACCGAAATTCGCTACAATACAATCAAAAACTAAAATGTAATACAAAACGTAATAAAATGTAGAACACGAAAAAGAACTATGAATGTTAATGAAGTAGATGTTCAAAATGTTCACCACGAACGTCTTGGCAACATCGCAATCTTAAATAAAACTGTCTTCTAACATTATTTAACATAACAGGCGTGATCGACATAATCGCAAGCGTTATTCATTCTTTTAAGTATTAGTTTTGTACACATGGCTCTTTACATATCCCCATAAAAAGAAATCTAATAATGTAAGATCAGGAAATCGCGCTGGCCATTCAATCGATCCTTGCCTCCCTATCCACCGATTGGGAAATGTAGTATCGAGGTACTGCCGGACATTAAGTTGGTTAAGTGGTGGTGCTCCATCCTGCTGAAACCATATTCTATTCGCTGGAACTTGAGGGTTTTCTGGATCAGAATATAAATTTGCCAACGTTGGAATGACATCATTTTAAGTAGTTCCAAATAGTTGTTGCCATTCAAGTTGCCCTCAATGAAAAAGGGACCAATGATATTGTTTCTTACAATCCCTGCCCAAACATTAACCTTTTGAGGGTATTAAGTGCGTTCTTCTCTCATCCAGTGATGATTTTTCGTGGCCCAGTAGCGGCAATTTTGCCGATTAGCAGTACCATTAAGTGAAAAATACACTCATCAGAAAACATAACGTCTTCTAATTGAAAATTATTGTTATCCAACATGTCCATCATTTGCTCACAAAAAAAGTTCTCCTATCAAAATCGTCTTCCATGAGCTCCTGAGTAGGTATCATCTTATAGGGATGCAATTTATTTTCTTTTAATATTATGTTTACTATCGATGTATGGCTAGCATTGAATGTAGTGGATGCCTGTCTACACGATGTATGTGGATTTTCCTGAAACTCAAGCAACACATCTAATTTGAGTTCATCACTCAGTGCATTGGCAGCTGCTTTTTTTATCTGCCCAACATGACCAAACTCGCAAAACTGCTTCTCTATTTTACTTATTGTTCCTTGGGATATAGGCGGTAAATTAGGAAATTTCTCATGAAATATGCGAGTTACTTCCTGTTGTGTTCGGGTGTTATCTCCGTAACCAATCATTTGTAAAACTGTTATTTCATGCATTTCCGTTAATCTAACCATTTTTCAGAATTAAATTAAACGAACTTTTTACTTAAATTAAAATACTGACAACTTAAATAAAACAATTTACTAATGCGTGTTAAAATAACGTTGCCACGGAGATTCTTTAAAGTTTTTTAATGGTTACCATCTAAAAACCACATTGATATGGTTTTTGTTCACTTTCTCATTATCAAGACCTAAACGGGAAATAAGTTTTGAGTATATTTTAGCGAATTTCAGTAATCACATGATTTTAATTTATTTTAACTTAATTAATCTTAATAAACTTGAAAGCAACAACATTTTTGAATGGAGAATGAGAAGACCTTTCAAACGATATATCACAAGCCTATACTTCCTATTTTAAAAATTGGGGGTTGTACCTGTCATTCTAAGGGGGTTAAAGGTAGGGGTTGCATTTTCACGTTAAAGAATGTCAAGTTATAATTTAAATTTGACGTGTTTCGGGATTTTTTTATAAATATGTACAGTAACCTAAATAATGACTTTATTCCATTTGGCTTTTACACACTGTATGACACAGGTAAAATACGATCAGACTGGCTAAAATCAACATTCGAAACATAACCAAAAAAATCAAATGCGTCACACTGCGATGATTATCAAATATTAAGCTTGATGTCGCATGTCCTTAAAACTTTTCTCAAAATCATTCATACACAAATTGAGAAGACGTCTGAGTTTTAGATGAGTAACACTCAATTGCGGATTTCGAAAGATTTAAAACATGAGAAGCTCTTTTTGCCTTATATGTGTTAACGCAACGATGCAGAAACATGAATGTAAATAATCATATATCGTCGTCTCAAAGCAACAGTAGGATAATATGTAAAATAATTAGTTTCAAGAAAAACGCATTTGAAAATTTTACGAAACTTCAGTAATTAATAACTTTTTTATATTTGAATGCATTTACGTGGAATTTTGTTTGAGTACCTAACTTTATATGTGTCAAATAACAAGTTATATTAATTAATAAAAAAGTGAAAAATAATTGGAAAAAAAGTTAGTTGTCCTACTGTCGCCCTCAAAGGTGACCTGTTTTTTAACGATAACCGTAAATTTCTGTTATATAAATTTATATTGCACTCAAGTTTTGTTTTTTTTTAAATTGTTAAATTGTAAAATGTTAAAATTTTACACATTTTAATACAAAAAACAAAACAATTTTGTTGTTCAAACATGTTATTATATAAATAATAACATAAACATACTTATTTTCCAAAAATTTAAAAATTTTACAAGGTAATAAACAAAATAAACTGAAAAAATCATCAGAATCAGTAATGGTAATAGCGAATACTGAAAGTTGTGAAAAGACAAATTTCTTGCATTTTATTGAATCAGCCCAAAATTTATAAAAGGGAATTTATCATGAATTTAACTTACCTTTTCCTGTGCTTGATAAATTCCACATAACAACTCAGAAAAATATTCATTTTTACTCTTTAACATACACCTTTTAAAATCAATGTAATATAACTATTATTTAAGATTACTGAAAATAAAATTGTGACCGCAAGCTGGATAGTAGCAAGTAGTACTGTTGCCATAAAGTACATGGCAACAGTAGGATATGTGCGTAAGATAACTTTGGGCTAAAAGGAATTAAGCTACACAAAGATATGTAATATTATGAAAAAAGTATATCACTTTTTATTTATCCTAGTGTTACACTCAACAGAAGGGTTTATTTCGAATCATTTGACATGAATATCACAAAAGTCATTTTTTTACATAACCTACTGTTGCTTTGAGGCGACGATATGTTTTATTGATTATCGAAAAGCATTTGACTGCGTTAACCATCAAAAGATGATGGGAATTCTGAGAAAAACTGCGGCAACCAAACAGACACAATTAAATTAGAGCACACAATATCTGAAGATATACGAATTCGACGAGGAGTGCGACAGGGTTGCGTCTTGTCTCTACTATTATTTAATCTGTATTTGGAATCTATATTCGGAAAAGCAATAGACAAGGGTTAAGGTGAAATCGAGATTAAAACGGAAATCAGGTACGCTGATGATAATGTCCTAATAGAAAGCAACACACATGAATTACAAAATATAATAACTGCGGTAGCCTCATAGCGAAATATTCGATTTACATCTAAACGTTTCCAAATTTAAAATTTTATTATTTTCAAAGATATTAACAAACATACATTTGTACGCTAAGGAACAAAGAGTAGAACCGGTAACTTCCATAAAATATTTGGGAGAAAATATTAACAGCCAGTGTAATTAAAAAAAAAATCCTATCAAGAATCGAACAAGCCAGGAAAATACTCATTTACATGAAAACATTCTTTAAAGGATCAGACCTTAGTCTAAAGCTCAGAACTCGAATTATTAGATGTTACGTTTTTTCTGTTTTTCTGTATGGCTTTGAACATTGAACAATGGACTCTTAAACAGGAAAAAGAATATTTAAAATGTATATATACAAACGGATACTGAGAATTAAATGGATACAAAAAGTTAGGAATAGTGAGTTACTTCGGCGCATGAGTAAACAAAAAAAATTAAGGTAAAGTGCAGGGCATGTAGCGTTATAACTGCTACATTGCCTGCTTTCTTTCTTATGCTAATATATTTCGTTAATTCTATTCTCCAATTTCCGTATCTTCTGTCATAATTCATATTCTTCTTGTTTCCTTAGTTTTAGATTTTTGAATTGATGAACAAGAAAATCCAGAAAAGACCAGGATAAAACTTAGGATTTGGTGACAAACATTGTTCTTTTATATACCTAATGTAACAATGTAGCAAGAAGTCGAATAATTTTTATTTAAATTCAATACGATACTTAACATTTATTTTTCTGTTTTTTTTTTATATCTTAATAAACGTGTGTTAATTTAACTGTGTATTGTCTCTTTTTTTACTTGTTTGTGTGTGTTGCTCCAGAGTAGGCCATCTTCACGTCCTGAGTGAGCTAGCCAGGGAGTGTTTCGTATAACGTCTAATGTAGCAATTTTGTAATTGATACATTAGGGGTTATGACGTTAAAAAATTGGTCCCAACGGGAAACGATTTGTCACTCCAACGTTGTTAGTGATGTTAGTCAGGTTGTAGCAGCAAACTAAGGTTTGCGGTTACAGGTTGACAACAGCAGCTCAACGTTGGGATGTTACAAATTGAGCCTCTAAGGGTTACAAATTGGCACCCAATGAATATTTGTTGGCACGTCATAGATTGACGTCCAATGAATGTTCGTTGGAACGTTACAGGCAAAATATTAGTTGTAAGACACCAAAACTCGTGACTTAGAGACCTGAGAAGATGGTTTGGCCGCTCATATACAGAAATGTTTCATGCATCAGTTTCCAAAGTTAAAATTGCCATTTGGATCGCCAACCATCGAAAGGAGATATAAGCAAAAGACTTTTTTACACTCATTATTTACCTGTGTAATTTGTTTACTCTAATCATAAAACAAACTTTATTGTTAGGTTATCAATACAAAAACATATTGAAATAAGTACTGAAATTGGTATAATAGCAAGCGGACCTTATAGAATTTGTCGCGATCAAACTTTCTTTTAATATTGTGCCAGGTGGTTTTTGAACTCAAGATGAGCCTTCTGATTCTGATGTTTAACAATATGATACTGAAGAAAATTAACCTACCAATCGTAGAACAGTATAGTCGACGAAAAAGTAGTTTGAAATTAAAATAAGACTGCTTTTTCAGCTAATAACAATCTAACATAAAGAAGAGAGAGCAGAAATGAGTTTCTGAATTTTGCATCTAGTTAAGTCAGTTTCTAGAAAGTTGTTAAATAAGCACTGCATGATTTTTGCCATTTTCTATGATTTTCTAAACGTATTACATATTTGTCTAACTTTAGAATTTAATTTTAAGCTTCTCGAATTATGGTAAATTTATTTATTTAGTAGTTTACTAAACTTATTTTCAACTTTAAATCTAAAATAATTAAAGAGAGCAAAAGGTAGGTGTAAGGGCGTAAATTATTTCATATTATAAATTACGCCAACTTCCCTCCCCATTAAGCCATCCCTCGTCAAAAATATATCATCCGACATTTCCTTGACCGTTTTTATTTTTATCTTTCCGGCTAATTTCTTGAAAGATAGATACCCTCTTTGGCCTCTTACGTTAAAACAGCAAAAATACATGATTTAACGACCGGTTCTCGCAGAATCTAATTTCATTTTTAGGCGAGTCATTCTCTTAATATCCAGCATAAGAAACTGATGTTTTTTAGAAGCTTGCACAAGATGTTATCCGCACTTGTGCATGCCAAAAGGGCCTTTTTGAATATATTTTTCGTTAGCTAAATAGTGTTGGTGCACATTTAGACGTAACATTAGTATAAGTGCTTATATTAGCCATATGGATTTATTTACCATAAATCGCTAAAAATTTTAGTCAGAAAAAATCAAAAGGGTGACTAGAGTGGCACTTTAGTCATAGTTAAAGATAATTAATTGAAGCTACGCATATCACTGCACGAGCAGCATTTTTGTTATGTAAATGTACTACAAATAAAGGAAAAAAGTATTTGCGCGTTTTATTTTTAGACACAATCTGAATTTTACAGTGATGTACAATTAGATCCGAAAAGTGAATTATTTAAATAAATAATTCAGAACACTGATTTCTAATCTTTGTAAATAAAAATGAATGGTCGAAATGTATGTACGCGCATAACTTCAGAACGATTTCACTAAATTAGATATTCCTTTTTTTATTTTTCTTAGCCCCTGCAGGACTAACCTTATAAAAAAAGCATGTTAAAAGCATAAAAAAGCCACTCCTTGTTAAAAACAACATGGAGGAGCTTACATGCTTAAGTTATAAGTTTAGTACTACATGAACATTACATTACAAAAATATTTTATTCTATTTACATTTCATCTCAATAGCGCTTTCAAATACACCATTTACTATTTCACACATTAACAATAAAGTTTAAAGAACCCAACTTCCCACATATGTCTATTTTTCCATTTTCTAAGTATCAAATATTGCAAAACATACAGGGCCTTTTGTTAAAATGTTTAGTTTACAACCACTTAATTTAGACTTATGTATAGTTGGTTGCCTATCAGTACCCACAAAATCTCACCACACTTCAGTACACCTACATTAATCAATAAAACATTTTTTTCGATGTTCTTAACATAAATTTAGGATAAATTCACAATATAAACTACAACATTGATGGTTGCTACTGTTATATTACTGTAATTTTAATTTATTCAATTTTAAATTTTCATGGCTCCTGTCATATTAAAACAAATACCTTAAGGTAAACTGACTGCTTTATTCCGACTTACGTTCTAACTATGTCAATATTTTCATTTCAATCAGTTGCTGTCGACAAGTCCTCTTAGACACTTTGCTTCAGGACCAGTAACCTCATGTAGAGTCTTCGTTGCCATGTTATCAATTCCAGTGGTAACTTTAACATATCAACATTATAAGATCGAATAATGTAACGTAAATTTAAACTAATAACATTTAACGGGATTTTACCCAAACATTTTAGTGGCTCAAAACATGTACACCTAGTAAGAATTAACCACATTTTGTATTAAACTTAGTCAAAACTTAAATTTCACGTTCTCTTTAATTAAAGTGGTTATATACTTTCAGGACACACTGATAATAGAATATAGATTCCGAAAACGTTTTGTGATTGTGTGTTTTATAAAGGATTTTAAATAAAAAAAATTGTGATACATGGTATACGGCAAGCTACAGAAACTTAATTTCCTAGTGGATTTTATTTGCTTTGTTTAATAATTGCTGTAAACTATTTACACTGTCTGCAAAAATAACGGTGTCATCTGCATAGCGGATGTTGTTTAGGGCAAACCGCTTACATAGCTGTGGCATTATAACCAAACTATGGTTGTTTGCTATGTTGATAATTTGCAACATAGGTGGCATCGTTCTTTTCTATGCTGGGATGGTGTTGAAGGCACAACTTGGAGAAGTTTGCGTTCGAGTATATTTTCCATGGCATGCGCTACAAAAGATGAAGTTTTTTTAAATTTACAGCTCTTCTTTTAATAAACGGTAGCGTTAAGGCAAGTTCTAATTCTTGCAGAAACAATTGATGACGATTGCTCTTATTTTCGTTCCAATTTGGAAAATTGGGAATAAATAGAGAGTACGCATTGATGGCTGCTACCTGCAGCTACGCAGTTGATCATGCTACGCAATGCTACGCATTGATGGCTAATGACTTCTAGTATTCCGAACCCCGGTATACCAACAAAACATATCTTAAATGTGGGATCAGAGGACTTCCCTGAAATAATAACATCAGAAATTAGAGCCTCCCTAAAATAAATAAAAAATAGAAAAACACCAGGAGAAGATAAAATTACTTCAGAGATGCTAAAAATGGGAGGCACTGCATTAGAAGAGGCAATAAGAGCATTACTTAATAAATGCCTATTGGAAGGACAAATACCGAAGACATGGAAAAATGCGGAAGTCATTCTACTCCATAAAAAAGGGGACGCCGCAAATATAGAAAACTACCGACCAATAAGCTTATTGTCACACCTTTACAAACTACTAACCCGAATAATATCAAATAGATTCACAGCTAAACTAGATGCATACCAACCAGTGGAGCAAGCAGGCTTTCGTAAGGGTTTTAGCACTATCGATCACTTGTAAACAATTCGGACCATTATTAAAAAAACAATAGAGTACAACATACCACTACATCTGGCATTTGTCGATTATCACAAAGCATTCGACAGTATCGAGAAATGGACTTTCTTAACAGCATTGGACGACGCCTGAGTAGATTCAAAATATGCTGCCCTCCTTAAGAATATATACGATGATGCTACTTTTCACGTAAAAATAGATGATGATCTGGAAACTATGAAAATAGACCTTGGCAAAGGTGTGAGACAGGGCGACACCATTTCACCCAAATTATTTACTTTGGCATTAGAAAATGTTTTCAAACAACTGAATTGGGCCGAAAATGGATTAAAACTAGATGGAGTATATCTTAACAATTTGCGTTTTGCAGACGACATAGTACTAATAAGCACAGATATCCATGAACTAAAATCAATGCTACAAGATTTAAATCACAAATCGAATCAAATAGGATTAAAAATGAATCTCGACAAAACAAAGATATTAAGCAACAGCCTAGAAAACATCACGATAGATAACATCAATATAGAAAAGGTAGAACAATATATATATCTAAGACATGCAATTAAAAACGAAAAGGAAAATCAAACCCTAGAAATTAAAAGAAGGACACAATTATCATGGGCTGCTTTTGGTAAGTTGAGCTTTATTTTAAAAGACAGAAAAATCCCAATTCACTTAAAACGAAAAACCTATGACACTTGTATACTACCAGTTGCAACTTATGGATTGGAAGCTGTGGCAATAACAAGAAAAATGGCAGAACAATTAAGAGTAACTCAACGGGCCATAGAGAGGGCCATGTTAAATATAAGCCTCAGAGACAAAATTCCCAACACCGAAATACGTCGAAGAACTAAAGTAACCGACATCATGGGAAAAATCGACATTGAGATGGCAATGGGTAGCACATGTAGCAAGACAAGACACCAACAGATGGTCTCATAAAGTGACATTCTGGAGAAGCGTGGGAAGACCTAAAAAGAGATGGATAGACGATATAACTGCTGTAGCTGGAAAGCAGTGGATGAGAATTGCAAAAGATAGGGAAGCGTGGAAGCAATTGGAGGAGGCCTATGTCCAACATTGGATAAATGAAGGCTAAAGAAGAAGAAGATTGATGGCTGCAATATCCTACAAAGTGAAAAACTGAGAGGGGCCATCTTCGTGTCGATGTATATTTTCTCGACATCTGGTCTAAAGTACTTTAGACCAGATGGCTAAACTACACCTCCCTTAATCTCATCCCCTACAAAATCATCAGAATGCTGGGTTGATAGAAAGAGAAGTATCTTTTAAAATAGATAGAAAGAGAAGTAATCTTATCCAAGTACTCTTTTAAAATAGAAAGAAAGAGAAGTACTATTATAAAACAAAAGAAATTTTACTTTTGCTTAAACTTCACTGATATTTTATATACTCTCTTTAAAGACTATGCATACCATTTTTACGCTCAATTAATATAATTTAGAATAAAAATAAATCTCCTCCCAATAAAACTTTAAAATTGTTCACGTTAATTTAACTAGCATGGAATTTTAACGATTGTATTGGATTTATATTTTGGATTAATCAGTGCATATTTATGGGCATTCATGTTTTCATTTGTTTATTTATCCTAGTCTAGTAATATATAGAGGAAAGGGGCCTAATATTGGATACTTTTTTTAATTGAATTTTTTGTGCAAAAAAAAAACAATTTTGAATATTTTATTTGTACTTAAACTGTGATCATCAATTTAAGCAACTTATGCATACTAAAATATTTATTTCATCATTAAACAATTGAAGTATTAGGAAAAAGTAAAAAATGACACTTTTTCGAAACAAAAAGGATGGTTGCTAAAATTGGATACCCTATTCAAAATTAGGAACCTATTTTTAAAATGCAAAAATCACACATGTAAGTGTTCTTTTTGTCACTACCAGCACACGTTTCATGTGACCATCTGAAGCAACTTGAACATTGTACCCACTTTTCTCCATATTGGTCCTTTGAAAAATGTTTAGTGCAGAATATACACTTTGCGTCACTTTTTTGATCGGTATCCATATCTGAATATCATAAGGAACGTTTGAGGAATCTAAATCATCCTCTTCTTTTTAGTTTTCTCTAAAACCTTACATTTTGGCAATTTTTCTTTATTTTTAAGTGATTCTTTTCTTTGTTTTTCTTTAATGCTAGCTTCTAAATAATTTTTGTATGGCGTAATTAAAGTCGCAGAACCGGTTGTACGTCACCTATTTGAAGTATGATTCGATGAACTGCAGAATGGTAAAGGTGAAAGGTCTTGAAGTTTTACAATGTTCGATATCTGATTAATTTTTACACTGCTACCCATTTCATGCCTCGGTAGAGTTTTTCAATAGACAGTTGACTTGAACTGCAGGATGGTAAATTACTGATGTGATTTGGTTCCAATGGCAAAGTTTTATCAGAAGTATGCTGTCGAGACGGAGTTCTTTCTCTTTGTTTTACTAAAATAAAATCTGCTTCTGAAAGACATTCTGATTAAATGGAAAAAATTTCTGCTTTAAAAACCCATTGGCTAATATCTCAGCAGTAGCAGATTTCTGGTAAGTAGGGCAGAATAATGAACTTATCTGAAAGGGTGCTACATTTCGAGAAGGATTATTCTTTAACCAATTTTGGATTTATCTTGAATAGTAAATCTTTAATGGAGACATAAAACCCAAATCTAACGATTTGATTTTATGTGACGTATAGAGGGGGATGCGTACAATAGAAATATAATTTTTTCTTGGTAATTCTATAACATCCAGATTCTGTGTATGACTGTAATGACAGTCAAGAATTAGCAACACGGGATCGTCTTTTAAAGGTTTTACATAAAAATGTTGCATCCGTCGTGTAAAGTTATGGCTCTGTATCATTCATGCACGTAACTTCAGTTACTAGCGCCCCTTTTTTTGCAGAAGTTACGACTCCTACTTGTTTTTTTTTTCTTTTAGGGTGATGACCCTAGCAATCTTGGATTGTACGGTAGCAATAACCGTTTCATCATCATTATACACTCTTAGAGGGTTGAAATTTATCTTCTCCATAGCTGGTTCTGAAATATCAAAAAAAAAACAAATGATATTTTTTGGGGTAAAACCTTTTATTCTGTTTTTTGAAATCCCCTGCGATTTTCTTACAGATAGATTGGTATGCCGCCTGAGGAAATTTCGGAGCCACTTTTTACCGGCATTACCATCTTTTTCTGAAAAGGGATGAAAAAGGTTATTTCCGATAGCAAGCTGGTATGCTAATCTCCAAATGTCTGCAAGTACTAGATCATAATATCTTCTGTCCATTTCCAAACAGTACTGTACCAAGTCTTGTTCCATTTTTGCTGATAAATCTTGTTTTCGGTCCATTTGTAGCGCACATTGTTCTTTTGAGTCTTTGCCACGTTTGACATATAGCTCGATGGTTAATTTGGGAACGTTGAAGCACTTTGACGACTTTAAGTATCCCATTTGTTTACTTTTAATAAAATAGCATTTTTCCTATCATCTATATTCCATTTTTTATGCGGTAGTAGTTTTTTAGGCATTTTACTGAAAATAAGTGTAGATAAATATGTTTTGAATTACATGTAACTAAGTTCCTAATTTTGGATATCCAATTTTAAGATACCTTTATGACTGAAAGTTTAGCAAAAATAAGTCAAAATTATTAAAATCGTATATCAATTAAAGCAAAGTTACTCGAAGAGTTCAAGTATCAACTTTCAGTTCTACTTCCGGTAACGTTCGGTAAAAACCCACAAACTCGAATTGCTTATTATATTCATAAGTTAGTGGCTGTGTGATTGATGCAACTTTATTACTTTACTAATTACAAACAATCTTCTGCACGATTAGCATATTTTAACAGCTGTAATTGTTTCTCCAAACAAGTTCCTACTAAGAAATACGGGCAATAGTTATTTTGAGCGACATATTACAACACAGTTTCCAAAATTATGCATAAAGTTATGAATAGAAGGCAGACTCTTGTGGCCGCGTATATCTTTGTGTCATATTTCGAAAACGGAAGTAGGCGACGCAGGGTAAGACAGCAGTCGACCCGAAAAGCATATGCCAGAAAGTTTCTAGCAGCAAGACATGTGATTTTATTTTCTGTGTCTTAGCCGTAAAGTTTATATGCTGCACTTGAGTTCAAATGAGATGTTTTTTTATAGGTTTAGCTTCATAAACACTCTAATATTAAATGGGGGGCTAGATTCATAATATGGGAAGATTTATTTATTAGAGTATAAGAGTACCGACAAATAAGGTCAATAGGATCACTTCTGATTTTTATAACTGTATAACTTGGTGATAGGTATAAAATATTGATTCATTTTAATGCATTATATACTGTCCAGTGTCGTCCTAGTAATTTTTCACTTAATCATATTAGCCTCCCTTTGGGGTAAATAGCTCTACAAGATACAGTGTATAAGATTCTGGCCATATCAATTAGAAATAAAATTAAAACAAAAGTTGAAAATTGTCTAGGTGAAAATCAAGCAGGTTTCAGAGCAAACAGATCGGTAATTGACCAAATTTTTACAATGAAACAAATTTTAGCTAGCTCATATAAATTCAACCTAATATTACACATGCTGTTTATTGATTTTAGACAGGCATATGATACTATAAAAAGAAATAAAGTATATGAAGCACTAGAATAATTTGAATTTCTACCAAAAATAGTATGACTGACTAAATAGATACTCAATGATACTAAAAGTAAAGTCATGTTAGAAGGACGGGTTTCGGATAGCTTTATCACCAATAGAGGTCTGCGACAAGGTGACCCGTTATCAACAGATTTTTTCAATTTGATCTTAGAGAACATTTTACAAGAATGTAACATCTACACTAGCGGCACAATATATCATCACAGGCATCAATGCGTAGCATATGCAGATGATGTTACCTTAATAACAAGGAGACCTGCAGAATTAAGAGAAATCTTTACTAGAATAGAGAGAATAGCCAGGGAATATGGTTTAGAAATAAACAAAGAAAAAACAAAATATATGGTGATAAAGGAAAACGAAAATCATCTAGGATAGTCCTTTAAGATACAAAGCTCAGGTAAAGAATATAACTTTGAAGTTGTTAGCCAGTTCGATTACTTGGGAGTGACACTAAAAAATAGGAACGGAGAGAACCAACAAATCATAAAAAAAATGGCCAAATGTGGTAAGAGTTCTGGGAGCCTGACTAAGATACTGAGGTCGAAGATAATATCCAGAACAGCAAAAAAAACGAATATACACAACAGCTATCCGACCCACAGTACTCTATGCTAGCGAGACCTGGATACTAAATAAAGATATGGAAGTAAAATTAGATACAAAGCACGTGGTGTTCGTGTGTATTAAGGTATAAAAAAAGCGCTTATTAAAAGCTTAAAAATTTTTATTATAAAGAAGATCTTTTCGGAATTGTATCATTCCATCATCAGTTTAATAAAAAAGGTTGTTAAAAAACATTGTGTGGCCACATAAAAAACATTCGATGGACATCTGGATTTAAAAAATAATAATCTTCATGTTATTTATTCAGGTAAATGCAATAGACTCTTGACTTGTGTAATATAAAAAAATGAAACTGGGGGCATCTTATATGACCCCCTGTAGTTGGTGAGGTTTTATTGACTTACATTACCTCTGATCTGTATTGGAGTCTAGGGCTAACTTTTAACTAACAGTTAGCCCTAGACTCCAATACAGATCAGAGGTAATGTAAGTCAATAAAACCTCACCAACTACAGGGGGTCATATAAGATGCCCCCAGTTTCATTTTTTTATATTACACAAGTCAAGAGTCTATTGCATTTACCTGAATAAATAACATGAAGATTATTATTTTTTAAATCCAGATGTCCATCGAATGTTTTGTATGTTTCCACACAATGTTTTTTAACAACCTTATTTATTAAACTGATGATGGAATGATACAATTCCGAAAAGATCTTCATTATAATAAAAAATTTTAAGCTTTTAATAAGCGCTTTTTTTATACCTTAATACACACGAACACCACGTGCTTTGTATTCAACAGGTATACTAGCCTCTCCTGGATATCTCCACTTCATGGTTTGTTCCAGTTTCACTTTTAAAAATTAAAATTAGATAGATAGGAACAAAAAATTCATAGTAGAATATACGGAGGTGTAGAAGAGGGGAACATCTGGCGAAGAAGAACGAATGAAGAAATAATGCAAATATATTGGCAACCAAAAATAACAAGACTCGCTAAAATTCAAAGATTAAGATGGCTCGGACATATAGCAAGAATGAAGTAAGGAAGAGTTCCCAATGACTTAATAAACACGGAGGCTGATACAAATAGAAAAAGAGGCCGCCGCCGAAGAAAATGGATGAAGTCGGCAAAAGAGTCGCTGCGGGTACAAGATTGGAAAAACTTAGCGCAAGATAGAAAGAAATGGAAGAAAACCGTTGATACCTTGGGCCTTACAGGCCTGTTGAGCTGAACTATATATATATATATATATATATATATATATATATATATATATATATATATATATATATATATATGTTGCTAACTGCATTTAGTTTTTTTTATTTTTATAGACTTAGTCTGTATGGTTCGATTCAGAAAAGTTGTTTGGAGGTTCCATTGCCCAATGCTCAATACTCTTTAAACAGTAAGAGTCTTCGTTCTTGTGAAATATTATTGGTACATTTATTGCTGCAATGGTGATTTTCAAGTTTTCGTACCTTCTTGCCTCACAAGTATTGTGTTTTTTATCCATTTAAGCCTATCTAAATTTTTTGCTATTTAAGACCACTTTTTTTCCACTTATTTAGTCTCCGAATCCGAAACTTACTCTTCTTAAAAACGTTGTAGTTTATAGTAACGTAAAACGCTACACTTTATATTAAAGTATTACTTTAATAAAAAAAATAATATTTCTTTAGAGAAGCTATACCACTACTCATCCAAAATGATAAGAAACTCAACTAACAGTCTGACACAGTGGAACAGGGTACAAGTGCACTTGTATTCCTTCTGTTCCAAGCCCTTTTAAGCAAGTAACTTGCCACTAGAAAGCATCACCTGTTAGACTGATCGCTTAGATCTCTTTACCTCCAAATAAAACGAACGGTTTCAAGTTGAGCGAGGTAGTTTTCTCAATATTTACAAAAACGTCACTTATACCCTTTTACTTCTATGGTTCTCAATTATGATGACTTACGCGAGCACCTACTTAGCACTCTAGTTTTCATTACAACGCATTGTTTTTTCAGAATTTTCAAAACTACACAAAACATCAAAAAGCAAAGCTAACTAACTATTTTGCTTTCTTAGGGCAGCTTAAAAGGCATCTGTTAATTATTTAATTACAAATTAGAAAATACAAATCCTATCCCCATTAAGAGAGGAGTGAAACAAGGATACGTAATATCGCCAAAGCCAAGCAACCTAGCCCTAGAAGACGTCTTCAAAACTACAAATTGGTCAACCTATGGCATTAACGGTACTGGCAACAAGTTAAACCACCTCAGATTCGCTGACGACATAGTGATTATAGCGAGCACATTCGAGGAACTGCCAATTTTGTTGGGGGAACTAGCAACCAGCTCCCAATATGTTGGACAAAAAATGAATATGAAAAAAAAACCAAAATAATGACAAACACAGATGACCCCAGACATATAACTATAAACGGCAGTGAGATAGAACAAATCCAGGAATAGGTCTACCTAGGCCAAATCCTGAGACTTGACAAAGAGAACCAAAGTGTAGAAATTACTAGAAGAGCAAGACTAATATGGGCAGGATTTGGAAAACTTAGTTGGATACTTAAGAACCGCAAAATACCACAATACTTGAGGAGCAAAGTGTTCAACCAATGCATGCTTCCTATCATGACATATGGATGTCAAACCTGGACCCTAACCAAGGCAAACATGAATAAACTAGCCACAACAGAAAGAACAATGAAAAGAGCAATGTTAGTAGTAAGATCCAAAACAAAAGTCGAGAACATAACAACAAAAATTACCAAACTTAAATGGAGCTGCGCGGGTCACACTGCTAGACAGAACGACCAACTACAATACAACAATGGAGACATTACAGAAGTAAACCACCAAGAGGAAGACCACATATGAGATGGGTTGATGATAATAAAAGAATATAATATAACATTCAAAACAACAAACACGTTGAGATCTATTTTGTCCAAAACCAAACCTAACAATGAACAAGAAAGGACAAAGAATTGCATTTATAAAATACCTTGTGAGTGCGATCAGTTTTATTTAGGTGAATCATCAAGGCCATTAAATGTTAGAATAAGTGAACATCAATCTTATATTAAAAATAGAGAATTTGATAGATCTCAAATATGTAAACACGCATGGGATAATGAACATAGGGTTCAATGGAATAATTCAAATATAGTCCTAAAAGAAACGGATGGTAAAAAAAGAAAAATCAAAGAAGCGGCTCTAATTATGTTAAATGAGGCCAATTGTGTCGCAAATTCCTCGGCAGAATGTAGTAGGATCTGGTTACCAATATTGAAAGAGGAAGTTATTAATAAGAAAATACCAGTATTAGTAAGTCAGTAACATATAGAGGATACATCATTTATGTTTTTTAAATAACGTAACATATAAAATCAGAATTTTGATGTTTGTTGAAGGTAAACTAAATTCACGAACAAATACTTACAATGTCGGGATAGTATTATGAGGTTTTTTTCCTGGTTTTTCCCTCATAATTTACTATGGAATCACTAACAGGAGAATTTTACTGTCATCATGCTATGTGTTTGTCTTTTTAAAGACGAATTACATGCTATGATTTTTTCTGACGGATATTCTCAAGTTAAAGTTGATTTCATGTAATCGAATGAACTATCTTATAAGTAAAGTCGTCCCAGGAGCGCAACTCACCAATATTGGCAATATCATTTTAAAGTCGTCTACTTTAAAATGCATAATGTATGTCTGAATTGTCAATATAAATGAGTCAGATAAAATTAAATTATTAGAAGAATTTTTTTACTATGTAACAAAAAAACAAAATTTGTTTAATTTACTATTTGTATTTTGAGAACGATTTCCGAATTGGAAATTGAAACGTCAATAAACGTACTTTTATCTTTAATTGTGGCTTATTCCCAGTTATAAATAGTAATTAATAAAAGAATAGCCAAAACAAATTGGAAATATGTTGCTCAGGATAGAGACCGATGGAAGGAGTTAGGAGAGGCCTATTTCCAAACATGGAAGACAGAAGAAGAAGTTAATTATTTACTAAAAATTTAAAGTCATAATATTTCGTACTCTTGTCTTCATCCCATTTTAATTAGAAATGTATATTTCAGTTCATTTGAGCTAAGATAAAACAAATATTTTCTTTGTATTCTATTAAGCGTCATGAATTGTTGAACCTTTTACTTCGCCAAATATAATCGTAGACTAAAAGTAGAGTATATATGTTTCAGGTGCAGAGTTATTTATGTTTCAAATTGCTTGCAAAAACGGGTAAAGAGAAAAGTAATGTTAAGTGGAATTACGCGAAATAGTTGCTTTTTACGGTCGGCTAGATTAGAAGTATATACCCTTTTTGGGAAATGCACTACAAATAAAAGGGAGTTTAAATGTACGGGAAACATACCAAAACGATTATATACAGGGTGGTCCTTACGTAATTGTACAAAAAGAAACAGTAATTAAATTAAAGCCAACTTGTTATAATAAAATATTGATATTAACAGATATAGAGGGTGTTAAAATTTAAATTTAAAATTTTATTTTTCTCCATAACTTTTATATTCGTATAATTTTATGCATACTTCAATATAGCTAATAGAGAGCGACTCATTATATGACACATATGTGGCATACATTTTTACCTTACTTTTTTGTTCTTTAAGTTAGGAATATTTTTGTCAAAAAGGGCGAAACAAATAAAGTAGATGCAAGTTACGGCCAACCTGGACTATCTAGAGGGTGCTAAATTCTGGAACCAATTCAAAGTCCTAACAAAACAAAAAAGTCAACCAGTTTCACATCCTATAGTCCTAACGTCATTCTTATTAATCCACAAGAAGGCCGAAGCCTTCAAAAACACACTTCAGGCCGCACTCGTTTTCCCCAATAACTCTAATTTCAGCGAAATATACAAAAGGGAAACCGAACCGAGAGTGGAAGATATATTCCATTAACCTCAGGCATATATGGGGCCTCATACTTATCCGATGATGTCCCCCATGTGACTGAGGACATCGTCAGGCAGATGTGTAACATTGGTAAAATACATATCCTGGCTCAGATGGCATCCACAAAAAATGCCTCAAAAATCTTCCAGAAAATATAATCCCGTTGCTCACCAAAATAATCAATGCATGTCTTACGCTTAGCTATTTTTCAATTTCATGAAAAGTGGCCAGCACAGTCATGATTCCCAAATAAGGGAAACCCCTAACCAACCCTAAATCGTATAGACCCATTTCTCTACTGAGCACCCTAGATGAAGCCTACGAGAGGATTCTTAAGTAAAGACTAGTGGGATTCCTATATGCCCCTTCGCCATTCCTAATTCCCGTTTCGGATTCAAGGTTGGATATACCACGCAAAATGCATTAGTTAAAGCAACAACTTTCATTTCACAATCACTTAATGAAAGGAAACATGTCATAGGCATATACCTAGATGTCTAGAAGGCATTCAATCAAGTCTGGCACATAGGCCGGTCGAAAAACTCTACTTTACTGGACTGTCAACACCTTTCGTTAAACTAATAAATTCTTATTTCTATTGTAAGACAATTCGGATTAAAGTTGACAACATTTTATCCATACCCTTTATTCCACAAGCTGGAGTACCCCAGGGTTCAATTCTTGCTCCAATATTATACACAGTGTTCAATAGTGACATATCCCGCTCTCAGTATAGATCGAAAACCCTATTTCTGTATGCTAATGACACTGCTCTTCTCACGTTAGGGCGATATAGAAAGCGTGGACAAATGTCTGTATTCTAAATAGCGCAAAACTATCTAGATAGAGTCATTAGGTGGTACAATAAATGGAGAGTGACTATAAACGCCTCCAAAACACAACTTACGTTATTCAAATCTTCCAACTCTCATGATGTTTCCATGGCCAAATAACCTTGTTAGGATAAGACCTTATTCTAAGAAACTCGTTTTCCTATTTGGGAGTTCACTTTAGCACGATTCTCATTTCAATGAGAAATGTCCTAACGATGAGTGCTTTACGATTCTCACGAAAACCCACATATAAAACACCCTAGACAAAGTAAGAAAGAAGTTTAAACTTCTGGCAGCGCTATTCGGTATAATGGACAAGACGTCGACTAAAACATTATTGCACACCTACAAAACCTTCATAAGACCATTAACCGAATACAGGGCATGCGTCTACGCATCACTTAACACCCGCCAAATTAACACGATTATAGCCACTGAAAGAAAAATCTTTAGATTCTGCACCAGTAAGTACTACTACTATAAATCAGCACACATATATTAGGTAGCCAATCCAACACCAATTAAGGACAAAATCCTATCCCTCAGCAGGAGGTATGTCCTTCGCACTATTACAGGCTCGAAAAACCGGGCCAAACAAATACTAAAGACGCCATGCAATCGCCGAGGGCAAACACTCACCAGAGTTCCTAAAAGAAAAGTTTAATTCCCTTCAGAGAAACTTCTACACAACACTGGAATTGAACCTCCTTATGAGTATTTTAATATATTATCCGATCCATATGTTAGAACGGAGACTATCAGTGTTCTAACGTATGGTCCTAAAGTTTTGGGAAAAATTTCACTTGGTCTGATTGAAAAGCAAAATGCATTTATCAAAGAAGGGCATGGAATTGAAATGTCATCAGTTATTGACATTTAATAAAAAAAGCAGAATATTTTGGTTTGTGCTCTGCAAAATGTCTTATAAAATTAATATTCGCCAAGGTGTTTATAATATGGTTGGGCGAATGTCGAAACGAGATATTGTTAATATGTATCGAGATCAAAACATAAGCAAATCGACAATTTATCGCACAATCAGAGAATGTGAGGAAGGGATACCATGTGTTAACTTGCGTAGAAGTCGCCGACCGCGGATTTTGGATTTTGAACCATATATGAGAGACAAGACTGATTGAAGCAGCTAAAAACAAAATATTTTTCATCGTCCATCACGATCAACTTGTTGACAAAATGCACTCGCCTTAACGCGCGGCAACATCTCGGAATTCTCTCTAATTAATCCTCTGAGTATTTTGGATCTTTCCTTTTTCTCCCGTAGATAATATTGTTACTCGATAGGGTCCACTGTATAGGGTATACTGTAGTCTTTCCGACATGAAATCTTCTGGCCAGTTTTCGACGTGAGACCCCAATTTTGTTCTTAGCTGCTTCAATCATTCTTGCTTCTCTTATATGGTTCAAAATGCGCGGTCGGCCACTTTTACGCAAGTTAACACATGATATCCCTTTTTCACATTCTCTAATTGTGCGATAAATTGTCAATTTGCTTATGTTTTGATCTCGATAAATATTAACAATATCTCGTTTCGACATTCGCCCAACCATAATATAAACCCCTTGACGAATATAAATTTTATAAGACATTTTGCAGAGCTCAAACCAAAATATTCTGCTTTGTTTATTAAATGTCAATAACTGATGACATTTCTATTCCATGGCCTTCTTTGTTAAATGTATTTTGTTTCTCAATCAGACCAGGTGAAATTTTTCCCAAAACTTTAGGACCATACGTTATACAGCCTTATACGAGTTTTCTGAGACAGGCCTGTTTGCAATTATTATTCGCCTTTTTATATTAGAATCAATCCCCATTATATATCGCAGCTAACAACTGCAAGCCACAAAGCTGATTAAGAGCCGTTCCCAGTATGGCTGGTAAACCCCTTGTAGTACCTCCCTTTGACTTATTTAGCCTTCTTCGCCAACAATTCTTGTTGTGCGCTTTATTTCGTCCATATCACACATCCCATTTTCTGAACCGCTGCTTTCAGCACTCGATCTCTACAACTTCACAAGCATTCGTCATCACATTTACCACACCCACCTCGCCCCGCAAAAAAGAGCACAAAAATAATAAAGATAGATCAGTTGACATAGTTTCGACAAAAAAATATTAACAACCTTAAAATTCAACAGTTTGGCAAGAGAGAATGGCATTTTACAAATAAACTGCATAACGCTCATTTATTGCAATTACTCCAGACAACGAACTAAAAATAGACCAAAACATAAACCTACTTCTGAATTTTTGTATAAAATACCTTTAACTGAAGTTAATAGGTTCTGAACATATACATTAATATTTTTTTACATACATCAGTAAGATAATTATTATTAAATGTTATTGAATTTGACAATTTAGGTTTTATATAAAATTAAAGTTAAAATAAAATACAGTTTATTTACAAACCAAATTTAGAAACAGTTACACTGAATAACATTAAATTTTTTGTCAAAGTACGTGTCCGTTATGTCCACCATTTTCTCCAATGCATTTATCAATACATTCCATAAAAGATTGTCTCATAATAAAAAGCATAAGTGGTTCAAAATAAACTTCTGCAGTATTTATTTCTTTAGTTGCGAATGTTTATGGGATACTTTTAGAACGCTTTTTCATTGCGTTCTATATAACATAATCTAGGGGATTAAAATCTGGGCTACCTGGTGACGGAGGAAAAAGACCTATCCAGCGAAGAGGGGGGGGGACAGAAAACATAGATGTATCAAGAATCTGTACGTATTATAAATACTAATTTTAGTAGTAAAAAATATTAGAATTATTATTTATTTATTTAGCGTATAGCTACATCACAGGTTCATATATATACATATAATATAAATTATATAAATTACAAACAACAGTAAATATAAAAATATTATTCTACAAACAAATATCTAGATTATAAATATATTCGATTGACTCTTTTGTAGCAGCCAGGAAATCTGAAGGGTTGCCGTTATAGGATCTAATCGGGCATTCCTCTACCATGTGTTTTACTGTTTGCCTTTACCTTTTACTTTTAATTTTACTTTATAATTATTATTAAATAAAAATTAAATATTAGTATAAACGGGAAATATGTTAATTTTGGAATGTACATATATTCCAAAAAGGGAAAGCAGAAAAAACCGATGTTTTGCGTAATTTTTAAATATTGTAATTTTTTTATTAATATTCCCGACTTATTTGAGAAGGAAAATAAGTTTATTATTAATACTAAAGTAATCAACTTACTATTTCTGCAGAAATCCGAATGCCACCTCTCACATCCCCGTCCAAACAGATCCTTCCTGGTCTAACACTATGCTTACTTTATCTAAGTTTATTATTTAATCAATATTAAATCAGTTAAAACTAAAACACTCTCAGTTAGTAATCAAGCAGTGGTATGGTAGCAAACCATATGGTAACTTGTAACAAAATTATAACAAAATTTTTATTTTGCTCCACTTTGGGCGCTAGTGTAACAAATAGTAGCTAGATCACTTGGGACCAGGCCCCTGATGTTATAAGATCTGTAGAGTAGTGTGGAGATAAGTTCGAAACTAAATTAAAATAGAAGTTGAAACTGAATGCAGTTCGGCTAGCTGGGTATGCTTGAGACTGGCCAGTTGATACTCAAGGTAGGGTTAGGCCTATTTGCATGCCCTGCGAAAACAGTAAAGAATAGAAAAGATGTAAATTAACTAAGAAAATATAAGAATAACTAAAATGAACTAAGAGTAAGTACTGAAAACCGGAATAAAGGAAAGAAGAATGATTTGGCCGCCAGGGAAGATGTTTACTGGACTCTTAGTCTAACAAACACTTCACCGTGTAACTTTATTGCTGCTGCTGACTATGTTTCTATAATTAGATATAACCTTATTAAATAAAAAGAAGGTTTAATAAAACAGAGTCTTACTTAAAACCCAATTTAATAACAATAAAATAGAAACCTGTAAACCTCGTAATATACAATTTAACTTAAATACCCTTATAATATACACTATTATTGACCCCTTTTATATATGTACAATATATTTACATTTAATAATTTACTAGAAAAGTATCAACTTATTTTATGAAGTTTTATTTATGAATTAAAGCAAAACTTAATGACAACCAACATTTGAAAATTTAAACAACTATAACCCCTCCCTATAACACAATATATCAGTTTGACAGTTTCCAAATTGATTCCAATTAGATAATCTGTAGATATATTTAAATTGGTCTGTCCAGAAAGGAACAGATACAAGATGAATTGGCGATATTACAAGTAGGGCTGTAGAAATACAAAATGGACCTTTGTGCACAAATGATCTTACAAAAAACAATTGTATTATGATCCACATATATAATATATTTAAAAGATTTAATGATAAAATAAACAAATGATATTGATAAACAAAATTGAACGTTATATAACTAATGATACGAAAATATGAGTTAAGAAAATTGACTAGAGAGATAAAAGTTTAGATTAATAGTTTATTAGAGATTAAATTAAAAGCTTAAAAGACTGATTAAAGTTTAAACAAAATTTAAGGAAATTATTTTAAAATAGTAGGAACAATTATTATAAAGGAACCTGACTAATCTCAAACTGAGAAAGTTCTTCTTCCGGATGCTTACGTCACTGGGACTTGTAAGGTTGAAACCTAGAAGTACACTCTTCTAGTAGTTAACTGAACTGCTACTCCAGTAACCGGGAAAAACCAAAAAAAAACTCCAACCAAACTACATGGACTCCATTACCCCAAATTCAAAATAATCCTGATTTGACTTTATAATCCTTCTTTCCTCCAGCGACTAAAAATAAAATCAAAGAAAGCTCTCATTAGCTTTATTCTGAGTTGATAAACAAAAAGGCGATTAGGACAAAAAAACTAGCCGAATGATGATAATTAGTGAAGGTTCGTACACTTTTTGTGACCTTGGAAAATTAATTGAAAACTACGTATTTATAAAAAAAATGTTGGGATTTAACTATGAATATTTCAAAGAAGAATTGAAATTTAATATATCTTAACGAATATATTATAGGCACAGAGTAATGAAGGGTCTCCTTACATTACCGAATTGCTTGGATATTGATGAGAACGTGTACTTAGGAGAATTTCGAACAGAAAGAATTCTGAACGTGATTTGACTGATATAATTAGGGAAAATTAATTGGATAAATGATATAAATATGAAACTAGTAATGGTTAAAAAAAATCATTTACTTTAATTAAAATGAAGCTCACCCAACGCAACACTATTTCACTAATTAAAACAAAATTTTCTTATCCGAAAACTTCTAAATTCCAAACAAAACGCCTTCTGTAACTTAAATAATTGACCTCTGAATAACTTAAAAGGTTTTTCGGCTAACTTGAAAACCACGTGCGTTGGCCGCTGGATTCAATCAGTGGTCTGTCCCGTTCAAAGGCTGGATATAAAGTGCCTTCTTACACTTTTAAAATCGTTGGCTTCCGTCAGCTCCAAGGTCAATGGAAACGGCAGGTAGGCAGTTTCGCCAATTGACAAACAATTGATAACCCCATTACATGTATAGTTGATTGCATACCTTACAGGCAGAATTACGTTATTTTAAATTTTCAGTAACGATAAAGAACTCTTATCAATAGTAATAATAGAAGCAAAGAAAGAAGAATTCTCCAATTTTTTTTATACTGGCAACCTTGATAATAAAACCTAAACAAGCTTACTCACGAAAGCCTAGGAAGGCAGTTTTTATGTAACCTAAAAGACAAAATTACACATTTTTAGATGTAACTTTCGCTATTAGTTTTTAAAACTAAGTTATTAGTTTTAAGATAAAAAGAATATTTATGAATATTTTCAGTATAATCAACGAATTTGATCTGATAATTTTAAATAATCTATTTGCATGAAAGGTACTTTAGTATGCATTGATTAATTATCTAAAGTGAAAAGGCAGACCCGAGGGAATAATTTTGTCCATTCCATTCCGTTCCTTTTAAAATTAATTTAATCAAGCTCACAGTTGCGGAAGTTACAGAGGACATTGGTTATAATACATTAATTTACTATCCACCTGGCCGTAACAATGCTGGAGTTATACAATGCTTCACATTCCTCTATTTGTTTTGACTTTCTATCGAAAGACAGTAGTCGAGGAAATAATGCATTGCATTCTGTTAGCTTAAATATCCATTTTCATCGCAGTGATCAAATAATCATTTGTTTAATTAAAGCAAGAAAATTGGTTTCGTGTATGGGTTCACTTATTGCACTATTTGGTTAATGTTAATAAAGGACTAGAGACTAGACTTTTCCAGTGTACATAATTTAAGACAAACTTGAATAACTCCCTTTAATTCATCCTAGTAACTGGCATTAATGTGGTACATACATGTTTGAGATATAATATTATAATTTAAAAATTGTGCGATTTATTTAGTGAATTCTGCAATTCGTACAGGGTATTTAAGAAACAAGGTCTTTAAGAAACTAAAAATGTTATCAATGCCTTAAAAACTTTATTTAACAAACATTTGTTTAAAGGGAAAATTCCATCGTATTTCTTAAATGTTTAAATATTGTTATAATACACAAAAAAAACTTTACCTACATTCGAAACTATAGAACTGTATGCTTGACTTCTGTATGTCATATATTACATTTCATTTAAATTCGAATTCCACCATTGTTCTACACCTGTTTCGAGTTATATCAACTCTCATCAGGAACACTTGTGGAAGTTCAAACTGAAATAAAATGCAGTCTAGTATTTAGCCGATATATTAAAAATTATATACCTGGTACGATAGCAGCGACTTAACATGTTCGAGCAGTTGTTTAGTTAATTTTTTACTTGGTCTAATACAATGGTCTACATACAATTTTTATATTTCGATCTTTAGTCTGCGAGTGTATTTCATTTATCATTTCTATAAGAGATGGAATATGTAGGGTATAGTGTTTAGCAATGCTTAATGTATCACTACTACCGTGAATATTCTCTAACAGATCAGTGAATTGTTGACTATCGAGTGGGAACTTGGGATTGTAATTGTTGGTAAAATTGGTTATCTTTTGGAGCAATTCTTGAAATTCTAATGAAGGTTTGTCTTTCGACTTCAACTTTTTCTTTGGAACTTTTGGAAAAGGTGTTGGAAAGTAAGATTTTGATTCTGAGGAATTAGTAATATCTGGTGTATCTTCTGAAATAGGTGTTGCAATTTCAGATAAATTTTGTTCGGAGGTAGTAACTATAGTTATATTATAAACATAAATTAAATACCTCATATATTTTAATTTAAATCTATATTTAAGCAAAATAGAAATAGAGAGGATATTAATATTTATGAATAGTGAAAGGATTAGAGCAAGAACAATGGATGAATTAAGTGTTTTAAATGATTAACTTTGAATTGGTACCTTTCGGTACTTCTCATGTTGCCAGCTACGATTTAATTAGACGCTATGATGACCGTTGTTAATTGCACAGTAATACGAGACGATGTGTGATGAATACTTGAAAATTCCGACGAAAACGTGATAATTCATTGTTGAGACACTTCACTCACGGTTGTATAGCACTACTATTTTTCAAATTTTTCGAATGCGCACTTTATTTTGATTTAAAGCGATAAATCACAAAAAAAACTTTTAAATAAGTTCTATTGGTTCGACGATAACTAAGTTTAGTTTTTCAAATACGACACGAAAACTATTAACTTATATCCGGCTCGAAGGATCATGAATTGACCCGATACACCCGATCACGATAAGTTTACCGTGAGATATAGTTGCGATAAAATAATATTTTATAGCAACTATACCACACAGTAAACTAGTCGTGGGCCAATTCAGTATTTGAAGAACTGATCTTGGTTATTATCGAACATTAGAACTGTTTATTGTTTTATGATTTATGGTTTTAAATCAAAATAAAGTGAAAACTCAAACAAAAGTAGTAGTGCTATACAACCGTTAGTGTAGTGTCCCAAGAATAAATTATCGAATTTTCGTCGGAATTCTCAAGTTTTGTAAACACGTATATAGTAAGCAATAAATAGTTTTATAAAAAGCGTCGTCCTATATTATTTTAATTTTATAAAATAATATTTTATAGCAACTATCTATCATGGTTAACTAATCGAAAGTCAGTTCAGTGTTATTAGTCTTTAAATATTAATAAACTTATATAGGTTTTTAATAAATATTAAAATATTAATTCAAAGAAAAAATTAATTAAAACTAGAAGATACAAATTATTAATAAGTTTAAGCGAAATGTAATAAACTGCTAAGATTAAAATTTTCCTGAAATCTAATACAACTCTTAACAAAATGAACAAAATATTAAAACCTCAATATACATATATTTCAACGTAATTACATTCCTGGTTACAGTTTGATTTGAATTGGGAATAGTTGGACTTTTCCCCGGAGTCCCATTTTGCAGTTCTGATAACTTATTCAAGTGTAACCGAGATGTCTATTGCCACGCTCGTTTTAAAACGGTGTGACCGGTCAAGCGCAGATTCACTTCGCAGAAACTTGAAGTACGTGATTGCCATTAGACGTGAAAATTCTGCATAAACTTAGACAATTGCTTTATCACTTCTGTTTGCTGTTCACTAATGTATTTGAGATCGCTTCAAGACTTTTTTAACTTACTTTTTTATCTTTTTTTTTTGTTTAATATTGTTCATACGTGACTAAGCCACAATTGATTTTAAGGAAAATTTAAATGTTAACTACAGTCATTCGGGGCAACTTTGATCCACAGGGTCTAACTTTGCTCCATTTACTTTTTTTTATATTAGTGTACGGAATAAATAGTATAATTGCTGTTAAAACTGTTTAATTTCTGGCTTAATAAAGGCGTCTGATATGTTGGATTGTGTCAACCTTAAGTTTGTATATGGTCCCTAAAGTGCTATGTTATAAACAATAATAATTCAAAATTATTACTTATACCGATTCTGTCAAAAATGTAAGTAAGCAGGGTATTTTAAATATTTTATTAGTGATTTAGGATCACTTTCAGTACATCAGAGTTTCAAGTTTCATTAAAATAACCCGGAATTGCAGCCAAATTAGATTTCAAGCTAACTTTGCACCACATTGAAACTGGTTCAAAATTACCCTGACGATTTAAAGTTGCGGGAAAATTTATTTATTGAATTTAATTTTGTAGGTACTTTTGTATTTCAGGATTTCTCGAAATGCCGAGAAAACAGATACACAGTCTACATACTGGGGACCGATGGCATCGAACTAACAGCCGATATACAGAGCAACACCTACAAACAATACTAGTACTACAGTACTAGAACAGGTACTGGTAGTACTGCAGTACTAGAACAGGTTAAAAGTGGAATTCTGAGTAAAAGGCAGGCCTCAAAACAATACAATACGCCGTGTATTACAATTAGAAAGAAATTATAACCAAATCATTCGAAAAACGTAGAAAGACCTACAGTATTTTCTCAAGCAGAAGAAAAGTCGATAGCCAAGCATGTTATTTGTTTAAGTGATAATGGAATGCCAATATCTTTGTTTGATGTGAGATGCATTGCACAAAGTTACCTTAATTATCAAGAAAGAACAGTATTACCGTTTTAAGAAAATTTACCAAACTGAAATTGGAGCCAGTTATTTTTGGAGAGAAACCGCACAGAACTTGCTCAACCGTTTCAAAGGAATATTTCGAGAAGGAGGGCTCAAGTAAATAAAGAAATAATAAATAAGTTTTTTATAACTTGGAGATAGAAATTTCTGACGTTGCACCCAACAATATTTACAATTACGATGAAACAGGGTTCCATGACGTTCCAACAAAAAGAAAACTTATATTCAGAAGAGGGTGCAGGAATCCGGAGAGAATCATAAATTCAACGAAATCTTGTTTTACCACTTTGTGTTTTGCAAATGCAAATGCAAAAGTATTTTGCCAGTTTTAAAACATATTGGCGCCAAATGTTAACCCAGTGGAGAGCGATCAAGAAAGGAAGAAAAACAGTAGTTATGTACTCAGTAACTCAGTATTTTGCCAACTTCTTAAAGCAACCTAGACCTCGGAGAGGACACTTTAGCTCGTAATTTTAAAAAGGGATTTAAGACTTCATGAATTTATCCCACTATCAGACACGAGGCTACAACTTCCGATGTATGCTCGACCAATGGGTGAAATAAATAAAGGTATTGGAAAAAAGTTAAATTATACGTAGAAAAGTTTCGTCACAATGATTTGAAAAACGTTACGAGGGGAAAAATTTTGTCTTCCAATAACTGCTGGCAAATGTGTTACAGTAGAAGAAGTATACCAGTATTATCAAAACAGGAATTCAACTACTAGCAATACTAGAAAATCTAGACCAAGAGGTGAACCGAACTCACAAGATATGATAAAACCACGAGGTGGACTAAAAACACGATATAGACCAAAACCACGAGATGGACCAAAAATACAAGGTGGACCAAAAACACAAGGAGTCATAGATCTTAAGAATCCATTACGACCAACAGAACTGTTGAAGAAGCAGAATACATACCTTCAGTTGAGGACAATGTGTAAGAAAATTAAGATGTTGATGAGGTAAATCAATAACAGATGCTGGATTATGGAGAGCTGCACGGTCAGCAAATTTTGGAAGAAACCAATATGACTAAAATTATAGTTGAGGACACAATTGGTTACAATTTCGACATTAACAATATGTTAGTAGATATTGTACTAGCAGAAAGGAGAGAACAGGATCAAATTGTCAGTAATGAAGATGAACACATAGTAAGTAAAATGAGGGAAAATAAAGTTAAAAATTGCAGTGAAGTAAACAAGGAACGCAAGACAAAATAGAACAAACTAAAAAATCAGCAGAAAAATACTTTGCATTCACCTCAATCATTTTCCTTGGATAAAATTCAAAGCAAGAAGGATCTGGCAGAAGCTATTAATTTTCAAATACTATGGTGTTATCTGCATGACTGATGTTGTTTGGCCGGTAGCCATTTAGTAGAATAAAAAAAGAGGTTAGATCTTTGTAAATGGGTATGTTTAAAAACCCTTAAAAGGGGTACATCAATTACACAAATGTTTTCGGAATAAAAATTCCATCATTAGGTTTAAATTGCCTAAAATAAATATAAACCATTTAATTAAAGCAAACGTGGTTTAAAATTTTGACGACAAAGGTTAAAAAAGAGCAAAAATGGTTATACTTACAAATTGACATGAATGAACCACCAAAATATCAGCCTTGATATTATTTCAATTTGATTTCAGGTAACATACACCCATGTTTTAGGCGAGTTCCAGTGGCTGGAGAGTAAACCTCTTCAAACGGGCTCTAGCTGGTAACTGATTGACAAGATACTTATAAACGGTATCGAAAACAAAATGTCAATGCACCATGAAACAATGTTAATTATACATAGTATTACTACAGCCAAAAGATTCAAAAACTTTTATGATGTTAAAAAAATAACAGCAATCCAGGTGTTGGGATTTTAAAAAAAATTAATTATTTAATTTTGAATATAAATTATTTGAAATTACCTATGGTATTCAAGGTCCTGTTTAAGAAAATGACGTGTGCATTAGTCAACCTATGTTACTCTTTGTCGTGTGGAGTGTGGTCTAAAAAGTGTAATTTGATAAGTGATAAATTAGCTAAGATTTAAGAAAATTGTCCTTTTATGCTCATCATATCTAAGACAGAGTAAAATTGAATGTTATATATTTGTAGCTAATGTAAGACCTCGTGTTTAAATGAAATTGTTTAAGACTACTCGTATGGTGAAAAAATTAATATAAGTAAGTCTAATGAATTGAAAAGAGAAGGGTTATAAATCTTCTGGCTGAAGAATTAACGTGATAAATTATGGAATTAAACTTAAAATTGAAAAGGCTGAGTTTCTCAGAGACTTGATAAGAATCAAAGTAAAGAAAATGACTGAATTAGAAGGTGGGGGGAGGGGTTTAAAGAAAGTAAATGAGTTAATCAACAATTAGAGGTAATAGTGGTCCTTCATGCTAAAAGCATCTAACACCCTGAACAAAATCTATTTTGTTGTGTTAAATTTGGTTGATAAATACTCACGCACTCCACATACTCACTCCACATATGATTTTCAAATAGTCAGTGTGTTCACCTTCAACTCTGAGATTTGCGGTCTGATTCCAGTAAAGATTTCTAATTATGTTCAGATCTTGGTTGCTAACTCCTATTTCAGTTAGTATTTGCATCATCTTGGCGGGCTGTACTCGATCAAACGCTTTCTAGTAATCAACCAGACATGCGTATACGTCGCAGTTGACGTCTTTGCATCTCTGGAATAAGACTTGTACTGAGAACAAAGCCTCTCTAGTACCAAGATCATATATGAACCCGACCTGGTTGGAAAAAAATTGACTTTCACACAGCTTGTAGATTCGCTTATGCATTATCTTTAGGAACAATTTTAGGAGATGACTAATGAGGCTTATATTACGGTAATATTTGCATTGTGTGGCTCCTGGTGTTTTTTTAAGTGCAATAAACTCAGTTTTCAGTCATTCTGTTGGTATTTCTGCAGAGTTGTATATATTTTTGAATATATTTGCGATACTTGCTATTGATTCGTGTGATTGTCCATTATTTTAAGTAGTTTTGCTTTTATATCATCAGGGCCTGCCGCTTTACCATTATTTAGCTGTGTTATTGTGGAATAAACTTCTTGCTGTAATATTCTTGGTCCATCATTTACCTCTTCTTCTAGCTAAAAGGTGTTATCTCTTTAGTATTCAAATAGTTTCTCTAGATATTTGTTACACGTTGTTAATTTACTCTGTTTGTCCAAGATGATGTTTCCATCAGAATCAGTTATATTTCCTATCTGCCTTCGTCTTAGTCCCCCTGCGAGTTCTTTAACTTTCCTATGTACATGGTGACTATCGTACTTTGAGTGCAGAGTCTCAATTTCTTCGCATCTTTCCCTTGCTTCTTTTTTTTCAATTCTCTGATTTTAGTTTTTATTAATATATTTATGGTTTTATATTTGTCTAGGCCATATTTGTCTTCTCTTGTCTTGTCTATTAGTTTCAGGATCTCATCTGTCATCCATGATTTTTTCCTCATTAATACACGTCTTAATGCAAGTGTTTACCCTTTACATTTTGCACTACTTCTGTAATATGTTTGATCGGTTGTTCTTCGTTCGATTCATCTCTAATTGCACTAATTTGCTCGTCTAACGTAGCTTGGACGCTCATCCTCGTATCAAGGTCTTTCAGCTTACGTAGGTCGTATTCTGAAAGACCTTGTCGTCCCATTGTACAATTTTTAGTGAACAAGTTAAAATAAACAATGATTATGACAATATTATCCATAATATAAAGTGATGGATGCTAAGATGGAATTAATAGTAGAGAATTGAGAAAGAATCAAGAACATGGTAAATTAACCTATAAAATTTAATTGATGGTACGTAATCAGTTATTGTAATACTAGTATTAAGAAATGGAATAATATTGTAGGTAGAGTTACTAGAGGATTACTGAGTTTGTTTTTAAAGGTTAAGATCTATCGTATCGTATATTGTTTAGTATATTGCAGTAGATATTACTTAATGGTTGCTGTCTGTTTTCTAATTGATGAATTTAGGAGTATTATTAATGTGTACCATTTCAAAGAAAAGTCGATTTTTATAATTAGCAACTTATTCCAAAATTTTTACATTATTAAAGTCAAAGTTATGTCCTGTCTTCAAGTTGTGGTCCACTAAGGCACAGGAGTTTTTTTTCGTATGTTAGCCACTTTTGTGTTGAGTGACACGTTGTTTAAGCCACTGATATGAAAAATAAAACATATTAAAATATAATAATATACATTCTAATATAACAACATATATATATATATATATATATATATATATATATATATATATATATATATATATATACAGGGTGAGTCATGAGGAACTTTACATACTTCTACCATATGTAGAGTCCCTCAGGGAACATATCATGTGGCCACTAAAAAATGTCAACTCCTCTTCTTTATTAATTATCAGGGTGATTTTTGTAATTGACCATTTATTTCATTTTACTGTGGTGTTTATACGGCTCATTTGATTTTTTTAATTTTTGCATGATACAGTACACTACTATCAAGCATTCGACTGGTATTAGCTAAATTAAAAAATTCCAGGACTGTCTTTGGAAAAATTAATTTAGGGATTCGTATTAAATATTACACCCTGTATATATTTTTTTAAAAATGCAATAAGTGATTTTCAAACTACATAAATAGCTAATGAACACGACACATGCGACAATGTTGTCGCACTTTTATTGAATTTTTACTGAACGATCAAATCTTACCAAAAATACCAGAACCGTAATGAAGTATCAAATTATAAGGTAATTAATTTAAACAAATGTTATAAATTTCAAACATTTTAATTGGAATGATAAACCGAGTCACTGAACAACAAAAAACAGTAACTACTAGCAATAACGAAGAACAATTAAAAAAAAAACTAAAAATATGTACATAGTTATGATAAACCCATAAATTAGAACTGGAAAAGATACAATAATGGTAACAAAATAAAAATAATTCAAAATAGATTTTCGAAATGGAACCCTGCAGCCTGTACACATTTTTGTTACCGAATTGTTAATTGACGCATTGAATTACGTATTGAGTTGCTTCAATCGTCCCCAAATATGGTAATCAACGGGATTGAAATCAGGGGATCTTGAAGGCCACGAAATAGGACCTGCACGTCCTATCCACTTCTTGCCATAAACATTATTGAGATGTTGTCTCAATGCCAGTAAAAAGTGTGGGGGTGCCCCATCATGCTGAAAATACATCCCTTGGATAGCAGCGTTATGAGATTATTTTTCTGTAAAACTCTACTTACTTTTGATTAAGTAACATTGAGTTCTCGACTTACTTGTCTAGTGCTTATTGTAGGGTTCATAGTAACGGCGTCCATAATGTCATCTTCCTGCGCTTCATCTACATGTCGCTCTGTTGTTCCACTAGGAAAAGTGCCATTTTCTCGCAAATAATTAAAAACTGACCCAAATGTTGGATGACTGGGAGTTCGACGATAAGGAAATCTCCTGCGATATTCTCTACTAGCAGCCCTACCATTCCCATTACAGAATCCATAAACAAATATTATGTCTGCATATTCTGTGGTCGAAAACTGATGCGGCATTTTGATCGAAAGTAACAAAAGCTCTACCAAAACTAACACAATGTACTTAACGTAGATATGACAGAAGAAATATGTATTCTTCTACACATAAATAACGATTGATAATGACAATAATGACAATGGGTATAAAATATCAAAAAACGTCAAACGGTCAATGCCAACCTTCATTTTAAACTTTTTTAGATTTATTTTTATTTAGTACAGTTGATGCAATGTATTATTATTTGACATAAAATTTTAATCATTTACAATCAACAAAAACTAACACATAAAAGAGGTTTGACTTTTTAATCAATTTAATTTATTATTTATCGAAAATAATGCTCCAATACGATCTATGAGTAAAAATTTAAAATTGAAAAACAATTGATTCTATCGTAGAGATAATACAAAGTGACAGTGAAGATGTTAATTTTCTACGTATTAGATTATGTTGTAGGAACTCATTTTAATTAAAATGTTTAAAATTTATAACATTTGTTTAAATTGATACCTTATAATTTGATACTTCATTATGGTTGTTCTATTTTTGGTAAGATTTGATCGTTCACTAAAAATTTAATAAAAGTGCGACAACATTGTCGCATATGTCGTTTTCATTGGCTATTTATGTAGTTTGAAAATCACTTATTGCATTTAAAAAATATATATACAGGGTATAATATTTAATACGAATCCCTAAATTAATTTTTCCAAAGCCAGTCCTGGATTTTTTTAGTTTAGCTAATACCAGTCGAATGCTTGATAGTAGTGTACTGTATCATGCAAAAATTAAAAAAATTAAATGAGCCGTATAAACACTACAGTGAAATGAAATAAATGGTCAATTACACAAATCCCCCTGTTAATTAATAAAGAAGAGGAGTTGACATTTTTTAGTGGCCACATGATATGCTTGCTCCCTGAGGGACTCTACATATGGTAGAAGTATGTAAAGTTTCTTATGACTCACCCCGTATATATATATATATATATATCTATATATATATATATATATATATATATATATATATATATATATATATATATATATATATATAAATATGCAAAAAGAAAGTAATTTTAGAGCCATATTCTTTATTTAATATTTTACGAAAGTATTAAAGAATAAATCTAAACATTAGAAACCTAAGAAATACTTAATAAATCAAGTGCCTTATGTACAATCCATGTTCGTGTGTATATATTATAGCCATGTGTTTGATATTCATCATACATATGAGGTGTTTATAAACAGTGGCCAATATTACTTTATCTCCATTATGCATATGCGCGGAAATTGATTACAGCAACAACACTTCGTAATTTGTGACAATAATGGCTTTCTGTAACAGCTAACAGTATATGTATGTAGTGTTACAGTTTAAATTATAATTTAGGGTAACTGTAAAGCGTAGCCTGGTTTTATTCCAAATTTATTGCCCCAAGAAAGAATTTAGGAGTGCTTTTAGAATCAATAATGGACGCGTAAAGCAGAAGCCAGTGTAATATTAATGTATTTCAAACTTACATTGTTCATAAATGAAAGGTTCTAAATGATTATAGTAGAAATTTAAAATACAAATATTAATGTTCATTAGATAAATTAGAAGCGAACGACAACATAAAAAAAATATATCGCTAACACAGCAATTAATAAATTACGAAAAATGGTCCACCTATCTATGCTGATATAAAGAAAGTAGCTTTATGGTAAATATAAAAACATAGTGAAATATAATTAATAAAAAAAAGCAAAATGAACGAAACAATCAGCACGAAACCAAGCAGTCATAGTCAAGAAAGAAGGTCATTGTTTATAAACAGAATCTCGAAAGTAAAACAAGTTACCACAGTATTATTTGGAAAGTTACCCCCCCATTTTATCATCGCGAATAATAAAACAAAATAAAATGGTCCCCAGGTAAGAAAATTTCTGAATCCCACACCTCAAAGGTCTGCCTCACGGTATCTGGGGAAGGCAATAATTCGCTTTTGATAGATAAAAACAAAACAAACTAAGACGAGCACAACATAAATAAAAAAATACGTCAATTCGTCAACAGGGACATACAATATTAGATCAATGTCCACAAATGAAAAAGTACATGAACTGGAAGAAGAATTAACAAACATACAATGGGATATCATAGGCCTATCAGAAGCTTGACGAAACGAAGAAAACCGAATACAGCTACAGGTAATCTACTGTATTATAAAGGAAATGAAAAGAATAGTAAATATGGAGTAGGATTTATAATAAATAAAGCTATAAGTAAGCATGTCCAAATTATCATAGTTATATCAGATCGTGTCATCTATGTCATACTTAAAATTAGAAGAACATCAACTAAAATTATCCAGGTATATGCCACCACGACAGCTTATGATGACGAAGATATCGAACTATTTTATGAAGATATATCAAAGGCTATGGAAGAACATAAAAATCGTCTTACACTAGTAATTTTACATTTTAATGCCAAACTGGGTAGAAAACTAAACAAAGAAGAAACTAAAATAGGAGATTTCGGGTATGGTCAGAGAAATGGTAGAGGTGCTACTTTGATGAACTACCTAGAAGAAAAACATATATACGCAATGAACTCCTTTTACAAAAAGAAGCCCTAATGAAAATGGACATGGGTCAGCCCTAATGGATCCACAAAAAATGAGATCGACTACATACTGTCCACGAAACAATATATTAATAAAGATGTAACAGTTTTTAACTGATTCAGAACAGGTTGCTATCACAGGATGGTCAGAGCAAAAATTAGTATTAAAGATAACTATGAAATAAAAATAAAAATAATTAGAAACTGGGATCTAGTAGATAGAAACAAACTAGGGCAATATAAAGAGATATACAAAGACCTATTAAAAGAACAACTTACATAAAAATTAGATAGTAATGATAAAGATATAAACGAAATAAACAACATACTCACAGCAACGATGATTATATCAGGAATCATCGTTGATAGAAAAATAAAAACAGAGAAGCTTATGGATAAAAGAAGGATGCTGAACGAAGAAGGTAAAATAAAATCTATAGACTATGTAGAAATCAATAAAACAATAAGCAGAATGATAAAAAAAATATGTGAAAAGAACAAAAAATAAAAATAGAAGAAGTAATACAAAACGACAAAAATATAAAATGCTTAATACCGAAATTTAATTAAGTTTGAAATAAACAAAATAAAATATGTAAACTGAGTAGAAACAAACAAACAAACACAATTTCTACTCAGAATTATATAAAACAAAAAAGGAACCACAAGAAGAAATTAAAAACCAACTAAAATAAAAAATGACAACTTAGAGCTGCTGCCAGAAATAAGCAAATCGGAAATAAAAAAAGCCTTGAAAGACATGAAAAACAACAAATCGCCTAGAAAAGATGGAATAACTGCAGAGATGCTGAAATATGGTGGAAAAGTGGTAATTAATACTCTACATTCTCTTTTTAACAAGACATTAAAAGAAAAAAGAATTACAAACAACTGGAAGGAATCCTTAACCATTATCCTACACAAGAAAGAGGATAAAGAAGATACAAAAAACTACCGTCCTATAACACTCCTTAATGTAATGTATAAACTTGTAACAATAATATTTACTCCAACCAATAGATTGACGACAAAATTCGACGGATACCAGTCGAAAGAACAAGCTGGTTTTAGAAAGGGATTCAGCACAAGTGATCATTTACTAAGTAAGAAAATACTTATAGAACGAGAAAATGAATACCACATTCCTCTATATATAGCGTTTATAGATTTCGAAAAGGCTATAGACAGTGTCTAACATTGGGCAGTGAAAAGTTCTTTAATTAACAACAGAATTGACCACAGATATACGGAACTAATAGTCAATATATATAAGGAAGCCAAAACAACAATTAAAGTATATGAAGGAACAAAATCAATACAGGCGTTTATTGATTGAACAAAATCAATCAATATATAGAGGCGTGAGACAGGGTGACACAATATCACCGAAACTTCTCAATCAGGCTCTGGAAGAAATTTTTAAAAGATTAGAATGGAAAGAAAAAGGTATAAGAATTTGTGGACAACGCTTAAACCATCTAAGGTATGCTAATGACATCGTATTGATAACCTATAAAAAAAAATTATTTGAAATGATGAAAGAACTGGATGTAGAAGCTGGAAAGATAGGCTTTAATATGAATTACAGTAAGACCAAAACCATAACAAATAAAGATGCAGACATCATAATGAGAATCGGATAAGATATCGGACAATAGAACAAGTTTAGGATTATATATATATATATATATATATATATATATATATATATATATATATATATATATATATATATATATATTTATATAATATAAAATTAATGTTTCTTGGGTTTAGGTTCAATAAAGATATGTTACATGTGGAACTAGATTTTATTTTTCATTGCAATCAATCAACGTTTCGGCAGGAAACCCTTGCCTTTGTCAAGGCCCCAAATGAGATGGACAGATGATATCAAGAAGCATGTGGAGTCTAAGTGGATGACTGTAGCGACAGACAGAGCGGAATGGAAAAGATTTGGGGAACCCTATGTCCAAAGATGAACCGAAGAATGCTAATTAGATAGATTAGATACTTTGCAGGTATTACACTCATTTATATATCCTTTTCTTGTCATAAAATGATTTATTTGTGAGTTTTCATAATAAGTTTAATTTATCTGTTATTGTAAAACGTTTAAAAAAAAATAATCATTGTGGACGTTTTCATAATTTTATAAATTTAATAAATTATATCAATATTACACTAGAATTTTCATATTTTATTGTTTTCTTTTATTTGTGAGTAGACTTGACACTTTATGAATAATTGTTTTTAATTCCTCACCTTAAATTACATACGAAGTCTAAATTAAATAACAACTTGCTTTTATTAAAAACGAGATAAATACAATTTTCCTCACATTTATTAAAAATTTGAGTATACATTGTTCAAATAAACAGTTTTAATCAAATCCCTGATTTCTAATTCCCAATATTGATCCCTTTATTTGCTAAAGCCGAATCTCGTATTGCCAAATGAAAAAAGTTAAACTCACCTTTTAAATGAATTGTTCCATTATGTAGCAGATTATTGTAAAACTGTTCTATTGAGTCGAAAACAAGAGTTTCCAAGCGATTGTAACTGAGATCGAGATGAACAAGTGTAAATACACTTGTAAATAATCCGGCTGGAAATCTGGAAAGCCTGTTATTTTTCAAGCTCAAAGTTTTCAAAAATCGAAGGCCGTCAAAAGCTCTGTTGGATATAAACTCGATGTTGTTGTCATCCAAATACATTTCCTGAAATTTAAAAAAAGTTCGAGATTACTTTTCGGATTTCTGTTCGTCAAAAGCTTTGATTTAAGAAAAATTCAAACAAAAGTTTTCTGCTATTCGTTTTTGTGTAGATTAGATTTCTTTTTATAAGCTTATATTAAAAACAACGTCTTTAATGTGTTTTTGTACCTTTTTTACGGCTAAGGGTATTATTAAAATGTAGCAGCAAACATACGGGGTATATTCTGATATTTGGTAGATTAAAAACTCAAAAAATTAGCTAAACTATATATAATTGATGAATTCGACCGTTACTTGATGGAAATTCATTTTATGTAACAATAAAACACTGAAAACTTTGTTTTCAAACTTCCACAGAATTTATTTTAACTATTATCACTACAGCTGTTTCGGCTGATAGCCTTTCTCAAGTGATCTATTTTTGGCTTGGGTATACAAATTTATAGTCTCTAATGGAATAGGTTGAGGAGGGAAGAACTGTTTGTCTCAAGTTGGTCATTCAGATTTATATCTGTGTCTTTAATTTGTTGATTTCCATAGATTCTAACAAAGATAGCTTAAGGCCTTTATTTTGAATGTGAAGAATTTTAAATTTGTCATTAAAAGAATGATTATGATCTAGAAGGTGAAGTGCGTATGTCGAATCTGTTTTTCTATTCTTGAAAGCCCTTTTATGTTCTGCTATTCGTTTCTCTAAGTTTCTACCAGTTTGACCGATGTAAGTTTTTGGGCAGTCGCCACATTGAATTTTATACACACCACTATTTAAGTGTTTTTTATTTTGGCTCTTGTTATTTTTAATATATTTACCTAGGTTGTTATTTGTTCGGAAAGCTGGTGGTATTCCTTTCTTTTTTATGTGTTTAGCAATTTTTGTTGTTATTTTGCCTGTATATGTAATCGAGCAGAAGGTACTGGGTTTTTTCTCTGGTGGTGGAAATACTATTTTCACCAAATTTATTGCAAATAGCAGTAAACAACGGATACAACGAACAAACAATTAATAAAATGTTAAATCAAAAACTACACAAGAAAGCCCTGAAAATAGTATTTCCACCACCAGAGAAAAAACCCAGTACCTTCTGCTCGATTACATATACAGGCAAAATAACAACAAAAATTGCTAAACACATAAAAAAGAAAGGAATAACACCAGCTTTCCGAACAAATAACAACCTAGGTAAATATATTAAAAATAACAAGAGCCAAAATAAAAAACACTTAAATAGTGGTGTGTATAAACTTCAATGTGGCGACTGCCCAAAAACTTACATCGGTCAAACTGGTAGAAACTTAGAGAAACGAATAGCAGAACATAAAAGGGCTTTCAAGAATAGAAAAACAGATTCGACATACGCACTTCACCTTCTAGATCATAATCATTCTTTTAATGACAAATTTAAAATTCTTCACATTCAAAATAAAGGCCTTAAGCTATCTTTGTTAGAATCTATGGAAATCAACAAATTAAAAAACACAGATATAAATCTGAATGACCAACTTGAGACAAACAGTTCTTCCCTCCTCAACCTATTCCATTAGAGACTATAAATTTGTATACCCAAGCCAAAAATAGATCACTTGAGAAAGGCTATCAGCCGAAACAGCTGTAGTGATAATAGTTAAAATAAATTCTGTGGGAGTTTGAAAACAAAGTTTTTAGTTTTTTATTGTTACATAAACTATATATTTTTAACCCATAATTAAAAAAAAATAAGCTACGAAAATAATTAGAAATAAAGGCTATAGCGGGATAAGATGGTCAAAATTGCATAATGCTCGATTTAGTTTTGAGCCTGGCCATTCGAAAGGACATAATTAAAAACTCAGGTAAATTTTCAAGTCCTTAGGTGCCTCTGGGGGTTCGCTATGGGAAAAAACGTATTTAAAGAAAAAAAATTTTTTTTAGACGCTGTATTGCTGCAAAAAATCTGAAAAAATTCATAAAAGCGTAGTTTAATAATACAATACTACCTGATTTTTTTTCAGATTTTTAGCTTGAAAATTGAGCCAAGGAAAAATATTTGAAATTTTCAGTAATATTTTAGGTTATGTCGGAAATTTTTGGCCAACTTTAAAACAATGTTTTTTTATGGGTTTTTTCCCGTTCTTTCGAATGGCATAGGTAATATTATCATTTTCAACGTGGAAAATGCCTAAAAATTTAAAAAACTGATTTTTTGGCATTTTTCTGAAGCACCCCCACCCCTTAACAATAAATTGTATGGGCCTAGGAACAAAACAAAAAAAAATAAGTATTACATAGAAAATAAAAAATTTATTTACACTGCCATAAGATACAATAATATCAGTTTTTATAAAATAAAAAAAAATAATAATAAAATAAACATTAATTAGGTTTTTTAGTGAGATCGATGACTCATAACCTTAACAGCATACGTCTAAATTAATGAAAATTCATATTTTTATATGTATTCTTACCTTTACAATCGAAACAAGCTATTAAAACTATTATTTTTTTCCTACAGCCTGCTAAAAAAAAAACGAAAAACCCCGTTTTTCGGCGTTGTTTCTAAGCTTTCGCTATATAAACTCTAAAATCAGTGTCTAAATGAATGGTAATTTACATTTTCACATGTATCTTTCTGTTTACAATTAAAATCAGTTATTCAAAGCATTAGTTTTATCTCACAACTTTCTGAAAAACCGAAAAACCCCGTTTTCTCCATGTTTTTAATACATAACCTCAAAAGACTCTGAAAAATGAATCGTGAATTAGAACGCCCTTGTACACTCAAAAGTTGTGGAATTAAAAGCTAGCGAATATATCTACATATATACGTGATATTATATCACAATGTACATGCATTTATACACAAACGCATATCTATATAGTTCTATGACTTTTGAGATCCTTGTTATATAAATTCATAAGCTCGTACCATGCTAGTCCATCTCTTACTCTTCCGCTTAGATACAAGAGCCTCATACCCATGCTTATACTATTATTAGTTTATTTTTTATATATACTTAACTGTTTAGGCCCTCATGTCTTAGCCCGACATCCCGCATATCCAGGGAGCATGATTGTAACAGAAAACATAGCGTTGATAGTTGCGCCAAACGGTAGTTGATATTAGGCGGCGCAACTACCAACGCCGTGCATGTATGATATAATCAGGCTCGCATTATATATTGCTCTTAGTGCGTTTGCGTGTGTAGGGCCATATCCTCTATATCGCTCTTAGTCAGTTTGCGTGTTAGGGCCTTTATCTTTTCGGCAGGGCTTTTCCTCAAATGTTGAATAGCTCCCTGTTTTTGTGTTTATTATGAATTTGACAGCAGAATTGTGTCGTGTCTAAAATAACAGGCAAGAATAACCAGTATTATTGTTTTATATTGTGAAGCAACAAATTCTTTTTTTACTATAACGTTGACCCTATGCATTGTGGTTATTTATTGGTCGGAGGTTAATAGTAAAGTAAACATCATAATGGAGGTTCAGGAAAGCCAATGCTGTATTTTTATTAACACTGCGTTTCGACGTTCTGCTGAATAGCTCTTGCTCGATCTTTCTCAATTTTTGACTGAATCAACTGTGTAACAAAGTAAGTTTATAAGTACCTCTTTAATACTAATTCTGGGTGTTTGGATTACCGCTTTGAAAAAAAATATTTAAAGTATTATACTAGAGAACATTTTATAGTTTAAATTGCTCTTGTTACTGAAGTAGATAAATGTTTGATAATAAATTTTGTTACTTTGAACAAAGATTTAAACGTTTGGAACAAAAGTTTTAAAAATGTAAAAAAAACGTCCCAATACGGCCCAAAACTAAATCGAGCATGGTGCAATTTTGACTATCTTATCCCGCTATAGCCTTTGGTTTATATTTTCTTTTACCATATAAAATTAGGTATCATAAAAGCTATTCCAATTTTGTTTTTACTTGTTTAAACAAATATTTTCATTACTAGCCAAATCAATCTCTTAAATTTCTCATTCAGCACTTCGTTCTACGCCCTGAGATCCTTCTTCTTCTTTTTTTTTTCTTCTTCTGCCTTAAGTAATAAAACTTTGGACATAGACCTCCCCCAAAACAATCCAGCGTTTTCTATTTTGCCCCATATGCTTCCAGTTGTGTCCTCCGATCTTCTTAATGTTATCAGCCCATCTCCTTTGTGGTCTTCCTCTACTTTTCTTCCTTAACCATAATCTCTATTTTTGTATTTTGTGGTTCCATATATTATCCTTTGGTCGGGAATTGTGTTCTGCGAAGCTCCATTTTAATTTAGCAGCATGTTCCTCTATGTCTTTTAATTCAAACTATGACAGTTTGTTTTTTTTTGTCAACTTTGATTATCTGTCCCAGGTAGATGTATTTGCTTAGTGTTTTCTAATTTATGTCGTTTAACGTAATTTCTCTAGTTGGCTATGCCAAGGCCATTAAAAAAAAACGTTATTTCTTTAATGGTCGGAGGTTGTTATTATTTCTCTAATGGTTGTTCTGACCAGGAATTTGTCAGATTCACTTTATGCTGCCCTCAGACTTTGTACGCTAATGATATTGCTAGAATGTCTTCCATCGATAAGCACATGGTCTATCTGGTTTCTTGTGATTCCGTCATGTGACAACTAGGTTACTTTATGTATACCTTTTCTTTGAAATTGTGTAGTTTTTACTACCATATTGTTGGCTACAGCGAATTCTGCCAGTTTTGATCCGTTATCATTAGTGTTATCATGTAAGCTATGTATGCTCTAAGATGGTCCTCTTTACCCAATTTGGTATTGAAGTCTCCCAGTATGATTTTGACGTCGTATATGGGTGCCGTTGTGTACTTTTGTTCTCAAATTTCATAAAATTTCTCCCTGTTTGGATTATTTACATGACATCTTTTTACTTATTATAAATATTTTTTTATGTTTACCTGCTTTTTGAAAATAAACTTATTTATATATTATATTTCACTATAGTTTTATTTGCAGTGTTATTACTTGATCTAAAAAAAGTAAAGATACAAATAAAATCTTTCCATTGTTTCGATACAATAACTCCAACTCTATATTGATCAGTGCTGTTGTCATTTCCGATTTAATAAAACATTTCGTGATTGCGGACAGAGCATTAACCAGATATTGTGTGCAACTAATGCCCAATACATAATATATTAAGTTTTTCTATTGCCTGTACGGTTTTGTTCAATTTTCCTGCTAAGTATAAGCCATGAGTTTATATGATAAAACTCATACCAACATATTCATATCATTAATAAACTCATTTGGAGCAACACACAAAGAAAACCCACACAAATAATCAAAACTTAACCCTGAATAAACCAATACAAGGAATTACTGACCAAAGACACATAATAATGTCGAAATGACTCAATTACTGGGGAAGTAAATATACAAGGTAAAAATATTGAGAGAAATGTTATAAAAATATTTAAAAACGACAAAGCTTGTGGGCCTGAGGGCATATACGGTAAAATAAAATTGAAACATTATTAAATATTATTCAATAGAATGGCAAATATATTTAACTTGTGTATTAATAGTCTCATCATCCCAAAAAATGTAATACCGCATATATAACATCAATCTATAAAAAAACGGACAGAAAACTTTGTGAAAATTGAATAGAACTATCTGGAATAAGTACAGTCTGTAAATTGTATGAGTATGTTTTAAAATATATTATCTTCTTATTCTTTTTTTCCTCTTTATAAGCAAATCTGTTTATTCATTGGTGGATTAATACCTCTATAGAACTTTTGCTCCATCTTTTGCGCGGTCGTCCGATGCTATGTGGTTATTACATTCTTTTTTTTTACGCACATTCGTTCATACACTATATGTTACATTTTCTTTTAATGTCTTCTCTTCTCCTTCGATCTCTTAGCGTATTTCCTGTAATTATCTCCAGTACTATCATCTCTGCCGTTTCAAGTAGCCTTTGCGTTGTGGCTGTATCGGGTATTGTTTCTGAGGCAAATATTACTATTGATCTTACACTGGTTTTATGAATTCTTGCCATATAGTGTTATTAAGGCATCTTGCCTTAATTTTTGTACTTTATCTCTCACTTCTTGTGTGTTATTCCCAGGTATTTAATTTCCATTACTTGTTCAATATTGATGTCATCAATTTCTATTTTACATTTGGTTGGTTCTTTGCTTACTACTATTGTTTTAGTTTAGAAATAAGATTGTCATAGTAAATTATTTTACTCTTATATTAAATCTTTGGACCAGTCTTTGCAGACTATCTTTATCTTGCACTATCAATATTGCATCGTCTGCCGAACAGAGTATTTTAATTTCTTTGTTTCCCATTCTACATCCTCTTTCTTTGTTAACACTTTTGATGATTTGATCCATGATTAAAATGAAGACCATGGGGCTCAATGAATCCCCTTGTCTTCTTCCGCTGCCTATTTCTATAGGTTCTGTAAGTTGTCCATCTATTCTGACTTCAATTTTGTTGTTTGGGTAGATGTTTTCGATAGTTTTTTTTAATATTAAGGGAGCCTTTCTATTATACAGAAGATGGATTACATATTTTAGTCTCTGTCAAACGCTTTCGTTAGGTCAATTAGAGATATTATACAACAAAAAATTAGTAGCCAAAAAAGCAAAACAAAGCAGCTTTACTACAGTTTACTACTCTTTTAAGAGCGCGAAAAGGAGGACACTTTTCACGCTCAGGGATTCATCAGAGTGGCTTTGTTGTAACAAACAGGACATAAACCACGGTTAGGTAGGTGGACAACATATATGGTAAACATACAAAGAAAATGTTCAAGCATACGATCAATTTTACACTCATACCTTTAATTTAATTTCTAAAAGAAATATCATGATTATTTTAAAGATTTTTATATTGCCTTCACTTAATAGAAGATTTACATTTAATGGCGTACTTAAATCCTCTTCTTTCAATTTTTTTAACAGCCACGTGCTTGTATTACGATATAGTGGGCAGTTGAAAAATATATGATTTAAATTAGCTATACTAGTTCCACACTTACATCGGTCTGTTGGGAGAACTCTTATTTTGTGTAGATGTTTCGGAAAACATCTATGATCTACTTTTAATCTTAAGCCAGTTGACACTGTGCTTCTGCTTAGTGTAACAATAAATCAGAGCCCCTGCTTTCACCAAACTGAATCCATTGTCTGTCTCATTTAAATTTAATATGTTAATTTATATAGGCAAGTAGGTCACATAAATATGTTAAATTCTTCTATCACCATATGTGGGCGCTGTAATGGATTTTTAGCTATAGAATCAGCAATAGTATTGTCAAAAATATCTGAGTGTACCTTAACCCATAGAAATTTAGTACCATATGGATCTGATAGTTTTAGTAACTGTTGAAAAATTTCTAATATGAATATATTATTGTTATTGATTGTGAATTTATTGTTTTGTAAGGAGTGTAATACTGACAATGAATCACTGCATATGACAATTTTGTTCCACTGGTTTTCACAGCACAATTCAAGGGCTTTGTATATAGCACATGCTTCAACAGAAAAAATGCTAAATTGATTATTTAAAATAAATGATTCATTAATTTTTATTTTTGGTACAAAGTAAGCACTGGTTGTATATGTTGGTGATTTTGACCCGTCTGAATAGATCACAATATGATCTGAACAGCCACTTAAAATGTCTTTAAGAGTAGTGTAGCAAAATTCGTTTTGGTATTTTGGGATAATATTTGTAGCTAGAACACTTGTTAGGTGTGGTATATCCAACGATTCCCAGATAAGGTTACAAGGGGAATTTATTAATTCAGTTCGTTGCAAGTTATAATTGCTCTTGCAAATGGTGGAGAGTAAAAGTAAGAATTTAAAATCAACTATCCGATGAATTTAATATCAACCAAGGTCTAACGTAAGGTGCTGCACATTAAACAACTGGGACAACCAAGTGATAGCTTACATAGATGATATATACATAATATTATGCGGACATTAAAAGACAACCAAAAAGTTTATACATATTTTAAAGAAGCGGCACATACTATGGGTATAGAATTTAATGTTTTAAAGACAAACTACATGAAAACAACTCGGGAAAAAATGCAACTGAAAGGCATCCATATATCTTAAGGCAAGCAAAAATTTGAAAGAGTAGACCATTCTTAATATTTAGAAATAATAGTAACAATAGGAAATAGAAACAGTGATAACATAACAGCGAGACTTTTACTTGTGAACAAATGCTTCTACAGCCTACAGAATATCATAAAGTAAAAAGTATCTATTAATCTATATTCTTAATGTATATCTTAATTCAAAAATAGAAATGTACACAAGAGTTATGTGACCTGTAGTAACATATGCATCAGAAATATGTACTTTGACTAGTAAACAAGAGGAACAACTTCTTAAATTGAAAAGAAAAATTTAAGGTAAATATGTGGATCTGTACAAGACAATGGGTAATGTAATGGGTAAATAAATAGAGCATTTTATTAGACCGACCATCACAAAACTTTCTCGGGAACTCCCGAGAATTTTCAATATTTACTTTCAAAATTTTGTATTGTTCTCTAGTTCGGTCCATTTTGGAATTTTGTAATATTATTTGGTATCCATATTATAATATGTATATTGATCAGTTGGAACAAGTTCAAAATAAATTCCTAAGAATTTGCAGGTATAAAATGGGTTTTATTAGAACTAACTGTGATTATAACTATATTCTTTGTCAACTTAATATGAAAACTTTAGAAAATAGAGAATCTGAGTGTGAATTGCGTTTTTTGCATAAAATTCTTAATGGTTATGTTGATTGTCCGAAACTGCTGGAATTAATTGTTTTTAATGTAAATTCTAGAAGAACACGCTCTCCTGACCTGTTTAGACTAAAGTTTCATCACACTAATTATGGTAAAAGTGAGTCAATCACAAGCATGTTGAGAACTGCCAATAATTTGCAAGATAGTGTTGAATTGTTTAATTTATCCGTGTCCTCGTTCAAGAATAGTTTAAAGAAATTGAGACATTAATGTTATTAATACTTTTTAAAATTGTAATATATGACTATAGTTTATATGTTAATTATATGTGTATATTGTAATTTTTGTAAGGAAAAAGGGTTTATCCCGTTAAATAAACAAACAAACAAACAAACAAACAAAAAATATACCAAGTAAACAACTGAGTTGGTTGGAGCACGTTTAAAGAATGGATGATAAGAGAAATACAAAACAAAGTACTTTATAAAGCATTAAACGAAAAGAGACCGAGAGGTAGGCCCAAAGAGAGATGAATTAATGGTATTAACTAGGATTTAAAAGAACACACGAGAATGGGAAAAACAAGCAAAGTAAAGAAAAATGTGGTCATCTATAGTCAAAAAAGCAAAATATTCATGACACTCAAAAGATTTCCGCAAAAAATACAAATTGGAAAGTACCGATTTTATAAAACGCTGGACTTATTGAGGAGTTATGCTGGCCATAGGGCAGCTAGCAGTAGGGCTGGCCTCAATTCCATGTAAAACTTTAAAGCCTACAAACCCCAACGGGCGTTCTTGGTCCTTTATGGGCTGTCAGTAGTCACAGATGATGAAGATGATGAAATAACCAATATTATCCAGTACAGTTATCCAGTGTAAACAGTAGTGAGTGAATACACACATGTCCAAAAGTTTGGAATACGTACAAATAATAGCTCTACGCCTATGGTGGTTTTAAAACTGTTGTGGATATTCATTCTAGAGCGTTTTTATTATTTTTTTGTATGATTTTGGTTACATTCAACTAATTGGCGTATTTACACATTATTTCAGTCGTTGTTTAAATTTAAATTGAGCTGTTACAAAAAATGCCTAAAAACGTGATATCTAATTTTGACAGAACTAGAGTAATTGCTTTGTTACAACAGGGCTTTAGTCCGTTATATAAAATAAGTTATATCGCGAATTATGTTGATGTTATTTAGAGTGATGTATCGAAAAATAAAAGAATCCAAGATACAAATTACGTCAAGAATTGTCCCAGAAGTGGTAGAAGTCGATGTACAACCGCAGCACAAGACCGTCAAATTAATACCATTGATAGCTCGTAGAAATCGTCTGGAATCTACTAGTGATAAGTAAGGTTTTAATTGACTAGAGAAACGATGCATCATGGTAATAACTGGAATAACGTGATATTTTAAGTTGCGTAAGAAATCTCTGTGGATGCTGATAAGCAAAAAGCAACAACCTGCTCGACAATTACGGATAAGTAACATATTAATTGACCATGTAGAATCTTATGTGTACCTTGGCACCAACGTAAATGCAAAATGGGAACAGGCCATAGAAATTAAGGCGAGAATAGAACGAGCTAGAGCAGCATTTAGCAATATGAAAAAGCTCCTCATAAGCAAGGATTTGTCTCTTCCCCTAAAACTACGTATAGTTAAATGCTACATTTTTCCGATCTTGCTGTATGGCGTGGAGGCCTGGACGCTAACGGAGACGCTAACGAGAAAACTAGAAGCATTCGAAATGTGGGTGTACCGACGCATTCTTCGTATATCCTGGACCGAACATGTCACCAACATAGAGGTACTCCAAAGAATCGGAAAGGAGAAAGAAATCGTGAATACAATTAAACAAAGAAAGCTTGAATATCTAGGCCACATATTGAGACACGATAAGTACCGTCTGCTACAATTGATTGTCCAGGGAAAAATAGACAGTAAGCGGGGGCCAGGCAGGAGAAGACACTCGAGGCTCCAAAATCTGCGGAAGTGGTTCGGGCTCACATCGGTCGAACTATTCAGAAGCACCGCAAACAAGATCAAAATTGCCATGTTAATAGCCAACGTTCGCAACGGACAGGGCACTTGAAGAAGAAGAAGAAGAAATCTCTCCAATCCATTTACATATTATTATGGAGGTGATATATCCATTCATATTATATAATCTCAAGCAGTGTAGAACAATACCATATGTAAAGGGATTAGGAGAATAATTAAAAAGGATGGGAAATAGGTATAATATCACAAGAGCATTCAAAACAACTAACACGCAAATCTTTCCTGTACAAAATCAAACATAACAACACACAAGAACGATATAAAAATACCTTGTAGATGCAATAATTTCTATGTGGAAGAAACCACAAGACCAATAAGTGTAAGGATAAATGAGCATGAAATATTTATCAAAAACATATATGCAAATATGCCAATGATAATGAGCACAGAATAAAAAGAAATATTTTAATAATCATGAAATAAACATCCATGGCAAATAAAAAAAATTAAAGAATTAGCTTTTATTCTACTTAAGGAAGAAAAAGTAGCAACACCATCGACGAAATGTAGCAGACTTTGGCTACCAATACTAAAAAAAGGAATAAAAACCAAAATATATTAACAATAGCGAATCAACATAACTCACAGAAATCGTCTACAATTATACACAATACATAATTAACACATAATCAACATATAACATATGTTATACAGCCTTTTAAAACAAGATTTGCCTATAAGATTGAGTCCAAATAAGTCTACTATCAATTTTTAAACATAACCTCCAACAACAAGAACAAGTATGGCTTTTTAAAATTATAAAGAAAACAATGCAATCTAATACTTTATTTAAAATGTTACTGTCATTTTCTATATCAACCTTTCAGATCAATATAGTATATAGCTTAATTTAATATGCATATATAATGGGTATATGTATATTTACCTCAATATCCCATAACTCCAGAAACACCGAGGAAGTTAATCCAATAATTTTGTTCATACTAAGATCGATCACTTTAAGTTTCGACAGCCCGAAAAATGTCATGTTGTTGATATCGCAAAGCAGATTCTCTGACAAATCCAAATCTAGCACATTTCCCAGACCGGCAAATGCCTTATCTTCAATTTTTGTAATGTTATTTTTATTTAAACGAACATACTTTAACTGCGGCACATTCAGGAAAACTGCCGGGTGAATTAACTTTATATTATTCTCACTTAAATCTAATTCCGTTAGAGAAAGGAGGTTGGAAATAGAGAATTGATCGAGATATTTAATCTGATTTTGCGCTAGAATGAGTTTCTGGAGCGACGTAGAGTTTCCGAATGCGAACTTTTCTATAGTCTCGATAACACCGAAAGTAACTGTTAGGTTTTTTAAAAACAACATCCTCGAGGAAAAGTATTTGGGTATACTACTTAAATCGCCGTTTTTGCTCGATATGACACTGAACTCCGCGAGATACGGTTGCGACTCAATTATTAACTTCCACATAAAATTGTCTTTGGTAACGCTTCCGAATATCCAACACTCCGCTGATGAAACTTGATGATATTTGTCTTTTGTGCAGAAACAACGGATGTTGTCATTATGAGAAGGTTCTAGATTACATATATTGTCCGGGGAAGAGGAAATGGTTTTGCTTTTATTTCTGGAGCGAAGTTCTTTTAACGAGGCCTCGCTGACCCACAGCACTGCCAGAACTGTAGCTAATTTCATATTGGGTATCTGCAACAAAAGATTCAGTTTTATTATACTCGTTTGTATTGTGTAAAGCATGTAAAGTTTATATAACCCCTAAAGTAGAAATTAAAAATATAACTTCTCCTTTGGTGTTTTTGAATCCCCTCATGATATTTACAAATTTGATAAAAAAATAGAGATTCAAACAAATCTGGTAGTATGGGCGCTTAATTTATTATACAATTTTTTAATGTATTAATATTAACCCTACAATGCTCAATTTTTTATTTTGGATTGGAAAAAATTATATGTATAGCTATTTTATACAGAAGTCCGAAAAAAATAATTAAAAAATGTAAAGTTATTTTTTTTAATTTCAGGACATTTTTGGTCATGTATCAAATTTGATACAAAGTGCATTTGGGGAAAATTATATATAGGAAATAAAATTCTTAAATACCTTTGTAATGTAATATTTGGCTTTTTGCATCGGGTTCGATCGCTAGTGTAGATTGGCCAATGTCCTACAGCATCGGTTCGGATATCTTTTGGAGAAATATAACTTGTTGGCCCTATCTTTTTCTTCAATTGTATATCCTGTTCAATAGAACTTGTAGATGGTCTTCCTCGCTTGCTTGATAAATTTTGCATACCTGCTCTGCACAGGCAGTCAGCTACCTCAACTCTGAAATTGACCAACGGCATAGACTTGGTACCATTTTCTTTGCATACTCGTTTATAAAGAATCCAACTATTTACAAGTGTGAAATCTACAAGGTGGAAAAAAATTCGTAAGTACCACTGTACGTTTAATTTTGTATCTACCGATGAGACTGTCTAATAGGTCTACTCCACCCATGTGTCTGTTATATTCTTTGACCAGATGTGGACATGATATCTGGATTTTCTTATTTTCTTTTTTGTCAAACCTAACTTCTTGCATAGGCAACTGTCCAGCAAAATTAGATATAAGTGTAACAGCTTTGTTATCTTTCCAAATAACGGTAGATATATCAACACCTTCTGCATTTGATACATACTCGTAGGATGTTCCTCTTTCTTGCTTCTTTATCTCATTATGTGAAGGCAATTTGCAATTTAGTATTGTTTTAGATAATGCCTGGCCTTAGTTGCACATAGTTGTTCATCTACACATAAATATTGTTCATGAGGTATACTCCCAAATTTCAAATTTATGTTCTACAACATTTCTCAATTTATAAAGACGATCTGTTTGTGGATCATCCTTAGCTTTCATTTTTGAGTTATCTGTAAAATGAATCACTTTTCTGACATGATCAAAAGCATGTTGGCTCATTGTTTCTTTTATTTGGGATACTCCAATATTTTTAGACCAGCAGCAACGTGCATTAGGCAAATGGATGACTGACATATAGAGCAATATTCCAATAAATTTACTGATGTCATTTGTACCAATGTTGGCTGGCTTAGCAGGATTATTTTGATTACTGTATAAATTAGATTGGTTGACAACCTCTAGCAATAGATTGTCGTCAAAAAAATATTTAAAAAATTGAAATGGAGTAGACAATTCTTGTACACATGCAGGTAATGAAGAATCACCTTTGAATGCTAAAACATCTTCATTTAACAGTAAATTTCTTTTTTTCCATAAAATACTTTTGAATTTGTCTTTAAATAAATGCAAATCATTAGGATTTTCATCTAAGTCTTCCCTAATATATTCGTTTTCGGTCTCATTAACGTTTTTATTTAATTCATTTCTTATGTCTCCGATATTCTCTATTTGTTCTCCTATATGTCATTTTTTGCTGTATTTTCCAGATCTGCCCCACTCAACTCATCTTCAAATACCACTGGAATATTTGATATGTCTATATTTTCTAAATCTACATCATCATTTAAGTTCTCAATATCACTTACATCACAATCGTCTTCACTATCACTCCAATTGTCGACCATTTCTTGCAATTCTTTATCTGATAGAGGTTTTTTCATACACCAGTTAGACATCTAAAATAATATCAAATTTACATTCTGTATCATAAATGATACAAATTATTTACCGTACCTCATAAAATAATGGTATATGCTCGATAAAACTAATACTAGATGACTTGGATGTGTAATAAACAGTAAACACAATTTTGCACACTCAATTTTCAATAATAATCACCTACACTTCATCTAATTTATATAACGATGCACGTCATCGGCGTCATAGCCTGTGACGTTACATGATACAAACACAAAATATTTAGGGTGTAGGTGTGTTCTTTTTTAGAATCACTTTACCGAGTACACTGGCATTACAGCCACTAGACATATTTTATTATATACCCGTAGAAATAATATTTAAAAATTTCTATTAATGTTAACTTAAAGAAATACACAATAATATGTATCATTTAATTTGTATAAATGCATTATAAAGCGTTTTTATCAAAAACATTTGTTCGGAACACACTGTAACTGTAATCGAACAAAGCTAAAATTTTGGCATAAATTGGTAACACTTATTTGACAGTTGCGGTGTTGACACTTTTTGTACTTCATTATTTTGAATTTTAAAGTGAATATCTCTTGTTTTATATTTTTAACTATTTAATAAAATCTGTTCTTTTTAGAACAAAATTAGTGTGTTTTATTTCAAAAATGTCACGTAAGAATTTAAAGAGTCGTTGTAAAGAGATGGTAATATTTTTGCAATAATTATGTAATCTATTTGATTTAAAATGGAGTCAGGATTTTTTTATACTTTGGCAACTATGTCAACTTCGATCTCTGAGGTAGATAATAACGTAAGTCGTTATCTAAATTAGATGAAGTATATGTTTCAAAACTCAGCGTTATCGTCAACACGACCGTGAAGTGATAACTGCCCAATTCGCGCGATTTATAAAATATTAGACGACGTTTCAAGGTTACAAAATGTATATATCTAATAGAGTTGTTGTTTGGATTTAATTTTATTTTACTGTGTTTACCGTGTAAATTCTCGGTATGTTTCATATAATACATTGAGCAGTGTAGGGTTAATACAAATAATCGCTTAATATTTTGATTTAGATTTTATCTTTTTCTTTTTTTTTATTGTTCAACTTTAAGTACCCTGCCCACTCCAAACATTGGCTACTAATATGGCAATTAACACGATTTGGACATAAAACAAAATATTTCTGAAAAATTTCTTTTAATAAACAATCTTACAGACTTCTTGGAATGATCTTATGTGACGGTGAATTAATATTGTGATGTATCAATAAAACTTTTACAACCAATGAAAAACAAAGAAGTGTTAAGTACAATACTAAGAAATATTTTTATCATCCAGCCTTCTGCATCCACAGTTGAACATAGGCCTCCCCTAATGTCTTATGGTTCTATCGGTCTTAAAGTTTCTGCAGACAATAATGTCCAGAGATTATTTTGATGTCGTTTGCTCATCGTGTGGATGGTCTACTTTTGCCTGTTCTGTCTATTTGTGATCTGCACATTCTAATTTTTTGGGTCCACTGCTTGTCATTCATTATGGCAACATGGTCCGTTAAGTTTCACTTTAGCCATGCCTTGCGCTCTATAAAATCTGTGACGCCTGTGTTTGGGTTACTATGAGTTTGGTTACTGTAGCTTGGGTTAAGGAAAGTATTTCTGCGTCAATAGACATGACCGAAAGCACACGTTTGTGTCGCAAAGAGAAATTGCTATAAGATTGCTGCGTTCAAATGACACAACATTATATACCGCGTTCCTAGTAGAACGAGCACTGAATCCATATCGTAAGTTACTAAAATAATTGGATTCAAAGTAGGAATAAAATTGTTGTTTGCTAACCTTTTCAATCACTTTTCCAAATTAGAAACAATACCTATAGATCTGTAATTGTCAGTTTTTGGGGAAACACCTTTTTATAGATAGGTAGTACTTTTAAGTATTTTACCAAATACTTCAGGTAACACAAATAAATTATTATAATGAGTGAAAGATGATAAAACTATTTGATATGTTTCTTTTAAATCTTGCTAATAATACTTTTTTCGACAACGGGCCGAAAAAAAAGACTTGCTCGGAGAAGGCTAATTTGTGTAACTATAAAGGACATCAATATTAATAGTGGAAAGGGATGTAATTATATTCTCAGCAAATGTAACAAAAACTTGATTTATTTTGTCTGGGGGTAGATCAGATTGTACCGAAATGGATCTTGTATTGTTTCTTTCGAAATTTACTATTTTTCAGTAGTTTCTAGGTTTATTATTGGAATTAGTAATAAAACCACAATATGCTGACTTTTTACTTTATTGTTGTTTATATACTTTAACCATATCGGGATCCTAAGTGGAATATGTAATTATTGTACTTTTTTGGAAAAAATGCTATAATATTAAGTTGCAATAAGTTTCGGGTAGAAAGAACGTCTAAAAATCAGGATCATTATTGGTATTACAAAAAAAGGTCAACTTTGTACTAGCTAGTCCACGTTGAAACTTCTATCACAGAATAACCATCCCAACAAGAAGCGAAACGGAGGGTTTTTTCGCAATCCAAATTTCTTTGCGCATGTGCGAATCCGCCATGTTTGAATTAGTTTTGCTGTCTTGTTTGTTTATGTAGTAAGAATTGTTTGGTGTTTGTTTTTTAATAGTTAGTATAATTAATTTAGTTACCTATTTTTAGTTAGTTATTTAGTTAGTTAGTTATTTAATATATTTGCGTAATTTGTGATGGCTGCACGAAAGGAAGGATTTTATTGTGTTGTTCGTGGGTGCTCATCGAAAACTGGTAAAGGAATTAGTCTCTTTTCAACACCGACTGATCATAGCAGGTAAACAAATTAAATTTTAAATTCAAACGCGTTAAAAATGTTGTCTGAATGTTTATATTTTAGTTAAATATACTTTTTTTAGAGCTGAATTATGGCTGAAAGCAGTTAACAGGGAAGATCTGCTTTTCAAGCATGATAAACTGCACACTAATTATAAAATGTGCGAGAAACATTTTGAACCGGTATACATGTCTAAAGGAAACACAAAGAAGACCTTATTTGGACAAGCATATCTAATGATTTTCTCGCACAGCTAATATTCAAAACACACAGACGAACCATTAAAAAAAATAATGAGGCTGGAAGGTAGATACTTTTCATTTATTCACAATTATAGTGCTTTATTATAAAAGTCATATAAAAATCAGTATCTACTTATATAAGTTGTTTGTTTTTTTCATAATATAAACAAGATCTGGAATTGTGAAATTCAATGATCTTTTATCAGCCTTATTAAGAACATATATCTTATCGTTACATACTGAGTAATATTTAGGTTTTGGTTTTAAATACAAGTGAAATAAATAATGTACAGCCAGTTACTATTAACAATCCAACTGATGACAAACATAGTACTATACCAGATACTTTGATAGAAGAGTTTTTGGTAACAGGTAATTTTTATTATTGCTCCTACAACTGTATTATGCATTCAACTAATCACTAATAAGTATTAACATATCTACTTTGAACGTTTATATGTTATTTGGTCATTAAATATATTTTTATATTTCAGATGTTGATGTTAATAGGCAGGAAGTGTCTACTCCACATAGGCCCCATACTCCACAATGCTTCACATCAGCTGCAACACAAACCCCCTCAAAGTTATCTGGTGGTATACCCAGAAAAAGAAAAATGAGGTTGAAAATAAAAACTTTGCGAGCAAATGCAAAAATGCATATACCACATCCAAACAGAGGGAAGATAATAAATCTTTCTTAATTAAATATTTTCAAATGTGTGACAAACTTTTAAACAAATCCCTAGCACAAATAGTGAAAGCTCAAGCAATTTTAAAAACTAAATGTCCAAAAAGTAGAAGGTATTCTGATGAATATAAACAATTTGCATTATTATTATATTTTTTGGGCCCAAAAGCCTATCCTTTTATGGAAAGAATATGGTATTTGGCCCTCAAAATGAAGTCTTTAAAAAATTACTGAAAATTTGGTCTGTAAACCTGGTTTGAATAATGACCAAATATTTGATGCCCTAAAGTTAAAAGTGAAGTTAGATCAGGACAAGCACTGTAGTATTTTTATTGATGAATTGTCTATTAAAAGTAATTTATTTTTTGAGACAGGTCGTGACGAGATTGTTGGTCTATATGATATAGGAAATAGGAAAAAGGTATCAATAATTGCACAAAATGTACTTGTTATAATGGTTCGAAGCTTATATTCAAATTGAAAACAACAACTAGCATATTTCTTTGTAAACACTACCTTTGAAGCAAATCACCTTCTTCCTATTATAAAAGAATGTATTTCTAAACTATTTCAATCAGGTTTATATGGGAATTGTCGTGTTACTGATATGGGATCGAATTTTCTAAAATTGAGTCAATTACTGGCGATTTCTCAACTAACTCAGAATTTGATGTCAAGGGACAAAAAATTGTTCATATATTTGATTCATGTCATTTAATTAAAGCCACTAAATAGCTTAATAATGTTTTTTATTTTGATGACAAAAAACATCTTGGTCATTTATAGAAACTTTTTATCATGAAGATAAAACGCAGTTCTATAAGTGTGCACCAAAACTAACACACTACCATATATCCTACATCTTTTTAAAAATGGCAAGTAAAACTAGCACCTCAAATTTTAAGTAACACTGTTCCAAGTTTTACATATACATATATTTTTCTTGGTATTCTCTATCCTCTCTTATGAAAAAAAAAAACTAACTACTACGGCCAACCTAACTCATTTTGAAGTATCCTGACAACATATAGACTTAATTATCACACTTAAAATATCAGGTAAAAAGTTACCAGAAATATTTATAATCTAAAAAGTTGGCCCTTCTTTAAACACTTTATGCTATTTAAAAAAGGCCAAATTGCCTCTGTTTTTGTTCTTTAATACACCATAAAAATGAAGTTTTACAGAATTTATTGCGATTACAAAATATCTCTAGAGTGATTATTTGGGCAAGTACAGTTGTTTAAATAATAGGTCTCCAGGATAAGCAAATTAAATTACTATTAAAATATATGGTTGATCTGTGTTAAATTTAGTACACTTTAACCCTCTGTTAGAGGCGTAATTAAGGCTGTCATATTTAGTGGTGTGGGGGACAATTTTCACCAATTTTTATTTGTCATTTTTTTTTGTCCTAGTTTATTTTCTATGAAAATATAATCTATCAAGATAAAACCAAAAAAATATTACAACAAAATTTTATTTTTAAGTAAACGATAATATATTCACATAACCTCATTTTGATGACAGTTTATAAATATTTATTTCAAATGGTCATCACAAACCAAATTTCCATATTTGGAACGAAATATTCTGGTGAATTTATCCCGAATCCTTTTACATACATAACATCTTCCTCGGGATCCGGTTCTGGCCTCGGCTGGCTGCTCATCTTCATCAATACCAAGCAGCAGTGGTGCCCGTTGTCGTAGCTGCCTTGAAATATTTGGATTTTGAGATCTTCGATCTATTTGAGGTTTGATTAACTCCTAACTCAGATTTTACAAAAATTGAATACGTGATATCTTTTCGTTTATATGATGGTGATATTTGTAAATGCAAAAAGCGTTTATTGCGGAAATGTCTACCAGATTGTAGAACAGTACCATCGGTCAACATTTAGTGTTGCGCGCAATATTATTGTGTTGACAAAGCTGGTTAACCTAACTCATTATAAAAAGCCACGACCTCAAGTTTATTTTTATCTGTCATTTATCTATATCAAGGTTAAGGTTAAGGAATATGAAGGAGTGCTTTAGTCTATTTTGTATTGGAAGGAATTGCTTTGGTATTTTCCGTTTATTTGTTTTCATCGTTGCTACATACTGTCGACTAACAAAGTTAGTCTTTTTCCTGTAAAAAGTTTTTTTTCCAAACAAATACTGGCAAACCAGTTATTGCCTGTGATATTTCGATTAGATCCAGAAACTGGTTCAACAAAATGCAACACAACTTCTTCTCCCGAGTTACTTACTTGGTAATGACCTTCTGGTTGCCTGCCTACATAAGCTTCTAAATTCAACATGTAATCTTTCTTAGTGTTAGTTAAATCAAATACTTTAAGGCTGTATTTAGCCGACTTACTCGGTATATACTGCTTAAAGCTGTATCTACCTCTAAATGCTATTGTTCGTCAACGTAAGGTATTCATTTATTAAAAATTTATTTTGAAAATTTTTTTAAAGTAATTTCAGCACATATCTTATTGTGTTGGTTTAACACTGTCAAACCGAAATCATCGTATCAAGAAGCAAAATCTGCAATCAATCATAGATAAGTATCAAGACTTTAGACCATTTCACTTTTGAATTATTCCAGAAACTGTGTAAGTTTTTCCTCTTCTTCCTCTTCTTAGCTTTCTGTCGTCCATGTTTGGACATAGGCCTCTCCCAACTAGTTCCATCGGTCTCTATCCTGAGCAACATATTTCCAATTTGTTCCGGCTATTCTTCTTATATCATCAACCCATCTCATCTGTGGTCTTCCTCTTGGTCGTTTACTTTCGTAAGGTCTTCAATGTTGTATTGTAGTATTCCAACGTTGGTCTTTATGTCTAGCAGTGTGGCCCGCTTTTCCTAGATAATCGAAAAGAACCTATGAGGAACATAAAACGAATAAATGCTTGAATGTCTTCCATTCTGTTCCATATTTTTCCGTGTAGAACTCTTTCGGTCGATTGTCAATTTCTTCACTTTCACTTCCACTTGTACCGCTTCTGTCAGTTTTATCCGGTTCTTGTTCGAAAGCCGTATTATGTTGACTTTTAGTCACGTGGTCTTCTTCTCCAAAATTATTTTCGTCGTCAGTTTTCAGCCCGTCTTCATTATCACTCAACTCCTCGAACCATTTCAACTAAACACCAGGATTGTTACTTCTTTTAACTTTAAGCTTCTTAGAATTCTCTATTTTGTTAAAAACAGTAAGATATGGTTATTAATCATGAATTAAAATCATTTTTAATTAGGTAAGTACCATCAAAATGTATGTAAAAAATTAGTATAGTTAGTAGACCAAAATCGAAAACTTACTTTGACAAGTAGTGGACAAGTAGTGGACAGTCGTCAACCACTAAAAGACTTATGGAAATGCTTGGCAGCTAAGCGCATGTTACTCTGCACACCCATGTTATAAGGTAGCTCTAGGTAGCTCTGACACCTACTGAGCAGAATTTTGAGTAGGTAAATTACATATCATTATGCATAAAACAAATTACAAATCTTACTTTAAACATTTTTCTCTAAAATGAATAAGAAACGTTTTAGAGACAATTTTTTTTTACTTTTTAAGATTGTTTAAAAAAAATCAAACCAAAATCAGCTGAACGTTTTCACGGATTCTTTTTCAGCTACCCCTTATATACCTTTTGAAACCTTTAAATATTTTAAAGATTTTACGTGAATGAATCAATAATTTTTTTACATATAGATTAATCTATATAAAGACTGGATATATTTTGTTTTACGTGTAAGAATATTAACATTTTTTTTAGTAAACGATACAGTCGCTGATTTATTTTTTAGAAAGTAATAGCAGGTAACTATATCTCATCGCACTAAGCTACGCCTTTTTTACGCCCTAAAAACTTTTAACCAATCGTCAGTTATATTACAAAGATATAAATGACTGCTTTGCTTACTAGTTATCAGTACAATTTATACAAAAAAAATTCTAGTACATTTGTTGCAAAATTTACTTTAAAACAAATGAAAACAACTAAAATCCTATATTCCCTTGTTTTGACTGTTATTGCAACAGGTTAAAACCAGCATGAAATGATCAAAGAGTATACTGAAATTAACAACTAATATCTCTTTTGCATTATTTTGTTTAAATTTATTACTCGATAAACAAATACAAACCAAACTTAGCAGGGTGTGCAACGGAATAAACTTTTTGATAAAACTTCATTACATCAAAAAGTAATACAATCAGAAACTTGCTAAATAATGTTTAGATGCTCTGTATTTTGCTCTGGTGTTCCAATTTTCCGCTAGAACACGATTTTCATTTTTAAGTTTAAGCCAATTATTACTTAGCTTTTCATGCCTAAACAGGAATTCCTATCAAAACTTTGCTCTAAACTTTTGAAATTTTTCCATATCTGCTTAACTACTTCTGAAATTCTAAAGCAGCGGTTGCAGCTAACAATATAATATCTATTAAAATTCGAATCTTTTGAAAAACTTTTAATTATAGCTTACGGTAGCCAGAGGCGTGCGATGTGGTCTTTAGATAACAATCATGATTTTTCTGCAGATAATTTCGTTATCAATATTAAAAAGTTTTAGCAGTATTAATATTAAATAAATAATAATTATATATATATATATTATATATATATTAATATTATAAATATTATATATATATAATATATATATATATATTATATATATATATATATATATATATATATATATTTTATATATATATATATATATATATATATATATTATATATATATATATATATAATATATATATATATATATATATATATATATATATATATATATATATATATATATATATATATATTTTGTTTATTTTATTACGTAAGTAATTTAAATTTCTTTTAGCGAAATAAATAAATAACTCCACATTCTTTCTCTATCTCTTTCTCTTTCTCTTTCTCTTTCTCTTTCTCTTTCTCTTTCTCTTTCTCTTTCTCTTTCTCTTTCTCTTTCTCTCACTCTCTCTCTCTATTCCTCTCTTGCACTCAAAAACAAATATGGTTTAAATTAATGAAATTCAGTTTATTTTTCTCCCAAATTAAAACAATAAAATTAAAATTTTTATCAATAATTAATTTCAATTTGTTTTAATATACAAAATCGTTTTTAATTGATATTTGTCAGAAGAAATTATTATGTGAATTTTGCTATACACTCTAATTAATAATGCAATACCGATAATTGTATGGATTTGTCAATTTTTGCGAGATTTATATTTGATCAAACTAGCGTTATGTTTGTAAAATATTATCTGTTGAATCTATTCTAAAAGCCAATTAAGTACCTGAATTGAAATTTGAATTGGTGAAAATTTTTCAAATAAAAAAATTATTTTAAATCGGTTTATATGTTAAGTAACGCATTACGTAAATACTCTTTTGTAACTTAGTGAAGTTATACTTCTATACGCGCATTCGACGTTGGTAATTTGTACGGGAGTGAATCGGTGAAATCATTACATATGTAAGATATAGGTAAGAGAGAGACAGAAGATATATTTTCTCTCTTCTTCTCCCTCGAGAATAAAAATTTTCATTTCGTATTATTATTTATTTATTTATGTGATATGTTTTGTATTATTTATTAAATGCTCATAATTATTTTGGGCTTTTGTATTTCAAAATAATAATTACAATAAATCACTGTATGACCGAGAACTGTCAATTTTGAAATACGTTAGTGTCATGTCTAATTGGCAAATTTTTCACGTGTTTTGCTCATACGCTGGTGTATGTGAATTCGAATCCCAATATGAATTTTCTTTGTTTATATTTGAAATATTTAAAAACCTCACGTTCACCTTATTAAATATATGTAATATACGCAAAAAGCTAAATTTTAAAACAAAATTAAAATTTACAACATAATATTAGTTGTTCGTTTTTTATTTTTATTTTCCACAAACATTTTTTGAAGTTATACTCCTAAACGCGCGTTCGACGTTGGAAATTTGTACGAGAGTGAATGGGCAAAATCATTACATATGTAAGATATAGGTAAGAGAGAGGCAGAAGATATATTTTCTTTCTCTTTCTCTCTCGAGAATGAAAATGTTCCTTTTGTAAATATACTTCATCATCATCATGGCTTATTCACTCCTGGCGGAGTGTTTGCCGCCCTTTTTGGCTCTCTCGTTCATTTATTGCGGAGAGTCAGTCCGCTGTTTTTTTTTTTATTATTATTAAAGCAACGTGTGTGACTTGGCTCTGTCTACAATTTTCCTCCATTCTTTCCGGTCCTTACAGCGCTCCTTCCAATTGTAGATTCTCAGCTTCTTTATGTCTCCTAAGACTTGATCTCTCCATTTTGTTCTGGGTCTCCCTTTGTTCTCTTTGTTGTTGGTCTCCATCCAGTTATTCGCTTTAGCGTAGAGACTGGGTTAGCTCTTACTGTGTGTCCCAGCCACCTGAGCCTTTGAGTCTTCACGAACTTGATTATGTCTTCACCCTCGACGACTTCTTTAAATTCTTCATTGGTTAATCTTCTAAATTCGCCTACACTTATTCTCACCGGTCTCATTGTTCGTCGAATTATCTTTCTCTTTAAGATTTCCAACTTCATTTCATCTTTTTGTGTAAGGCACATCGTCTCTGCACCATAGGTGATCACTGGCCTGATTGCAGTCTTGTAAATTTTTAATTTGGTTTTCTTACTAATCTGCTTTTCTTTCAGGAATTTTCGCTCTCAGGTATTTGAAACGGTGTACTCTTTTAAATGTATATGCACCAAGCTTAATTTCTTTCCCTATGTTCGTATTCTCACTTGGACACTTGAGGTATTTCGATTTGCTTTGATTTATTACTAGCCCTCTCTTCTCTGCTTCTTTATCTAGTATTCATATTATGTTCTGCATGGTTTATAAATTTCTAGTAACCAGTGCAATATCGTCTGCATACGCTATCAGTTGGGCTGAATATTCGATAATCGTTCCCATAATTTTGACTGCTCTTACTGCCCCCTCTATAGCAATGTTAAATAATGTTATTGGCAGGGAGTCTCCCTGTCTGACACCTACCTCCATTTGTACCTCATCTGACGGGCCTTTCCTTGTTAAGATTCGTGCCTTTGATTCCTTCATCTTCATTTTCGTGAGACTTATTATTTTTTCTTGGATGCCTAATTTATTCATATCCTTAATTAGCTCCTCTCTTATTACACTGTCAAAAGCTTGCTTTTAGTCAATAAATAGTATATGTAGATCTATTCCGTGCTCGTAACTTTTTCGACGATTTGCGTTACAATATGTATTGCATCTATTGTGGACTTACCTTCCCTGAATCCATGTTGGTATTCACCTATTTTTGTTCTAGTTTCTTTTTCTATTCTTTGTCTGATCAAATTAGTTAATATTTTATACATTGTATTTATTAACGTGATTCCCCTGTAGTTAGTGCATTTCGTCTGGTCGCCTTTTTTAGGGATTGGTGTTATCAGACTACAATTCCAGTCGTTCAGCATGCGTTCTTCTACCCATATTCGTTCTATTAGGTTGTGGATTCTGCGAGCTAGTTCCTTTCCCCCTTTCTTGAAGAACTCATTTATAATGTCGTCTGGTTCTGCTGCTTTCCTTGTCTTTAATCTGTTTATGGTCGCCAATACTTCGCTGTATAAGGGAGACTCTGACTGTTCTCCATTCCTATTTTCTGTTTGTTCTTTATTTTCTTAATTTTTCGTTAAAATTTCGTCATTTTGTGTCATGTGGAACAATTTCACCCAATCATGTCAACATTATACTGATAATTGCATTCCATGATACTATAACAACAAGATATGCTCACTTGCCGTTCTAATTTTAATCGACTTTGCGCATGACGTCATAGCGAGACAAAGCCAGGGGACTTGTGTGTGTCATATTTTAACGATGCATCATATGGCAACGTTGTTCCATTACTGTAATGAACACCTTTGAAAATTAAACTGTTAACAGTAAGAATACGTTGATGCCATATCTTGCACTAAGAAGTCATAACTAGTTACTTTCTGTGAAAAAGTGGTTTGAAAATTAATAATTAATTTGTAAAATTAATTAAAGAAATATATAAATCTATGATTTGATTGTGTGTATTACAAACAAAATAAATATTGCTATAAAACATAAATTAAATATAAAAGGCCGATAAAATGTAAAGAATTTGACCATAAGGGAAAAGCGGGTCATACTTGAGACTTTATGAATATCATTTAGACATTTTTATTTTACAATCTTTGTGATTTTTCTCTTGCGGATATTGTAATTATCTTTAATATTTTTATTTAGAGTTTGTATTTTAAAATAGATTTTACATCTTAAAAAAGTAATTTTACATGTTCGCTAACATTTACATATTTTGCAGCTTCTATTAAGTTTTTTAAATATTTTTTTGTTATTTTTAATGTGTCGTCATTATAACTATGAAAAATATGTTTCAGTTCACTACATACTATATACATCCAAAGTAATTTTTTTTAAAGATCTATCAATAAAGTATCACTTCAAGTTTATTATAATGGGCATTAATATATATATATATATAATATATATATATATATATATATATATATATATATATATATATATTATCTATAGAAACAGAGCAGCATTTGCTCTGCTCTTAAAGTGTGTCTAAAACTAACAAAGTCTTTACTATATCAATAAATAAATAAAAATATCATTCACTACGTTTTGAAATACACAGGATAGCAAACTCGATTAACACAGCAACATAATTAACATGAACACTTATGAGCATTTAACTAATTGTCATTAAAGTTGTCTGGGGCTTACGTCACAAAAACATGCGCGGTGAATTATCTTGTTTTCTTATAGTATCATGATTGCATTCAATGCAATTTTCAATCCCTATGATAACACGATCGAGTTTGACAACTTCATCCAAATAAATTTCAAAATGTCACGTTTCTAATGTTAACTTAAATTTTAATAATTGTATTTTCACTAACTGTACTTTTAATAAATAAATGTTTCGTTATGTTGAGTTATGATTTTTTTTTTCGAAATATTATCTCGGACATTGATGAATGCCTCATAATTTAATGACAAATTTCTCAAGCTCGTTGTCTGGTAACAGCACTCAGCCTTCGGCTTCGTGCTGTTACCAAGGAACGAGCTTTCGATTGTAATGAAATTACCTCGTCTGTTATCAATGTCCTAGGGATATTACTACTGATAATATTTTCACTCTAATAACGGATTTTTATAACTTTCAGTTATATTAATATTTTATTTTTATGTATTTTTTATAATAGTTAATATTGTATAGGTTTTATATACTTATGTTGCTCTCCTCAGCATTTACTCTTGTAATTTCCTTTTAAAATCCTTATAAAAGTTAATCGGGTAATGTATATGGTGTACAAAATAGTAAAAATAATAATAGAAATCATAAAGTCAACTGCCACGTTAAACTTTCTGTATATTTTTCCTTCTCGCTTCTTTAATGCGACTCAAGAGCATTCTTCGACCCATTTGAACAAGAAACGTTTAAAAAAACCAAGAAACGTTACGGAATGCAAAAATAGGTTTTACACGAATAGCGTACAGCCAAGAGCAAACTCTATACGACAAAAGTTCGCGAAGTTCTCGGTACAGTGAAAAGCTTAATATGAATTAAATCCTTATAACTTGCTGAGTATTCACATAACTGTAAACTAGGTGAACTCAGTATTTAAGATAAGGATTAGGGAATTTTCGAAATTTAACTTTTGTAGAAATAATCTAGTCTTAATAAATAGACATATGAATATTTATATAAGTAGCTTTTATGGAAAGTGTCTTTAAATTTTATGATTATATGGGTACAATGTATAATCCGTTTACAAATTGTTGAGAGCAGGAAATGTGCTTCAAAGTCATAAAACGGTCGTAAAATTTGTATCATCATAGGCGTTCCTGAGGTGTTTATTCATTAACATTGCGTTTTACATTTATTTTCCTTTCAAAAATGTATATCAATATTATTAATGTTTTAATACTAATATATTTAGCAAAAAACAATTAAAACTTTCACGGTTAATGTTTTTTATTATATTATATTAATAAAATAAGAATTTAACCATTACCAATTTTGTAAATAAGAATGCCTTATCTTTTTGGATATTTCTATACTAATCCTCACGTTTAATCACTTTACTAGAAAACCTGGAATTCATATCCGAAGGTACTATTCGTTGCAAGATAATTAGGATCGAATTTCCAGATTTTTAACAATATAATGAGTATTAAGATGCCGGCTTTGGCCATCGTCAACGTCATCAAGTTTTACACCGGTACTGTTGCGTACAGTTAGTAAGTCTGTCTATTCACCAAGAGAGAAGACTATTGTCCTGAATGTTTACGATGCTCTGGTTTCTGAGAAACACTGTTCGCAACATAGTCGAAAGTTGTGCCAACATGACTGGCGTAGGGGAGTCAACTATATATAGGTTCCTATCAGAAAGAAAAATACACGGTATAGCTAACCCAAACACAAACGAGCACTTAAAGAAAAGAAAATTTCATAGATTTTTTTTTTCAAAAAAGAAATACCAAACCTAAACAAAAATTTTTAAGAAGTTAGAGATGACCCGGATTTGCCTCATATCGGACGAACAAAATTGTGGCAAGTTTTAAAAGAATTAAATTTCCGGTGGGAGAAATCAGACCAAAAACCACTTTTGATTGACCAGGAGGATGTATGTGCTGTATGCTTCAAATATAAAGAAAAGAGCTTTAGAAAAGTACATTTTGATTATAATATTATGTTATGCATTATGAAATTTTTGATTTATATAAAACAAGAATGAATAAATATTTGCTTCTTTTTCTTTGGAGGTTAATTGCAGTTAATTATTACAATTTGTTTTTGCAATTACCGTTTGATAGATTAGGGGATAGATTTGGCAATCGGTAAATCTGCTGTTGACAGATGACAACAGAGGTTTGCAATTAATCTCGAAAGAGACAAATATTTACTTGTTATTGTTTCATATAAATTCAAAATTAAGAATTCATCATATAGTATAATCAAAATGTACTTTTTAAAAGCATTTTCTCTTTATAGTAATAATTATTATTTAAATGGAAATAAGCCACAATTAAAGGTTAAAATACATTTATTAGCGTTTCAATTTCCACTTTGGAAATTATTCTCAAAATACACATATTAGTTGTATTACTAATGTTTGTATTATATTATCACTTATGTTTGTATCTTGAGAACGATTTCCGAAGTGGAAATTAAAAAGTCAATAAACGTATTTTAACCTTTGGTTAAAGTTAAGTGGCGCCAAGTCTCTCACACCCAAGCGTCGTCCTAGACGGTATAAAAAGAGTGAGGTTTAAACTATGAAATTTGTGCTCGTGGTACCTTACTAATATTTATCATTGTATCGACCGTCGAGCCGAAATCTTGTGCATATTTTGCAATAAAAAAACATCTTACAGATTTAGATATTGAACAAGAGGGTGATGATTACGAAGTGGATGTAATACCAGCAAAAGTTTCACGGATTGCTACTTTTATAGGCAAAGATGGATTAGTCTGGAAAAAACACTACCCGGTGCAAACAGTAAGAACTCGCCAATGTAATAAACTTACTTACCGGGTGTAAAAGCATATGGCAATAATGCCAAATCCATAATTCATTGTTGGAATTTGTTTCTTTCTAGGATTGCTCTGAACATGATTGACTCCTGGAAATTCTAAAAAATAAAAACCTAGATGAAAGAGATATAAGGCTAATAACACACCTCTATTACAATCAGCGAGCAATAGTAAGAATCGAAAAAGAAACATCTGAAGAAATGGAAATAAAGAGAGGAGTCAGGCATTCTATCACCTCTATTATTTAACGCCTATTCTGAAGAGGTAATTCGAGAAACTCTGGAAGATGAAACAGTTGGCATAAGAGTAAATGGAGTCTTAATTAACAACATCAGATATGCAGATGATACAGTAATAATAGCCGATAGTTTACAAGACCTGGAAAGACTCATGAGCAAAATAGTCATGTGTAGTAGGGAGTACGGACTCTCTCTTAATGTCAAAAAGACGAAGTTTATGAAAATTTGTAAAAACAACTATAATACTAACGAAATCTTGATAGTAGAGGGCCAGCAGATCGAAAGAGTAAAAAAGTACACTTACCTAGGAACACTTATAACAGAAAATAATGACTACACGGCAGAAATCAAAGTCAGAATCGAAAAAGCACGTTCTAATTTTATAAAAATGAAAAAGGTCCTATGTGGCAAAGATCTAACATTAGCTCTTAAAGTACGCCTAACAAAATGTTACGTATACAGTGTACTATATTATGGAGTGGAATCATGGACGTTAAATCTAGATACCATGAGACGACTTAACGCCTTTGAAATGTGGACCTATAGAAGAATTATGAGGGTTTCCTGGGTAGATAGAGTTACAAACAATGAAATACTGAGAAGAATAGGCAAAGAGAAGGAAATTGAACTTACAATTAAAGAAAGAAAGCTACAGTATCTCGGACATGTGATGCGGGGCAATAAGTATGGCATCCTGCGACTCATAATGCAAGGAAAAATAGATGGCGGAAGAAGCATCGGAAGAAGACGAATTTCATGGCTAAAGAACCTGAGAGAATGGTTTGGATGCAGCTCAAAACAACTATTTAGAGCTACTGCCTCAAAAATTAAGATAGCTATGATGATTGCCAACCTCCGTAGCGGAGATGGCACCTGAAGAATAAGAAGAAGGATTGCTCTATTGATTGGTGTTTGAAAAGTAATCGGTTAAGCACAGAAGAGTTGTCGAAGCGAAATGGCAGCGGGGTTGAAATGTTTTGGTTAACCATATCGCAGCAACTTTTTTTATTTTTGTTAAGACATCTAGGATTTAATGATTTAGAAACTCAAAACGAAAGAAAATTGTCTGATAAGCTAGTACCTATAAGGCAACTGTTTACAAGTTTTATAAAAAATTGCAAAAATGAGGAAGATGCGGTTTTTAAAAGTATATTCCTTCCAAACCGAACAAATCGTGGGTATACTGCAAAAACTGACCAAGTCAATTTTTATCGATTTTTCGTTTATCAATCCAAGTCACTCGAAAGACGTAACCGAATACCTGGAAAAGTGCCCAAGTCAAAATATAAAGGCACGATGCCGCAACACACATAACATCCAAATGTCTATGTCTCGGTATGCGTATCAATAGACTGGAAGAAATGATCATGTTGACTTGGTCACTTTTGCATGAAATGTGATTCACATTTCATATCAACATTGAACTGCGACAATTGGCTATTACGACTTGGTCACTTTTTGATGTTTTAGTTTTACCTACACGTTGTATGTTTATTAGTTGAATTATCACGTGTTGGAAAAGGAAATATTAAGTTTATCTTTCATTATGACGTCCAGGGGAAAGTTTTTAGTACAAATGTGTTTAGATGAAGGCGAAGCTAGTACTTCACATGAAAATAACGCAGGTGAGTGTTGTAATTTCGTAATATTTATTGAAAATAATTTTGAGGTTATGATAAGGACAACAAATTATAAAAGTATTTATTACTTAGCTCTTAGCAGATAAACGTTTTCCTTAAAAAATAATATTTATCGCCCCACTTCCTAACCATCAACAGTAAATGCCGCTGATACAAAGTTAATATTCTATGTAGATTTTTGTTGTTGATCATTTTGCTGTTTTAAAATATAAATCATAATAATGAGATCAAATTAGGGTGACTAATAATAAGTAACGGTTTCAAAACTATGGTCTTCTAAATCAACATCACAACACATTCCTATTTTGTCAGCTGGAACCAGCACTACGGAAGGTAAATATACATTTTAAAACTGATCTTTTTATCCTAAACTAATATTTTAATTAGGTTCATTCAATACTACTCTAATGCAAGGATGTTCAACTACCACGTCTGATAATGAAAAAGAGGCATTTTCTGCAGCAAATGATATAGGAATATTTGCAGCTAACGACAAACGTGGCAAAAAGGAACCGGCTAATAAAACCAAACCTGATATTATAGCGTCAATCAAGGCGCATGTACAAAGTTTTCCAATCATGGCATCTCACTACTGTAGATCATCAACTAAACGAGAATATTTAGATTCTAATTTATCGATCGCAAAAATGTACGAACTATATGTGGAAGATTGCAAGAAAACGGGAAAGGAATACGCATCTCAAATAACTTACCGTCGCATTTTTGGTACCAACTTTAATTTGTCCTTTTTTAAGCCTAAAAAGGATCAGTGCCTAACATGCACGAACTACTTGAAGACAAAAGCTGCAGATTTAGAAGAAAAATATCAGAATCACATTAAAAGACGAGACGAAGCAAATTTAGCAAAAAAATCAGACAAAGAGCGCGCAATGACTGATAATAGTTTTTTAAGTGTCACGTTTGATTTACAAAGCGTTCTGCAAATACCTTCTTCAGATGTCTCACCAATGTATTACAGTAGAAAGCTGTGCGCGTACAATCTCACAATTTACGAAGCAGCTAGTCAAAAAGCCCACTGCTACGCATGGACTGAAATTAATGGTCAAAGGGGCAGTTCAGAAATAGGTACATGCCTGCTTAAGTTTATAAAATCTTTGCCACAAAATATTATCGAAATAAGTTTGTTCTCTGATACCTGTAGCGGTCAAAACAGAAATCAGTTTATTGCAGCATTATTTCTATTTATCGTACAAAACAGCAATTTAAATATTGTACAGCATAATTTTTTTGGAATCTGGGCATTCTTTTATGGAAGTAGATTCCATGCACAGCGCCATAGAAAATGCTAAAAAGAATGTTCCAGTATACACTATGCATGATTGGTTAAACATTTTTAGACTGGCATGCTCCAAAAGAGGCCGAAACAAAAGAAGTGATCCATATAACGTACAGGAATTAAGGTATAATGATTTTCTTGACATAAAGACCCTAGCTGCTAATACTCTTAAAAATAGAACCATTGATGAAAACGGAAATCGTGTTAATTGGCTAAAAATTAAATGTATGCGATATGAAGCAGATAAACCGCAATATTATATACTATTTAAGTACAACTATAGTGATCCAGAATTTCTTATGTTCAATGTAGTTGGACGTACTAGACGAGTTATAAATCCTATAAAAGAAATTCAACTATTATACTCTAAAGAAATTCCTATTTCTAAACTTAAAAAGCAGGATCTTCTAAAATTATGTAAGACAAGAACAATTCCCTCTGAATTCCATGCTTGGTATCAGTCAATACCATCAGAGAGTGGAAAAAAAGATGTTGCTCCAGAGCCATCAGTATTGTCCGATTCGGATTTGGATTAGTTCTACTTGTCCGATTCGGAGTCAGATTAATTCTTAGTATAGAAACAGTATCATTTTCCAATTTAAAAAATAAAGTAAATGTTTTTATTTGAAACTTCAGCCTTACACTGTAAATGAATAAAATTAGACATAGGTATTTTCTTTGTGTTTTATTATTGATCAATAATTATCATTTTGTGGCCATGATGTCAATATGAGAAAATTTCTACATCAAAAAGTGACCAAGTCAATTTTTTTTGCGAAAAACAAAAATATTAATACAATCTTTAGAGATACTTAGAATCACTAACTTCAACCATTTAATACCTGGAAGGAAAAAATACATATCCTTTTAAATTGATTTAGAAATAAACTCAAATAAAATTACAAAATATTCAACATCAATTATCTCGAAAGCATCATATTTGACTTGGTCAGTTTTTGCAGTATGCCCACGAAATATGGATTTAAAATCTTTGCCTTAGTTGATGCAAAAACTAGATATACATTAAATCTAAAACCATATGTTGGTTTACAACCAGAGGGACCCTTTCATTTAAAAAATGATCCAGTTAGTATTGTCGAGAGATTAATTGGTCCAATATCGGGTACTGAAAGAAACCTTAAGTGTGAAAATTGGTTTACTAGCTTTGAGCTTATTACAAAACTTCGTCGTGATCACAATCTGACACGTCAGTATAGTGAGAAAAAATAAAAAACAAGTACCGTTGTAGTTTATAAACTCCAAACATCGACCTCTTTATTCAAGTATATTTGGATTCCAAGAAAATACTACAATAGTATCCTATGTACTCAAGAACGGAAAAATGTCTTACTGGCCTCAAGTATGCACAATAATGATCAAATAGACGAATCAAAAAATGATCAACAAAAGCCAGAGATTGTAACGTTTCATAACTCACCTAAAGGAGGGGTCGACACCCTTGACGAACTTTGTGTCACGTATAATGTAGCTCGAAATACCCGGAGATGGCCAATGGTGATTTTTTATTTATTTATGAATGTGGCTGGAATAAACTCCCAGATTATATATCTGGCCAATAACCAAAATAATAATTTGCTTCATAGAATATACATAAATCGTTTGGCCCCAGAGCTAATCGACCAGCACATAAAGCGTCGCTTCATGGTGGAAAATATCTCTCCAGCTATTCGGAACCGACGCCAAGAGTTGGCTGGAACTTCAAGTGAACTTCCAGGAGGTAATCACGAAAATTTAAAAATCAAAAACGATGAAGTTTTTGCGGTAAAGACAGTAAGACTCTTTATTTTTGTCAAATGTGCAAAAAATTTATTTTGTTTCACATGCCCAGTTTGGTGCCCTGATTGTATATTGCACCCACAAAATGTTTAAAATTACACTCACAGGATCCAGTTTGACAAACAAATCTTATATTTTAATGTGTTGTGCCCTTATTACAATTAAAGTTAATTTACATGAACCCTTGTTTTATTTTTCACAATTCATGAACATCCATCATTTATTAATTATTTTGGAGGTTATATAATTTGTTTTGCCAAATTATATTTTTTTCTTTTAAATTATATTAATAAATAAGTAAAGCTAGATTTATGGTTATAGCTAGAACTGGACAGATTTATGGGTGGAACAAAAGTGGCACAAGATTGGAATACATTAAAGCAGTTTAGGAAAAATGAAAAAAATGAAGGCAACATTCCCCTCATAAAGTTAAATGAATTGGAAGAATATTATACGAAACTGCTGAAAGAGGATAGAGTAGAGTACATATGGGACAAGATAAGGGAATTATTAAAAAACATTATCTGAATTGACAGAAACCTTAAAAGAGATTAAAAACGGAAAAGCCGCAGGGCCTGGAGACATTCCCATAGAGCTGGTTAAATATGGGCCGACTGCACTTTTAGAATTAATAATAGACCCTTTTAATAAATGTATGTGTGAAGACCAAGAAATTCCTAAAGATTGGATTAAATCTTATATAAGCTCCATATATAAGAGAGGGAATAAAAGAGACTGTTCCAATTATAGAGGTATTAGTGTGACGAGCTCTGTGGGCCGGTTGTACGGCAGAATATTGAAGAAGAGGATTGAAAGACAGATACAAGATTTTGAAGAACAAAGCGGCTTTCGTACCGGGAGATCCTGCCTTGATAATATATTTATCCTACGACAAATAATTGAAAAGCGTGTCTAAAGAAGTAGAGAGACCCATTTGGTATTTATAGACCTTGAGAAAGCATATGATAGTGTCCCGTAAAAGAAAATGTTTGAGGTCCTCAAAAGTCCGGATTGGATTCGACGTATATCCGAGCGATATATAAATTGTACGAAAATGCAGTTAGTTATGTAAAAATTGGAACCAGAACTTCAAATGAATTTAAAGTCACCACCACTCTTTAAAATATACGTCCAAGAAGAATTGAGGAATTGGAGAAATAGATGTAGATTTATGGGCATCGAAGTGGGACAAGAAACTCTGTATACATTGTTGTTTGCAGATGATCAGGTGGTGGTTGCAACCGATGAGGAAGGTATAAATTATATGAATCGGAAATTCTTTGAGGAATATGCCAAATAGGGGCTTACTGTAAACATAAGCAAAACAGAATATTAAAAAATTGGAGGAAATACCACAGATCTGAGGCTTGAAAACGCAGTCATAAAAGGTTACAACCAGTATAAATATCTAGGAAGCATCATATCAGCAGATGGGAGAGTTAAGATAGATGTACAAAACCGAATAACCCAAGGGAAAAAATGCATCCGAATACTGAATTCATTACTGTGGTCTAATAAAATAAAGATGCATACCAAACTTCATGTATACATAGCAATTGTAGAACCGATTACCACATATGGTGCCGAATGTTGGACGATGATAAAGAACGAACGAGATAAAGTAGACGTTGTGGAAATGGATTATCTTAGAAGGTCATGTCGAGTATCGAGAATGGAAAGAATCAGAAATGAGGAAATACGAAACTGTAGAGGAATTAGAGATATTCCTTCAGATTGAATACAAGGAAGGCAATTAAAATGGTATAGTCACGTGATGAAAATGGAGGAGGAGCGGTGGCCAAAGAAAGCCTTAATGCATGTTCCGCCAGAAAGAAGGAAAAGGGGAAGACCACCAAATTCGTGGAGAAGAGAAATTACAAAAACAATGCAATCTAGAGGCTTAGAACAGGGAGATGGAAGAGATAGGAAAAGATGGAGGCTGAAATACGGAAAGCGGCAATCGCCGTAGGACCCCCGTTATATGATGATGATGATGTAAAGCTAGAAAATAATAATATACCAGTATTGTTATACTTTTCTAATTAATAAATTATTGAATTTTGGGTCAGCCAGACTTGACGCCACTGGTGTTCCGATATGGGGTGCCACCAAGAGCAGGTTTAGTAATTTCATTAAAATAGTATTAAATGAAATGAGGTTGAATGCTCGAATAAATGAACTTTGAAAATAAGGCTATTATCGAGCACAATTTAATTAAATCTAGCCCAAGAACTTTCGCTTAAAATAGCATCTTCAGGGGCATTTCGTCAAAATGTGAACTATCCGGCAAGCGTAGAATGTGGAAACATTAAAAATAACATAAATTGTACAAAACACTACACTAAAACGAGGACAAACAGTTTAAAATTACTTCTACGCTACATTCTCTGTCAGTATCTGAAGGGATAATCCTGTTAAACTGTTTGTCCTCGTTTTAGTGTAGTGTTTTGTACAATTTATGTTATTTTTAATGTTTCCACATTCTACGCTTGCCGGATAGTTTCACATTTTGACGAAATGCCCCTGAAGATGCTATTTTAAAGCGAAAGTACTTGGGCTAGATTTAATTAACTTGTGCTCGATAATAGCCTTATTTTCAAAGTTAAAATAGTATTAGCCTACAAGTAGCAAATGTGAGGGTGCCATAGTTTTTTTATGAAGAATTATATTAAAATATTTTAGAGTTGGAAATCAATAAAATAAAGGTAATTATATGAATATTAGCAGAAATTATATTTTTCAATTCTCGTTAGTTATTGCTAAATTATTACAAATAGGCAAAACGGAATACTATTATATTAATATAAACATATTCTACTTAAAACGAAATAATAGCAAAATTACAGCTGGTAAATCCCAATTAATAATTAATTTTAATTTGTTTTAACCTATATGTAATTATTTCGCAGCGACCTTAACAAAAAATTATTGGATGCAAAATATACGTTTTAAAATATTAACATTTGGAATATATTAATGTAAATTCGGCCGATTTGCTATTTTTGTAATAGATCATATTCATTTTAATACGGTGCTTAATTAAACAGAGCATTTATTTTGATTATGCATGTTTGTTTTTATGCCTCAGAGCGACCATTCAATGCAGGCAGTAGAAAGTTGCTGGGATACGTTTAAAACATCAATGAAAACAATTCAAAATAAAAACAATTTAGACCATCGTATAAAAATGAATTTTAACGAAATACAGGGAAGTCGTGAAAAACAATAAGGTAAGATTTTTATTCTTCTTAATATTCTTTTGTATGCTGAGAACTGATCGGCCTATGGTGGAGCAGTACGGCAAGAGATAAGGGCTTGCGGCTCGGTGATACTCCTCCATAGATCCCTACCGGACAAGCGTAAAGCCTAAAAAACCGGATATATATATATATATATATATTTTATATATATATATATATATATATATATATATATAATATTCTTTTGTTAATCTATTTCTCTACAGCAGAGCTAAACTATATTAATTCCTTTTTTTTAATTGTATTATCTTACTTTGTACATAACTGACTGCATATCTCTATGCAATACGATATTAAATCCTATTTGATGTGGTTCCAAAGATAGACAACGTGAAAATGTATTAAGCCCCTCAGTAGTTCCAAGCTAAACAATCGTTTACACTTAATACCTAGTAAAATAAAAGTATTAGTGAAGTTAATATCACCTGCACATGTCTTCTTTTATAAGTGTAATCTCCGCGGTGGAGGTCGGCAATCATCATAGCTATTCGGACTTTTGAGACGGCTACTCTGAAAAGTTCATTTGATGTACATTCTTACCACTCTCTCAGGTTGTGCAGCCATGACATTTTATGCCTCCCTATGCTTCTCTTTCCTTGGATCTTTCCCTGCATAATCAGTTGAAGAAAGGTGTATTTCTCTGCACATGGAATATGTCCGAGATATTTTAAATTTCTTGTTTTCATTGTATTTAAAATATCTATTTCTTTATTTATCATTCTCAGAACCTCTTTGTTTGTGACATGTTCTGTCCACGATATTTTCAGAATTCTATACACCCACAACTCGAATATTTCCAGTTTTTTATTGATGTTTTATTCAAGGTCCAAGATTAGAGTCCGTAAAACAAAGTCGAAAAAACATAAAACCTCGCCAACGTAACCCTTAGTTCTAATTTTAAATCCCTTGTACATAACACTCTGCTCATTTTGTTGAAATTTGCTCTAGCCTTTTCTATTTTGATCTTCTAAATGGAATCATTTGTGGAGTTAATAATTGTTACCAGATATACATATTTGTCCACTTGTTCGATGTTGGTTCCGTTTATTAGAAGATTCTCGTTATTTCTTTAAGTTTTAGATATTCTTATAGACTTCGTTTTCTTGACTTTCATTGTTAGACCATACTCTTTTCCATACTCCTCTATTCTGGTCACCAGTCTCTGAAGATCAATCTTTTCGGCTAAGATCACAGTGTCTTCCGCATATCTAATGTTATTAATAGAAATGAATTTTATTTCCATTTACCTTTATTCCAGCTGTTTCACCCACAAGAGCGTTTTTCAGGATCTCTTCGGAGTAAGCATTAAAAATATTGACAATACGCATCCCAGTATCACTCCACGTCTAATTTCAATTTCTTATGACAGCTGTTCATTAACACGTACTTTTGGTCGCTGTTTGTAGTATAAATTTAATATGATCCTGAGGTCGTTGTAGTCAATCTTCTTCGGTTTCAGAATATTCAATAATTGTTAATGTCATACATTATCGAATACTTTATTATAGTCAATAAAACGTGCATATATATCTTGATTGACCTCAGGCATCTTTGTATCAGTATATTAAGTGAAAAAAGAGCTTCACGCGTTCCTAGGCCTTTGCAAAAACCAAATTGTGTATCATTAACGTCTATGTCCAGTTTGTGATATATTCGGTTATGGATGACTTTTCCAGTTCTTTCCAGTGTTCTCTACACTGGGCCGCTTGTAGCCAGTTTCCCGCTACACATTTTATATCATCGGTCTATCTAGTCGGTGGTCGTCTTCGGCTTCTTTTATAGTTTCTGGGCCTCCATTCCATAATACGTCTTGACCACCGTCCATCTTGTCTTCTGGCTAAGTGCCCTGTCCAGTTCCACTTTAGCGTCGTGGTTCTTTCGATGACGTCTTGAACTCCTGATATTTGCCTGATTTGTTTGATTTGTTATGTGGTCTCGAAGGCTCACGTTCAGCATTTTACGTTCCATGGCTCGTTGTGTAACTCTGAGTTCATTCGCAGATTTTTGCGTGAGTGTTAAAGTCTCTGCTTCAGAAGTTTGTACAGTCAAAACACATTGGTTATAAACCTTTCGCTTGAGACATGGGAATTAAACTTTTTAGAATATGGCTTAATTTGCCAAATGCTGCCCATGTTAAGCCTATTCGCCTCTGTGTTTCACGTGTTTGATTGTCTCTGCTTATTTTGATTTCGTGCCCCAGATATTTGTAAGTGTTTGTTTGTTGTATGGTATTATTATCAATAGTTATATTTCCACTCATTATGAGATTTGTTATAAGCTTGGTTTTCTCAAAGTTTATCTTTAATTCTGCTCTTTCAGATAGACTTTTAAGCGAATGCATTATAGAAACTGTATATGTAAGTTATCTGCGATCAATACATCATCTGCCAACCTTAGGTGATTTAATCTTTCTCCATCTATATTGATGCCCATATCTTGCCATTGAATGCTCATAAATATTGACTCTAAAGCTGCCGTGAACAATTTTGGTGAAATATTGTCTCCTTGTCTAACTGCTCGCCTTAAGCTGAATTTTTCTGTGTCTTCGTGTAGTCGTATACTTGATGTAGTGTTCTCGTAGATGTTTTTGATTAGTGGCGTGTACCTGTAATCTATTAGGCTTTAATTTAGGTGCGGTAATTGCTGCATTTTCTTTTGTTTTTCTTTTTGGGTAGATAAATAAAAATCGAGGTTAACCACTCTTTGGGTAGTACGCCTTTGGTTGGAGAGTGTCACTAAAATATCAATGTGCTTCTCATCTAGAATTTTTAGGATTTTTATAGAAAGCATGTCAGCTCTAGGGCTTTTCCCACTCCTTATTGTTTTTAATGCGTGTACCTGTACGAATTTCATGGAACCAAGTCAAACCGCGGTATGGCTCTGTAATCAGTTTGGTTGTGCTAAGTAGTAGGTAGTTTTCTAATTACTTTATTTAGTACAAAAAAATTAGTACGAATTGTTTTTAAATAATTTAATTGTATTTTAGAATAAGAAATAAGCCACCTTTAACATTACAACAAAAGAAAAATAAACTAAGATAGTCAAAAGAGCATAGACTCAGATGCAATGGGATTCAATACAATGAAGTGGTGAGTTAGATTTGAAGTATGTATTGAAGATAGTAGGCGTTGCATTCGCAAGAAAAATAAAGCTTTTCATCCCGACTGTCTGAAGAGAAAAGTCAAATTTTCTGTATCTGTCATGATCTGGGGCAGCATGTCGTTTAAAGGTGTGGGAAAAATACATTTTATCGATTGAAAATACGGACAAAAATATGTGAATATTTTAGAAGAATCTCTTTTACTGATTATGGAATACCATCTAAAGCCATCTTGTTGTAAAGCCATGAGTATTTCTTTCTTTCGATGCCCCTTTTTTCTTCTCTCTTTCCTTCCATAATAAGCTTGGTATAACTGGTACTTGGAATTTCGAAATATATGACCCAGGTAAGCAGTTTTTCTTCTTTTTATTATTGGCAGCCATTCTCGTTCTCTGCCTATTCGATTTCATACTTCGATATTTGGTGTGTGACATATCCAGGGAATTTTAGGTAGTCTTCTAAATACCCACATTTCAAAGGTCCCCAATCGGTTTACCACATAGGCCTTTATGGTCCAGTTTTCTACATCATAGAGCAACATGGACTAAATGTAACATTTTACAAAGCGATATCGAAGCGTTAAGCTAAGGCTGCTGTTGCTTAGCAAGGCTCTTATATTAGTAAATGCTATTCTGGTCTGCTCAATCCTGCTACGTATCTCTATATCTGGATTTATTAAAAATGATGGTAACTTCTAGTTTTACCGAAAGTGGAAGTAAACTGTAATAATTCTAAACATCTAGATACACTACAGATAAATGAATGAGATAACACAAGGTGCAGAGTAGAGCAGTGATTCCAAGTGAAAAATCTAAGCACAGTTCGAAAAACTATGACCCGGGAAACTTGAGAAGTCCAACGAACTCTGAAGACCGTAGTATCAATGATGATAGTAATGAGATTACCTACAGTTACTTAAGTTGCAAACTTTTATATTTTTCATCCGAATACAATCGTGTAGGATCTATATGAAACACTCTGTATATTTTAATGAAAACTGTATTTAAAGTAAGGTAGTAATAATATTAGACTATAAAATATATTTAGGAATAAAGAGTAGATCTTTATTTATTAGAGCATAAAAGTTAAAATCATCCGAAATTATTTTATACCGAAGCACAAGCGATAACTTAAACGAAGTACCGAAATATCCTTTTAAAGGCGGACTTACGAACTATTGATGTTGATCATTTCCTTCAGCGAGAACTCGACTTTTATTATCCTTTGTTTATGAGGCGTGTGCAGAGAACCTTTGGAAGTGGAGAAATCACGAATAAAAGTCATTTCACTTGGATTATATTCAAAGAGTGTACTTTGTATATTTGGAAAATAGTATGGAAATAAAAAATTAATCAGCTAATGGTTTTATATTTAGAAAAACAAATATATTACTATATTTTACTTTATTTTAAGGAAAACATATTTTTTCGTTTACTCGCATAAGTAATGTGTTGTAAATTTTTAATTTTGTTAGTAACACTTCACCAAGTGATTCTATATTAATTATTTATACTTCATTAGTTGTTAATTAGGACCTATTCATGAGGACAAGCTTTTTAAATGAAACGTTACAAATTACTGCTTATAAAGTACTAAAAAAATTTTAGTACTTTTAGTAATTTTTCAAAAAAATAAAACAAAGCTGACAATAGAAATTTTATATTATAATATGTTAAAATAAAGACCTTACCCATGTTCAATGTGTGTCAGATTTTACTTTTGCGGCTCAGTATCTTTATTTTTTTAATTGAAAGTATGAGGACTAAAAGTAATAAAAAAAAAACAGGTCAAATGTAGCAATCATCAATACTATAATTCATAAAATTATGAATAGTAGATTTTTCGCGGAAAAACTCAAATGCGCGTATTGTTTTGTACGCGCAGCCAGGTAGCTTTCGAATCCTCATCACACTATTCAGTCTTGAAAAATCTGTGGCGGAGTGTGGATAGTGTGAGCGACCTTGGTTACCATTTGTGTTATACTCAACGATAAGATTTTGTCGTTTTTGGTCCATAGTCAGTTTAAATAATAAATAGTAATTTTAGGAGTTGTATGTGAATATGGCTTACGAAAGAGAACAAATCAGGTTGCAACAACTTTTTGATGAAATTGTTGCCAATTTTGAACCGGAACCAGAAGATGACGACGCAAGTTTGCAAGACGATTGATCACAAGTTCTAGAATATGATACCAATTCAGAGGAGGAATTCTGTGATCAATAATATATCGAAAATCATGTACCATGCGTCCGTTAAAAGCGATAACCGACCATACTATAACACCACTTCCACCAAACTGCGTTTTGGATGAAAGAGTAAGATGCAAATCATTCTCCGGATTTCCTTCATATACGTTCCTGTCTGTCTGTAGATCGTAAGCAGAAACGGAACTCATTAGAAAGCATTACAACACTGACTGCTGAACAGTCCAGAGTCTGTGATCATTTGTATATCTCATTATGTTAACAATATATCTCAACAACTGTTAATTTAGAGCATGCTACTGGCTTATGAGTACGTAAACCACTCTAATGCAGGAGTCTTCTTACAGTTAGAACAGAAATGTGAGGTCCTAGAACTTCTAATAAACGACTAACGAAAACATTTGACGTTAAAAAGCGGTTGGGTAATGCGGAAATCCTTAAAACACGGTTTTTACCTCTCAGAGAGCCCCTCTTTTTTGAGGGAAGATTTTTGAAATTGTACGTTTCCTTAATAAATGGATCGTTCATCGTCAACCTAGTGTCTTAAAAATGTTAATGTTCGTTACTAAACAAATTATATGCTATGGAACTATTTCTGTGAACATCGAAACTTGACAATCATGTTTCTATCCTTTACTAGGGGATGCGCAAAGGTAGCATTTCTTCACAAATTGTCGTGGCGAAAACGTGAAAAAAAATGGCGTGTGTTGGTTGTAGCGTGGGTTTGTTTGAAAGAGGTTTTGTGGCCAAGAATGAAGGCAAACTTATAGATTTTTATTTCAACCCGGTGTTTTAAAGGAGGTGATAGTGTACCGGTGCGGAAATACCTTAAAAATGGACAGCAAAACGACTTTTAGATTCAATAAAAAAGTCACAATGAAAAAAAAAGCTCATAAAAAGTATGAATTTTGTATTTTGGCAAGAAAAAGTACGTTTCTTGAACATACTACATTGCCGTTAGACAAAATTTTTCTTCTGGTGTCGGCTTTATTGCATCTTAAGTCTCCACGCCAATCTCTTGTGGAGAGTGAGTTAGGGATATCTTTCGGATTTCGCTAAAAACAACTTTACAAAGCTGGTGGAAAATAATACCGTGGTAGAAATTGACGAAGCCAAGTTCGGAAGGAAAAAGTACAATAGATCTGTATACTGGCCAATGGATATTTGGAGGACAAGAGCGAAACACTATGAACTTTTTCGTTATTCCTGTTGATAGGAGGGATACCGTTACTTTGCTCGGAATAATTCGCAATTGGATTCTTTCTGGGACAATCATTTATAGTTGGAAATCATATAATTGTTTGGCCCATGAAGGATTTAAACATCAAACTGTGAACCATTCCAAGCATTTTGTCGACCCTGATACTGGCACACACACCAATAACATTGAGAGGTTGTGGCGGGAAGTTCGCAGTAGTATTCCTAAATATGGCGTCAGGCAGGAGCATTTTATTGGGTCCTCGCCGAATTTTACTTCAAAAGGAGATATCCTGACCGCATGGAGAGGCTGCACCATTTTTTTTAAAGCTGCGGCAGAATTGTAGCCACCGGCATAGTAATGTAGGTTAATATACAGATATATTTGACTTCTTTTGATTTAAAAATATATATCTTTGTTCCTTAAAAATAAATTTTGAAACTGGCAATAATGTGCAGGTCTACACAAACTCAACTAGTGCGTATAACGGTAATTTTGATGCGCAAGTTAAATAAATTTGGACTATTTAACGATATTAATAAGCATTTGAACATGATTTAACATCAAAATATTGTTGATAATTACAATTGTTTTATTACATGTCATATTATTAAAATTTATTATTTTATTAGTTGTTTGTAATGTCCATTTTTATTGATCTACTTCCTTTTATTCCACTTTTAATTGTTTTTATCTTTTTCCATAGTTTTATTAACTTTCTCCATCACAATTATTAAAATTTGACCCTTTCTCGCATTTTTAGAATCCAAAGTCCAAATAAGCTCGATTTTTTGCAAATCCGTATAATGTAAATATTTACCAAATTATGTAATTTAAAAGTAATCTTCAAGAATACAACAAACCAGCATATCTACGTTTCGTGTAACTTAAACAGATATTTGACCGGGTCACCTTAAAGTAAGTTAACCACTGATTGTACGCAAGAGAAATACGTCTAGAAATAATCCAATCGATTGAAAATATCTACCAAAATAAGATAATAAAAGTAAATCTAGAAGGAGAACTAAGCGATCCTATCATTCCCTGAGTCCTTTATTGTTCAACCTGATTATGGATGAAATAATAAAAAAGTAATAACTTAAAAAGGATACCAAATGGAATAAAAACAACTTAAAATAATCTGCTATGTAGACGATGCAATACTACTCTCTCAAAGTGAAGATGATTTACAACGTATGCTGCATCAATTTAATATAACCGCCAGAAAATTGAACATGGTAATTTCCCCAAAAAACACAAAATGCATGTTTACAACAGCAAATTTATTAAAATATAAATTGGAGCTGGAAGGTCAGATAATTGAACAAGTGATGTATTTAAATATCTAGGCATCATATTATCTAGTTAGGGAAAGATCGAAACTGAAGTGGAAGATCAAGTGAATAGAGCAAACAGAGCCACGGGCTGCCTAAATAAAACAACATGGAGAAATAGAAATATCAGAAAAGAAATTAAAAGCAGAATTTACAAAACAGTCATCGGACCAATAATGGCATTTGCGGCAGAAACACGACCTGGCACAGATAGGACAAAAATGATAGAAACAGCAGAGATGAAAACATTTAGAAAAATTGTTGGCAAGACACTATGGGACAGAGCTAGAATTACAGATATACGACGTAGATGAAAGGTCGAGAAGATCAAAAACTAAATAAGAAATGGAAGAGTAGAATGCAATGATCATATAAGCCGAATGATAACAAATAGAGTAGTAACGACGACAAGAGATGGTTCCCCAATGGGAAGAAGACCACGAAAACGATGGAATGACAACTTACTAGAGGCACATTAAAAAACAAACAGAGTCATGTTAACATAAAATATAAGAAAAAGAGAAAAAGAGTCATTGTACCTTATTATGTGTCTAGTATCAACTACAATATAGACGTTTTTCACTAATGATGATCTGATAGGATTAAAAACGTTCTGAATATTCATATATCCATTTTTGATAATTTGTAAAAGGTATATAATAAAATACCCAAATGGGCTATATCACAATTACATTACAGAAAATTTTCGGAGTGTGAATTTCATCATCATTGTATTTGATATTATCAGTTATTCAGTCACAATAACTGATAATCATCAGTTATTATCAACAGGTCCTCGAAGACACTTTGTCTTATGACCAAGTAACCTTATATAGAGTCATACGTCGCCATGTTACTAATTCGAACGGTAACTTGAAATTTTTGATAATATATATTGTAATAAAAATTTATATTAACAACATTTAACGGGTTTTACCCATATATTTTAGTGACTCATAGCATGTATGCTTCGTTACACTGATGATGGAATTCACATTCCGAAAACGTTCTGTAATGTAATTGTGATATAGCCCGTTTGGGTATTTTAATATATAGAGGGCAAGGTGGAAATATGGCCCCTTAATTTATTTTTCGACTAGATAATATAAACAATCAACATTTTTAAATTTTAATTTTCGTCCACATAACTACTAGTCTAATACTAATACAGTAATATTAGAAAATATAAAAAAATCAACATCTAAAATACAAATATGGCCCCCAGGGATAGTATGTAGTTCTTGACGTTGCATGCTAATATGATGGGGTCATCAGCTTACATGATGTTGCATATGCTGGTTTTTTTAATAAAGGAACCAGAACGGATTCCACCTTGAACCTCGTTCAATGCTTTTCTGAAAATAGATTTCGAATACAGACTAAATATTAGCGGTGATAAGACGCAACCTTGTCTCACTCCTTGTCGGGTTCGTTTATCTTCCGATCTATTTCAATTGTTGCAGTTGTTGATGTTGATGTTAATATATTTCTGAGATAATAAGCAGGTCTTGTTCGTCAATTCCAAATTTCGAATTCTGATCATCTTTTAATGGTAAACGCAGTTAAATGCTTTTCTATAATCAATAAAACGTGTAAATATATTAACATGCATGTCTCTGCATCGTTGTTTAACACATTTAAGGCAAAAATAGCTTCTCGTGTTCCCGATCCATTTCGAAATCCCAATTCAGTGTTACTCATATGAAACTAACATTTCTTATAAATTCGTGTATGTACAATTCTGAGAAGAGTTTTAAGAACATGATACATTATGCTTATTTCAATATTCGACAGTTATCGCAGTGTAAGGCATTGAATTTTTTTGGTAATGTTACGAATGCTGATTTTAGCCAGTCTGATAGTATTTTACCTGTCATATATCTTACTGAATAGTGCTGTTATTAAGTCGAGGCTTTTACTTTAGTTGTCTGCAATTTATTTAATTATTTGATCATCTGTGGATGGTACAAAACTCTTTTCATCTCTCTAGTTTGTATTCTATACCTATCAATATCTCGTTATTATTATTTCTTAATATTATTTCTTGTTTTTCTTTGTGTCTACCTGTCATTTCTTTTAGTGTTTCATTTCTTGTCTTTCTTTGTGTCTACCTGTCAATTCTTTTACTGTTTTATGAACATTAAAGGTGTCGTATCTTTCATAAAGTTTTTCAATTTTTAGGCATTTAGTTGACATTTAGCTCCTCTGCACTAGTTTCTAATGATTTTATTAAGAGTATAAAAAATAGTTTAAAGAAAAAATCAAAACACATTCAATGAGATTGCTTATCTCCAAAATAGAGCACTGGATATACTTTAAATTTAGCAATACCAACTTATATTTTACACGATATAAGTCTGAAGTCTCTCACTTATCAATAAAGACTTGAAAACGAATGAATGAAAAAAAGCTTTAAGAGAGTATAATTGAAATATACTGCCATTACTATTAAAAAATATGTTTTTCTACTAATAAATCAACACACATATTACAAAATGTTCCTTAATTTAATTTTGGCTGTTTGTTTTGGAAGAGATATCGTAAGGTGTACAAGGATGATTGAAGATGATCGATCTCACAGTTAATTTACTTAGATGTTGTAATAAATCATAATCGACGGTCCTTCGATTAACATGAAACACTATGTTACATTATTTGAAATTTTAGAATATAAAGAAATGCTTAACTGTGATTAAAAATATTTATGTTTTAAAAGAAGCAGAACCTTATTGTATTTGATTTTAACCAGATTATGCAAAAAATAATTTTTATGTTTTAAAAATGTTTTCTTATAAATAGTCTAGGAGCCAGAGTAGGTTGAGTATGCACTTTTTTGTCTTCTTGGTATCTTGACATTTTTTATTTTTTGGTGCGTAGATTCGATTTTTCGGCAGTACCCAGCTAATTTTCAGTCAGGGAGTCAGATAATTTGATATTATCAATTTATTCGTTTAAATGACTATCTTCGAACCGATTGGAGATATTTAATTTTATGAAAATGAAAATTGTGCCTTTTAAAAGAATTTTAAAAGAAATTTTGCAAAATTACTCGAACTTTATTAATAAAAAAGTTTATAACAATTACACATCAACAATTTTACTAAAAAGTTGGTAGTTAATTTGTTTAAAAAGGATTAATACAAAATTTAGCAACAAGCTTTAAAAATCTGGCTAATAGAAATTATAGAACAACTTGAATCAAACATTTTAAGCTTTGGTAATTGTTTCTATGTTAATTTTTGACCAAGATATGCAATTTTAAAATTTAAAGTTTTTTATAACTTCTGTTGGCCAGATTTTTAAGTTTGTAGCTTAACTTTGTTTAAATTTCTTATAAATAAATTAATTTACAACTTTTGAGTGGAATTTTTAATGTTCAATTTGTTAAAACTTTTTTAATAATGAGGATAAAGTAATTCTGCAAATATTTTTTAAGTTAAAAAAATTATCTTTAAAATAAGGGGATTTTGAAAGTTACTGTCAGGTATGAAAAGTTATACTTGGAAAAGTCCCACAGAATACCTATTTTGCAACTGTTTTCATGAAACTTAGGATTTAACAATCGAATCAAAGCTTACCAAAAGCCGTTTTATTTATTTTTTTAAAAGAGACAATTTTAATTTTGGTAAAAACCTCTAATAGTTTAGAAGATACAATCATTTAAACAATTAAATTGTTAATAACAAATTATCCTATAGATTTTTAGCCTCTTACCCTCGAAAAATCAAATCTTCGCACCAAAAAACATAAAAAAATGTGAAGAAACCCAGGGAATATAAAAGTGCATACTTAAATCTGCTTGACTCCTAAAATAAAATGTGAGCCCCCAATCTACTACATTGATTATTCCCTCCAATTATAAAATTGGCTAGACCCTGGTCATCCTGGCGTTTCAAGATACGACCGTAAGCGTTACCACTGACCCTACTAAGGTGTCACGATGCCAAAACATCGTGAGGCTCTACCTTACCCATATTACCTGTGTTGCCGGTACATCACATAAATCGCTCCTCTACCACTCTTAAATCATTCCAGGTGGGTACGTACCGGGTCACCACACCATCCTCGGTGGTGTAAGGCCGTGGGAGGTATTTACGGTCCCAGCTCGTTTTGAACCTCACCTGGCTCTTGTGGAAATGAGAGTAGAGTGGTCCCATGAGATGCTCGTCTAGGATACTAGGAAATTTTTATCAATGTAAATTTAGGATAAATTCATAATTCAAACTGCAACATATTGATGATTGATATTGTTATTTTTATTATAATTTTAACTTATTCAATTTTAAACATTGTTTGCTACTATCATATTTAGTCAAATACTTCAAGTTTCATTAACTGCTTTGTTCCGGCTTCAATCAGTTGTTATTAACAAGTCCTCGTAGACACTTTGTATCAGGACTAGCAACCTCCAATGGAGTCCTACGTTGTAATGTGATCAATTCCTGGTGTAACTTAAACAGCCTAGTATATAAGATCAAATAACTTAACTCAAATTTAATTTAACAACATTTAACAGGTTTTTATTTACAAGTATTTAGTGGCTCAAAATTATACATCTAATAAGAATGAACCACGTTTTGCATAAACCTTGGTCAAAATTTAAAATTTTATGTTTTCTTTAATTAAAGTGGTTAAATACTTTTAGGATAACACTGATGATGAAATATTAATCCCGATAACGTTCTGTGATGTAGTCCGATAGGGTGTTTTAATTATATACCTTTTATAAAGGATTTTGTTCAATTTTCTCACATGCGAAACCATGTCATTTTTTCGCTGTATTATTAACTATCCTTATATCACAATTTTACAATAATTATCTTAGTCCAACCCTTAATAACCCTTCCTACTTACATTTTACCCTCTCTCCATTAGAAATACAGAGAGTTAAGATAGCAAAGAAGAAAGAACTCTCTTGATTATCAGCTGTCGATAAGGACAGAACTCTCTTAGTTTGGCCATCGCTAGAGCCAGACGCTCTCTTTCTTTCATTCTCTCTCTCTTCGCTTATCAAGAAGAACAGCATCTATCTTGGCTGTTTTTCTATCGTAATTACCTCTTTCCCGCTTTAGTTACGCGAGAAATATCGAAAATACTGTATTAAATCGTATGCAGACAAAGTGTGCTCTATATCGTAATATATTTGCGAAACACGTGTTCAAAAACCGATGCACCGGACAGATTTCGCGGGTGAAGAATAACCACGAGTGAAGACTGGAAACAATCGTGAGAGTGTGGAGCAGGAAAAATATTGGTAAGACTTTCTATACACTTAATTTGCTATTGTCTGTATACCTTTTATTACATATCCTAATTTTATTGAACCAGCCCTATATAATACAGTCCACATACACAGAAATTATGCTAATAATTTCCCACATATTTACACCCTTTTTGTACATATTTCGGAATTAATTTTTTGTGATACATGGTATATAGATAGCTACAGGAACTTAGTTTCCTTGTGAATTTCAACAATATTGGTTATCATGGTGTCGTTAAAATTATTTCCACATTCACCTTTACTTTCTCGGTGGCTTCTTTAGCGCCTAGCAAATGCGTAATTTAGTTTTTTGAACGTGTTCTAACATGTTTTTATAAATATCTTTTATCTATTTAGTAGTTGTATCTTTATCAAGAAAGAAAGGCCCAGCAGAAACCACCATTTCAATACCTTCCGTACATAAATTTCGTATTTCATATCACTATTTCCATCCATTTGTTCTATGCTATTTTCTTCTTCGCCTTCTTCTTTGTCATTATCTTAATAATTTGATTCTCGTCATCGTCTAGAAGCCATTCGTCCATTAGACGTTGCGACATTGCAAAATTTTAAAATTTACAATAATTGACAAACATTCAAAATTTCAAAACAATACGGCTAACGTGAGAAGTTTGTCTGCAACACTAATACCTTTACGTCAAAGAACAGGATTCGACTGACACTTCGTGTGAAGAAATCAATTATCAGTTAGAAAAGAAATCAATCGGTAGTTTTTAAAAATTGAGGGGTCCAGATTGGTGTTGAGTTTTTGTCCGCGTACCTGACCTAACAGTTTAAAACTCAACAAATTTCATTGGCATAGTTTAACTAAGTCATTAAGAGATTCAGAATAATTAACAAATCGTCAGTTTTTAAGAAAAATCTTACTGCTCCGTATCTCGAAAAATCGCTTTCTAAAACTTGTTGCACTTTTTTACTAACACCCTGTATACTATACAAACATGTGTTATTCAAATGAATAAAAACTGACTTTTAAACTTCTATAAATTAGAAAACAGTATAGTCTAAGGGGTAAGTTGAGGATAACTTTTAATCAGCTTGACCAAAGCTACCTTTCTGCAAAATTTCAGTTAATTTAACTGAAACCACTTTAACATAGGAAAAATTTTGGGTATTTATGAGTATTGTAAAATTTGTATGTATGTATACTAAGTGACATAGAAATCAGAACACCCAGTTTAAATGATTTTATTTCAATAAAATTTGGTGTAATTTATTTATCTTACTGAAAAAACAAGTGATCAAGTTTTTAGCCTTATCAGGATTCCGGTTATCAGGATCAAGATTCCGGTTTTTATACTTTTTGTTTTTAAATTCACTAAAAATCTAAAAATGAATATTTCAGCCGCAGTAAAGATCCAAATTTGGCGAATTGTGGTTCTTGACATTTTTAACGATTGGTTTCGACGCCAAGAGTACGGAGACCTGTACGATTTCGTCAACTTAGTTAGTTTGATAGGGGCCGTATAATGGGACTTCGGGAGGCTGGACTTTCTTTTCGGGAAGTTGCAGTTAGAGTGCAAAGATGTGTAGATACCGTGGTCAGGTGTTGTCAGGCATGGTTTCAAGAAGGCGGTACGCAAAAAGCAAGGGGCAGTGGACGCCGCTGTAAAATAACAGACCGTGAAGATCGCGGCCTAAGATTATTGGCCGTAAGAGACTGTTTCTCCACTACTAGCTTCATTGAAAATAAATGGTTTGCAAAACACGGAAGGCCTATTGGCATGCGAAGTGTTTACCGTCGAATAAGAAGTTTTGGCCTGTTTTTATACCGAACACACTGGGTCCTAACTTTAACTCCAGAACACCACCGTAATCGCCTTCAGTGGTACAGAGAACGGTCACTCTGGAATCAGGAATGGAACAGTATTGACTTTAATGACGAGTCTCGATTTTGTCTAGGCATGCGCGATGGTCGAGCGAGGGTAAGAAGGTGACGTGGTGAAAGAAGGAATCCACAGTTTTTTGTTGAAAGACATGTGTGTTCATCACACTGTTGGAGTTATGGTTTGGGGTGCTATAGCTTATGGTTCCAAGTCACCTTTACTTCTCATCAGAGTTAACATGAACGCGTAGCATTATGTTCAAGAAGTTCTAGAACCCCATCTTTTACCCTATCTTGACACCCTGGCAAATCCAACTCTCCAACAAGATAATGCCCGACCACATATTGCAAGAGTTACAATAGACTTCTTTCAACATAATGATGTCACATTGGTAGCATGGCCACCAAGATCTCCCGACTTATCCCCAATTGAGCACGTGTGGGATATGATGGGTAGGAGATTGCTCAATTTGCAACGTCCTCCTCAGACTCTACAAGCACTTCGAGAGGAGTTGGTGGTTGCCTGGAATGAGATACCACAAGAGGACATTGACCACCTGATCAGAAGTATGCCTAGGCGCGTTGGAGAATGCGTAACACATCGGGATGCATCCACACATTGTTAAAGGTAAAAGGGATTTAAAACAATGCAATCATTATGAAATTTTAATCATTTATGCATCATTAAGTACTTAAACAAAATTTTATTAAAATAAAATCATTTAAACTGGGTGTTCGCATGACTATGTCACTTGAATATATAATATGTGAATATCTGAATTAATTTGGAATTTAAAATTCTGTTATTTTGTTTAGCATAAAGTTAAATTTCTTAAAGAAGCTGCAAAATGGAATTTATTTAACGTTTTTATGACTACAATTAACACGGCTTGAGTAACTTCAATAACAAACATCTTGCAACAGTTAAGAAAAAACTCCAGATGGCACCGTCTGTTCACGGAATTAGTAAACTGAACTTCCCGGATAAATTATAAGTAAATGCCCTTAGTTTAAGATTCATAACTTTTCGATCCGAAAAAGTTTTACGAATCAATACAGCATTTTGAGTAGACGGTGGGATACAACTTTAAGAAAACTTTGAGGAAACTTTTTGTTGCATTTACACTAATTTCTATGCATCGCTGAACTTTTAATGTTGAAAAAGTATTCGAGTGGAATCAGGTAGTTGATTGGGTGATTATTACAACTTGAAATTCTTGCGATTTGCATTTCATCTCTTCCAGCGAAAAAACTAGTAATTGTTCGTTATCTGCTTATGCAAATGCGACTTCTAAAATGATTCTAATTAGTCTAGAAAAAATTTAACTGAGACAGATTTAAATTTTTATAATTGGCAGAAAAATGGTTGACTGTGAACATAAGTTTGCTTTTGAGAACGATTTCCGAAGTGGAAATTAAAATGTTAATAAACTTTTAATAAACTGTAATTGTTTAATAATGTTAATAATGTTAGATTTTGTTAAATACATTGATATCTTTAAGAAATTTTACCAAATGTTTAATTTTACAATTTTTTCCCAAGATTTCACTTGTTGATACGATGACGTGGTTGTTGTGTCTCTGCAACTGGTATCTTGGGTAATTTACAAATACATGCTTAACACTTAGTGGGTTATTACAGTTTTTACATAAAGTGGCATTAGTGTGACCGTGTCACACTAATGCCACACAATCTGTCCGTGGGTAAGTTGCAATGTCCTAGATCAGGGCTGCTCAAACGGTCGATCGCGATCGACTGGTCGATCGCGAGTGCTTTTTGGGTAGATCTCGAGAAGAAAAAAAAATTTAATAAATAGGTAGGTTACTAAACTACTGTCAGCGTTAAACGTTTTTACTAATACTGAACTATACAAATACATAGAATGCTTGACTAAGCATCATTGCAATTCAAAGAAGTGGGGACAACAAAATACTGTCCACACAGCATATTTTATATTTACATATATTAACTAATTATTTTATTAATTCAATATTTTTATAATTATTAATGAAATTTGGGATGATATTCTATCAACTACAAAAATGTATTACGTAATAAAAATAACACTGCTTGCGGCATAAGATGGCTTTATCAAAGGAACGCGCGGCACTTGTCAAAGAAAAGCCGTGTTGTTTCTAGACGAGAGACAGTACAGTCTCGTTTCGGCGGCGCGTTTGACGAGAACATTCGAGACTTTCGTTCACGCCGATATAAATGTTGCGCCTGCAGGAATTGGAGTTATTCTGAATTGTAACTTGATAGCGATCCTACGTCGATACAAAGTTTATTATTAAATAGTGGAAAATGAGTGCAGTGAAGAAATCTAAAACGTATCATTTTAATAAGGATTGAGAGGAAGAATTTTTCTTTTCTATGGTGAAGGATAAGTGCATTTGTGTTATTTGTCGTGAGTCAGTTGCAATACCTAATCGTGGTAACTTAGAGAGGCATCATAAAACGGTTCATAAAAACTATGAAAAGGATTTTCCGCCACAGAGTGAATTAAGAAAACGAAAAGTAAGTGATTTGATATCTTGGTTGAAAAAAAAAACAATCCATCTCCACAAGACCAGCCAAACAATCAAAAGCTGCTACGATCGCGTCATTTAAAATATCTCATATTTTGGCGAAACACAAGAAACCATTTGAAGATGGATCGGTGGTGAAGAAAGCATTTATTAAAGATGAGTGAGACTTTATTTGGAGATTTTATAAATAAAACAGAAATCATGTCTGCTATTAGAGAACTTCAGTTATCTCGTCCGACTGTCACAAGGCGTATTGAAGTCATAAGTCAAGACATCGCAGATAAACTAAAACATGATATCATGGAATGTACATACTTTTCTTTACAGTTCGACGAATCCATCGATATGACAGACACTGCCCAGCTGTGTATTTTTATTCGGATGGTATTCAATGACATGTTGGCTAAGGAAGAATTTTTGACAATCATTCCTCTGAAGGGGAAGACCCGTGGCGAAGATATATATGACGTTTTCGTAAATTTTGTAAAAAACTACGAGCTACCAATATATAAATTAATGTGCATTACAACCGATGGAGCACCAGCAATGACTGTAAACAAAAACGGTTTTGTGGCATTGTGTCGAGCTAATGAAGAATTCCCTTCATTTTTTTCATTCCATTGCATTATACATCAAGAAGTTTTGTGTTCAAAAGTTTTAAACACGGAGGAAATTATGGACATTGCAACAAAAATTGTGCATTACATCCGTGCACGTAGCTTGCAATTGCGACTCTTTCAGTTGCAGTTGGAAGATAGGGAGTCAGCTGAACACACTGATTTAGTTCTTCACACGGACGTCAGGTGGTTGAGTCGCGGAAAATTCCTAGAAAGGTTTCAGGAATTATTGCCCGAAATAACAGCTTTTCTAGACAAAAGAGGTGATGACACTCAGATTTTGAAAAACAAAAAATGGCTAAATGATTTGGCATTTTTGACTGACATCACAATGCACTTAAACACCGTTAACTTGGAGCTTCAAGGTAAAGGAAAAACTATTATTGAGATGATTAGCGCAGTAAACGCATTCAAAAGTAAATTGCAACTTATGATAGATCAACTGAAAAACAAGGATCTGAAACATTTTCCGTCTTTGAAAGCAAGGATTCCTCAGTTGAATTATGATACATATGAGGCTGAATTATCAAATATTTTGGGACAATTTGAAATGCGTTTTTATGATTGCAGTAAATTGGAAAATATAGCATCATTTATGAGTTATCCTTTTTCATGTAAAAACATTAAGGAATTAGCTACTGAAATAGCAAGTCAGTTTAATATGAACTCATCTTCTGTTGAAAATGAGTTGGTGCAGATTATATCAGATATACATCTCAAAGCTACAGTATCTGATACAAATTTCTGGCGTTTTATATCTGAAGATAAATATCAGAATGTAAGGCAAATCGCCCTTCAACTGACGGCATTTTTTGGGTCAACTTACTTGTGCGAGTCTGCATTTTCTGAAATAAAGATAATTAAGTCAAAATATCGCAATCGACTAACTGACGATCATATAACATGATGCTTGCGATTAGCACTCAGTGGTTACGTACCATCTTATGAAAAGTATGCTGAGGACATGCAGTGTCACGCTTCAACATCCAAAGCCACTCCTTAGTTAAGTTTAACACCATATGTAACTCTTTTGTTTTGTAACAACAAATAAACTCGCAATTTTGAATAACTATGAGTTTTTTCATTGATATTGTAGAGAAGAACCTAACTTAACCTAACCCAAACGATGACTAAAATAATATACCTATATTGTGCAGAAAGTTAATATCTATATATGCTACGGTACGCCCTACCTAGGTAGGTAGGGTGTATCGTGTATGTACGACAACCCTGCATCACACACACACACTTGCAGTCTCTCAGAGTCGATCGTAAGTAGTCTAAAAATATTGAGGTAGATCGCCAGCAGTTCAAGTTTGAGTAACCCTGTCCTAGACGAAGACAAGTAACAATGACTTGGAAAGTTCTGTTGGAAATGTGAGATTTCCACGGTTTTGCAAACGTCGCGAAGTATTGAAGTTAAACTGTCCCACTGGTTTTGCCACAGATTTTCGACTTTTACTTTAATAAATGATTTTAAATCGTTAAGAACTACATCTTTCACTTCACTCGCGGTTTCACTGTTCCTGGCTTGTTGGGCTGCACGATCCGCTTCTTCATTTCCTTGAAGGCCAATGTGTGAAGGAACCCATAGGAATTGTACAGTATAGTTATTGTTTTGAATGGTAGCTAGTTCTTTTTTTATTAGGAGAGAAATTTGATACTTCGTGTACAGTTGGGTAATTGTATTGACGGAACTGAGGGAATCAGTAATTATAAGAGCATTGGATATATAACTGGAGTTAATATGAATGAGAGCTTGAGAGATGGCGTATAGCTCGCCAGTATGTATACAGCTTAAATATGGTAGTTTATACTAAAGTGTAATATTTGAAGTAATGAGAGCTGCCCCAACTCCGGTAGATGTTTTAGAAGCGTCTGTGTATATATGATAGGCAAGGGGTATACGTGTTGTACCTTCTTTGCATTGAATCCAAAGATTCAATTTGTAGCGAACACAGTATTGTTAATATTTTTTTTCAAATTTGGTTAATAGATTAACAAATTTCCATATAGTTTAAAAATACAAAAATTAAAACAGAGAAACCTGCCTAGGATTTATCATACCATTTAAACTTTAACCTTCATTTTTTCAAAATGAGATAAACCTCACTTACCACCTTTGGCTTCTCGATGCCTCATTTAGTTTAATATATCTTATTTTATTTTTATTGTAAAGTTCTTCTATTTACAACAATCGCAAAATAGTTTCGAAACACAATTCAGATTTCTGCTTTATAATCTGAGCCTTCTAAAAATTGCAAGGCAAACAGACGTTGATAAAAGATGTTAAAAGAGACATGGGGAATCTAAAATTTGCATTCCACGACATGTCTTTTACAACTAAGCAGAAATCCTTAGCGAATTGTGCTTCTAGTACTCACACAGAGTAAATCCGAATAAAATGAAGAAAGGCAGCAAATATTTGATTTCACGCAAACAAATCCTATGTATCTCTTGATACGTATTTCGACCTAATAGGTCTCGTCAAAAGAGCTATTCATAGGAGTCCTTAACGTGAAAAATCAATATTTTCTGCCTTTTAAGAAGCAACAATAACATGGCTTCAATAGGGACGCAGTAGCGACATCTAATTACAACAATCGTAAAATAGTTTCGAAACACAATTCAGATTTCTGCTTTATAATCTGAGCCTTCTAAAAATTGCAAGGCAAACAGACGTTGATAAAAGATGTTAAAAGTCTTAGATGTCTTTTAACAGCTTTTATCAACGTCTGTTTGCCTTGCAATTTTTAGAACAACGCCTCATTTAGCATAATTAGAGCCGCTTCTTTGATTTTTCTTTTTTTACCATCCGTTTCTTTTAGGACTACATTTGAATTATTCCATTGAACCCTATGTTCATTATCCCATGCGTGTTTACAGATTTGAGATCTATCAAATTCTCTATTTTTAATATAAGATTGATGTTCACTTATTTTAACATTTAATGGCCTTGATGATTCACCTAAATAAAACTGATCGCATTCACAAGGTATTTTATAAATGCAATTTTTTGTCCTTTCTTGTTCATTGTTAGGTTTGGTTTTGGACAAAATAGATCTCAACGTGTTTGTTGTTTTGAATGTTGTTGAAATATTGAATTTATTTCCTATCCTTTTAAGTTTATCTGATAATCCTTTTATATTCGGTATTGTTATTTTCCTTATATTATTCCTTGTGTATGCTGTAGGATCTCGTTCTAAGTTGTTCTGTTCTATTCGATCGATTGTTGAAAATTCCTTATTTATAAACGATAAAGGATAATCATTTTTTAATAAAACAGATGTTAACAAATGTTTCTCCTCCAAGAACAAAACCAACACACACCAATAGATATTTAAATTTCAAATCAAATTACAATATTAATGTAAAAAAGGGAATAATTAAATCCTTATACGATAGAGCCAAAATTACTTGTTCTAACGAAAATTCGTTCTTGGAGGAGAAACATTTGTTAACATCTGCTTTATTAAAAAATGATTATCCTTTATCGTTTATAAATAAGGAATTTTCAACAATCGATCGAATAGAACAAAACAACTTAGAACGAGATCCTACAGCATACACAAGGAATAATATGAGGAAAATAACAATACCGTACATAAAAGGATTATCAGAAAAATTTAAAAGGATAGAAAATAAATTCAACATTTCAACAACATTCAAAACAACAAACACGTTGAGATCTATTTTGTCCAAAACCAAACCTAACAATGAACAAGAAAGGACAAAGAATTACATTTATAAAATACCTTGTGAATGCGATCAGTTTTATTTAGGTGAATCATCAAGGCCATTAAATGTTAGAATAAGTGAACATCAATCTTATATTAAAAATAGAGAATTTAATAGATCTCAAATCTGTAAACACGCATGGGATAATGAACATAGGGTTCAATGGAATAATTCAAATGTAGTCCTAAAAGAAACGGATGGTAAAAAAAGAAAAATCAAAGAAGCGGCTTTAATTATGCTAAGGTCAATTGTGTCGCAAATTCCTCGGCAGAATGTAGTAGGATCTGGTTACCAATATTGAAAGAGGAAGTTATTAATAAGAAAATACCAGTATTAGTAAGTCAGTAACATATAGAGGATACATCATTTATGTTTTTTAAATAACGTAACATATAAAATCAGAATTTTGATGTTTGTTGAAGGTAAACTAAATTCACGAACAAATACTTACAATATCGGGATAGTATTATGAGGTTTTTTTCCTGGTTTTTCCCTCATAATTTAGTATGGAATCACTAACAGGAGAATTTTACTGTCATGTCATGTGTTTGTCTTTTTAAAGACGAATTACATGCTATGATTTTTTTCTGACGGATATTCTCAAGTTAAAGTTGATTTCATGTAATCGAATGAACTATCTTATAAGTAAAGTCGTCCCAGGAGCGCAACTCAACAATATTGGCAATTTCATTTAAAGTCGTCTACTTTAAAATGCATAATGTATGTCTGAATTGTCAATATAAATGAGTCAGATAAAATTAAATTATTAGAAGAATTTTTCACTATGTAACAAAAAACAAAATTTGTTTAATTTACTGTTTGTATTTTGATAACGATTTCCGAAGTGGAAATTGAAACGTCAATAAACGTATTTTTATCTTTAATTGTGGCTTATTCCCAGTTTAACAGTAATTAATAAAAGTGGTAGTAACACTTTTTAATGTAATATAATATAACACCGGAGAGATTTCCATAGATTGGCTCAAATCCATCTATGTCGCAATACCTAAAAACACAACGCGAGAAAATGCTCAGACTATCGATTAAGAATACACAGAATTATTCCTTAAAAAATATCACAACAGAATTAGACGGAAATACGAAAAAGATCTCGAAGACACCCAATTTTTTTGGTTTTAGAATCCTAATACAAAAATTACGTGACCAAAGAAAAGATGTATTTGCATGATTCGCGGATTTCGAAAAGGCATTTGATAACGTCAAGCATGTAAAAGTAATGCAAATACTAAAAAATATCGGAAAAAATTACAAGAATATTCGTGTAATTAAAAATTTGTACTGGAATCAAACTGCTATCGTAAAAATTGGAGATAACTACACCGATAAAAACTCCATACAACAAGGAGTCAATCAAGGTTGCATTTTGTCACCAACATTGTTTAATATTTACTCGGACCAATTATTTAAAAAGGCACTTAAGAGACAACCATATAGAATAAAAATCAACGGAGAACTACTTAATGTGATTAGATGTGCAGACGATACAGTAATTCTGTCAGACACTATTGAAGGTCTCCAAATTCCGCTTGATCATATTTATCTGTATTAACTCAAACAAAACTAAATTTTAACTGTTTAGTCGTGATTCACATACCAATACAAAGCTTCAATTAAACGAAGTCCAAGTTGAGGAAGTTCACAAAATGACATATTTGGGAACTATTATAACGGACCAACTAGATCCAGATATAGAAATAAAAGAAACAAAGAATGGTTAAGTACTATCTTTGGTCCGTACTTTTGTATAGTGCAGAAGTGTGGACGCCAAAAGTAGCGATCATGAACAAATTTGAAGCCTTGGAAATGTAGGTTCATAGACGAGTGCTGAAGATACCTTGGACAGTAAGGAAAACTAATGAAAAAATACTAGGGAGCGTCAACAAAAATAGAGAACTGCTAAAGTCTGTTTAAAATCAAAAAATGTCTTATCTGGGACATGTAGTAAGGGGAAGTCGATATAATACTACAACTCATCCTTAAAGGCAAAATAGAGGGCCGTAGAAGTGTAGGAAGAAAACAAGTTTCTTGGTTAAAAAACATTCGTAAATGGATTCAGATTTTAAATGCAAGATTTAAATGCATGGTTTATCTATTCACACTAACCTAAAGTGGGGTTAAACATTATAATTGAATAGGTATGATCATAGCCAATATTTACCAAACATATAGCAGGTTAACAGAAATATCCACTGTATAATTGTACTATAAATACTTTTACGAATAATTTAGAAAATCCGATGAAAAGTTTTTTATTTAAAACAAATAAAATAATTTTACTTCAATACCAATAAAGGTAATTTCGATACTTTCGTCATATTGTCATCCGTAATTTTTCTAGACAAAACATATAATAAGGAGATGTGACCTCTAAAATAAAACGTTCAATGTACGATCAGAAATATCAGCACGTTTGAATTCAGCGTATGTTGTAGATAATGCTATAAAACTCTGTATTGGAAAAGCGGTAAAAGCAAAACAAAAATTACAACGAAAAGACAGAATGTAGCGCATATCGAAACGACATTTCTATAAACTGCCAAATCGGCGTCTTTTTCTATTCTTTAAAAAGTTAACCTTATCTTTTCTTACCACCACTGCAACATTTATCGGAATTGAAAATGTATTTATTGAGTGTTTGTAAATCCAGGTGATGTTCAGCAGTTCTTTATTTCTATTAAAATAATGAGGTTGAATGAAAACTCTGTTAATTGGTTTAGGTGTTGTTTACTAAAGAAACGCTATTTTAAAGAATGGTTTAGGTAAGAGGGTAGAAATCACATCTAATCCATTAGTTTTTTTAAGTTTCGTTTATTTTTCCATTTATGCATAATTTGTTTTACTTTTATATGTATATCAACTCTTTATTATTATTTTATATTTCCACATATTTTCGTTTAAACTGTAATTGTATGGTTAATATTTTGCATCTTTTTCTTTCTGAGATTTTTTCTTTTCTGTAAGAAAAACTAGACTGTTAAAACAGTAATGAAATTTAAATATCTTGGGATCAAGTTATCGATAGACAACAACATTATAAAATAGGTGATAGAACAAATAAAAAAGAATTGATGATTTTGTATGGAGAATTTTTGATTTCACAAGTTAGACGAAATGCTGTTAGGAACGGAAGTGCACCTCTGTTATCCAAATGACCACCCCTGATGTTATTAAAAATTATGCACCACGGATGACTGATAATTTACATATTATGGAAAGAGAAGGGGACAGAATATTGAGTACGTACAAAAAATAGAAAAACATGCAAACTTGGGAGGAATACAAAACGATTAGAAATATGTTTACTTTAGCTGTTAGAAGAGAAAAAAAGCCATCTATTCAAACAAATTGGATAATTAAAACGGAAGAGATCTTTGGGATTCTTTAAAAAGTATAGGTCTTGGTAGAGATACTAAAAAAGTAAGCAACTATCAGAAAATTTAAGTGAGATTTCTGCAACAAATGAATACTTTATAAATTGTATTCCTAATATGAATTCTGATTTAGCAGTTAACAACTTTTATAATAATAATTTTCGTGTAGACATAGTTGCAAATTTCTCTTGTGTCCAAGAAAGTGACGTTTTAAATGTCATTAAAGTATCAAGAGTGCTGCTACCGGATGCGACAAAATAAATATACTAACAATTATTATGTGCCTTCCGTTTTTATTGCTGTATTTGACACCTATTATTAATGTTTGCATTATAGGAGCAGAGTTTCTTTCGATGTGGAAAATTGCTAAAATTGTACCGATACCAAAAATTAATAATCCGACAGGTTTTATTGAAATACGTCCAATTAGTATACTACCTACGATTTCAAAAATCGTAGAGAAATTTTTAAACCAGCAACTACAGGTTCACTTAGATAAACATAAAATTCTGCCAGAAAATCAGTCCGAATTCAAAAAGGATCACAGCTGCACTAGTGCCCTTTTAAAAATAACTGATGACATATTTGGTGGTTGTGATAATGGCTTAATTACAGTGCAGATTCTTTTGGATTATTCCAAAGCTTTTGACACGCTTGACCATTCTCTGTTGATTTCAATATGTAAGTATATCGGTATGTCTAAGCAGGCATCTGATATGCTATTGAGTTATCTCAATAATAGAAGTCAAGCTGTTCATTTGATAACAACTAAAACAGGTCCTCGTAGACACTTCGTCTCAGGACCATTTTACTCATGTAGAGTCATACGCCGCCATGTTACCTATCCAACGGTAACTTAAACATCACAAATTATAACTACTAATAATGTAAAACAACTACAAATTTAAAACATTTAAAGGGTTTTGACCCATATATTTTGGTGGCTACTAGCATGTACAACCGTTTGCACTGATGATGGATTGATTAATCCGAAAACGTTTTGCAATGTGTTTGTGATAGCCCGTTTGAGGCATTTTTATATACCTTTTATAAAGGATTTTAAACAAAATTTTTTTGTGATATATGGTATACAGCCAGCTAGAGGAACTTAGTTCATTCGTGGAACTTTTATTTTTAATTTATTAAATATATTTAATTGTATTCTTTTGATATCATAAAAACGTATATTGTATTTAATTCTCTTTCGTTGATTAAATTTGTTAAATGTGTGAAAATTTAAAGAAGTCTATGCTTTGGAATATAATTCATGTCATAATTATTTTTCAAAAAAGGAGGTAAAGCAAAAGTGTCTTTAATTTCCAACTTATTCATTTTTATTGTTCTGAAGCTATTTTCTTGTGGCATTGTAAATTAATAACTATTAAACTGGGAATAAGCCACAATTGAGAACGATTTCCGAAGTCGAAATTGAAACGTCAATAAACGTATTTTTATCTTTAATTGTGGCTTATTCCCAGTTTAATAGTAATTAATTATTCATTTTTCTCCAAACATGTCACATAATCTTTGAGTATCATGGCGAATATTCCCAGTGCGATGATGTAAAAGGAAATTAACGTTAACAAGGCTATTTGCAACATGTCTAAGAGAAACATCAATTAGATTTACATTTCA